>JAPFFP010000001.1:6531549-6570346 GCA_026153255.1 Solanum medicagineum
ATAGATAGATAGATAGATAGATTGAATGGAAACTTAGGTGTAGCAGGTGGAGGGAAGAAGTTGAAGATTTGGGAGGAGTATCGAAACTAAATGTCCATGACATCTAGCCATGAGACTAGAAAAAAGTGGGCAATAAAAGGGAATCGGTCATCCTTTCAACCCAAGTCATTTAGGCTAGTACAGTCATCTGCCAGTGTAGCTATACGAAGGGCCAAGAGTGAATAAGGGTTGCAAAACATCAAAGTTTAGGGTTTCCAATCACAAGACAGTATGTCTCAAGGGCTTTGTCGCTATCCATCGTGTGGAAAGTGTGGTAGGTCCAGTCCCTGAGAGTGCCTCATTGGAACTAGTGGTTGCTACAAGTGTGGGTAGAAAGTGAACTATGGAAAGGATTGCCCAGGGATGACATAAAGCTTTAGAGGCAACAAGGCACAGTCACCTACATCGGCTCCACAAGGTAAAATGGCTTCTAAGGGTAATATATTAGGAATAGGCAAGGCCACAAACCGTCTTTATGATATGTCCAGACATCAGGATCAGGAGAACTCGCCCAATGTTGTCATTGGTATGCTCAAAGTCTTTACACATAATGTTTTTACATTACTAGACCTAGATATTGCTCTATTTGTCATGACTCTCCACATAGCTATGAAGTTTAAAATTAGTCTAAGTGTCTTATTGAGCCTTTTTGCATTTCCACTCTAGTCGGTGAGTCTATTCTAAATCAAAGAGTCTATAGTGATTATCCAGTGTCAATCTACCATAAAGACACTTTAGCTAATAATCAAGTTGAGTTAGATATGGTAGATTTTAACATCATTGTTGGTATGGACTGGCTTCATGATTGTTATGCATACATAAACTATAGAACCAGAGTTTTCAAATTTTAATTTCTAGTTGAGCCAATCTTAGAGTGGAGGGGTAGTCCAACTATGCTTAAGGGTCATTTAATTTCATATCTTACGGCTAAGAAATTAATTTCCAACGGGTCCATCTACTATATACTTAGAGTCAAATATCTCAGTGTTGAGGCAGCAACTCTCTAGTTAGTCCCAGTCGTAAATGAGTTTCCTAAAATGTTTCTTAATAATCTACCTAGAGTCCCTCTGGACATGGAGATAGACTTAGGGATTGATGTCCTTACAGACACGCAGTCTATATTATTCCTACCATATAGAGTGGCCCTAGCAAAGCTAAAAGATTTGAAAGAGTAGTTGAAAGATCTTCTAGATAAAGGTATAATTAGACCTAGTGGCTTGTCTTGGGGTGCTCTAGTTCTATGTGCGAAAAAACAATGTTTTCCTTAGGATGGGCATTGACTGCCATCAATTAAACATGGACATGACCAACAATAAGTATACCCTTCCCAAAATTAATGATCTATTGGATAAAAGATTTGAAAGAGCAGTTGAAAGATCGTCTAGATAAAGGTATCATTAGACCTAGTGGCTTCTCTTGGGGTTCTCTAGTTCTATGTGCGAAAAAACAATGTTTTCCTTAGGATGGGCATTGACTGCCATCAATTAAACATGGACACAACCAACAATAAGTATATCCTTCCCAAAATTAATGATCTGTTGGATAACCTTTTGGGTGCTACATGTTTTTATAAGATAGACCTTAAATTAATTTAAAGTTGGAGAAAGTGGCATCCAAGGATAGTCTTCAAGACCTGCTACGAGCATTATGATTTCCTTATTATCTCCTTCGGATTGAGTAACACTTCTATAGCCTTCATAGACCTTATGAACCAAGTGTTGAGGTAATATCTAGACAGGTTCATCATCGTGTTCATAGATGAAATACTTATATACTCCAAAAATGAGGAGAAGCATGCTAACCATCTTAGAACGTCCTCATGGCCTACAAGGATCTGAGATTATATGCTAACTTTTTGAAGTGTGAGTTATTGTTGGCATCCATGGCATTTTGAGGCCACACTGTGTTTGAATAGGGTATACTAGTTGACTCTCAAAAGATTGAGGCAGTGAAGAACTGGCCAACACCCGCTTCCCTAATGTAGAAAAGGAGTTTCTTAGCGTTAGTGGGATATTAAAGGTAATTTGTAGAGGAATTTTCATCTATATCAGCTCCAATAACTTGGTTGATCCAAAACAACGTAAAATTTCAAGGATCAAAGGTATGCTAGAAGATTTTTTAGAGTTAAAGACTAGACTAACTATGGCTCCGGTGCTATCCAGACCTGAGGGAACAGACAATGTTGTTTATTGTGATGCATCTAGAGTTGGTCTTGGTTGTTATGATATAGAGAGGTAAGGTATGCCTCCTAATAGTTCTAGACACATGAGAAAAATTACTCAACTCATGATCTTGAATTATTTGTGGTGGTGTTCACACTTAAGATTTGTAGGCACTATCTTTATGGCAGACAAGTTGAGGCATTCAGAGATCATAGAAGCTTGTTTTATGTATTCGGTTAGAAAGAGTTGAACTTGAGGTAGAGAAGATTTCTGGAATTGCTCAAGGGCTATGACATGTGCATTATCTATCATCCAAGTAAAGTTAATGTTATTGTTGATGTTGTTAGCAGTCTATCTATGGAAAGCACAACACATATTTAGGAAGATACGAAGGAGTTAGCCAAAGGAGTTCACAAACTTAATCGTTTAGGGATACAACTGGTTGACACAAATGAGGGAGGTGTAACTATTTAGAATGGAGCTGAGTCCTCATTAGCAGTAGAAGTAAAGGAAAAGTAGGATCAAGATCCCATTCTTCTCAAATTTAAAGAAGATGTCCAGAAGCAAAAAGAATTAGTCTTTACAAAAGGGGAAAGCTTAGTCCCCGAGATATCAGCCTTTATCAGATCATTAAGAGAATTGGTATCATTACTTATGAGGTGGAATTACCACTAGAATTGGTTGTGTTCCATCCAGTATTTCATATTTCAATTCTCAAGAAGTGGCTAAGAGATCCTTCGTTAGTTATTCTTGTTGAAAGTATTGGAGTTAAATATATCTTGTCTTACCAGGATATTTCAATATAAATCTTTGACCACCAAGTCTGCAAATTGAGGCCTAGGAGATTGCTTTGGTTAAAGTTTTATGGAGAAGTCAGTCTACTAATGAAGCTACATGGGAAGCTAAGGAGGATATGAAGGCTAGGTAGCCCTATCTATTCATGTCTTCCAATGATGTGGTTGAAGGTAATATTTCTTATCCCTATCTTTGAGTCGATGGGTCTTGAGTTTGAGTAATTAGCAATTTTGAATAATTGATTGTTTGAGTACTTGAGTTGAGCTTCATTTGCTCTTTGAGTCTACTTTTAGTTTGGCCTTTATTTGAGAATGAATGATCTCAAGAGGGAAATATTGTAACATCCCCTAATTATTTAAACTCAGACAAGTTCATAAAGCCCAAGGAATGTATCTAATTTTTGTACTAAATAGGCATGTGCAAACCATATCTATGTCCCGTAAATTATTTCATGGACCGTAGATGGGGCATAGTTTCCCTCTACACTTAGAAATTTTGAAGTTGAAGGCTCTTTCTATGAGCCGTAGAACCGCCTGGGACCCGTAGACTAGGTTTAGTGGTTGAAACCAAGCCTCTAAATTAGACCAAAGCTGAAAAGGATGAGACCTATTTATGATATATAAAAATGTCTATGGCCCATAAGCTTGGTTATAGACCCAATCCTGGAAAACTAGTTTCTATGGAAGCTAATCTATGACCCATAGAAGTCATCACGACCCATAAAGATGTCTCACAAATTAGATGACCAAGGATCCAAGAGAGAATTAATTTGAAATGTGTTGGGGATTCCTTAAAAAGGTGTTAAGTGATCAAGCGAGACACTTGTGCATAAGTGATCACTGAAGGAATAAGGATCCGTTGGCATCTAATTTGTGAGTCATTTTGTTCAGTGATCATACCTCGTCTATTTTAGTAAAGGTTTAGTTTGGTCCTTTCCATTTGTCCTTCCCATCCTATTTAAAAATAAATATTGTCCTTTTGGTGTTCTTTTTGACCCTTTAACAGTATCCACGACCCTTTCCCCTCATTAGCACTTAGATCTATCGAGAACAAGAACTAGAGAGAGGAAAAAGCGCTAGCCTTCCAGGCATTAAGTATGTTCTTCGAGACTGATTCTAACCTCTGAGTTTCCAAGTATGTAAGGCCCTAAAAAAAATCAAATTCAAGTCCATTCTAGTATAGGCCTATTGTTTGGAGTAAGTGCTTTTACATTATTAGCACATGATATTTCTTTACAAGTGAAGTACTGGATGATACTACATTATTGTCAAATTTTTTTGTAAAGACATGACATGACATGACATGACATAGCTAACTTTAGAACCTAAAGAGTTCATGTAAAATTTAAACATCGAAAGCAGGAGTTATATTGAAGAAGTCCCTTGAGATGTAATTTCAGCATACATTGTTTAATAGGTTTGTTTACTTTATTTTGAGCATGCATATGAGCATTCTTAAATTTTGCGTTTTAAAGCTAGTTGAGTAAGAAACTGTCATTTAAGATTTCATTACATTGAAAACCTATTTACCTAATAGGAAGTGACAAGTTGAGAAAAGCTGGAGTTGGGCTAAGTCCCAAGAGATTAAAGAAGTAATTTTGAGTAATTATACTCTTAAAATTATAAGCATATAATAAAATAGTTTAGGAGTATTTGAGTACTGATGTGGGTGAAAGTATTAACAAGTCAAACTCATAAAGTACGTAGCCAGTGTAGGATAATTATATTACTCCTTATATGCCACTAAGATAGCCAAGTTAAATGGATCCATAAATAAAGTTTGTCCCCTACCCTAGCAAAGTACGAGATGTCCCTGTCAATGTGGACAAGATGTTGTATCATCACAACGCTTATAGTGATGATTGTCAGTCAAAAAAACTCCCCAAGTTAAACTACATTATTTTCATATACTTGAGTACCTATATTTTTACATTAAGTAGTCACTTTATTCATATTGTATTCACTCCTATCACTGAGATTTTTACTGAGTTAAAGATTTGACCGCATATTTTACCTCTAATCCTAGTTGCTCATTGATGTCCTCTTAACTTGTATCATTTTATGATAGAGAAGTAGGTAATATACCTGATTCTCAACAAGTTTATCATTGAAGATCTAGCTTCCTGAGTTGCTTTTGGTGAGGCTTCCTTGCAGTCAAAGGCACCTTATGCCCCTTCTTTGTTTCTAGCATTTTCTTTGTAGAGGTAGCCATGGTTTATTTAGGTAGCAAATCTTAGTCATACTAGTAGAGGCTTCATAGATGAGGGAGGCAGTATTGTAGTGTTTCTCTCAAAATTGTAGTGGACATAACTTGTTTTACTTACAAATATTGAGAACTTTAGTATTATAGCCTTTGTGCATATTCCTACCCTACCTCTTATTGGTTGAATCTTCCTCTATGTAAAGTACCAGATCGAGTGGTTCGCTTCAGACCAAAAATGATTTTTGAGTGTTGGCCCCATCCAGGATATAGACTAGGGGCATGCCAATAGTTCCATCAAATAGGTGTAAGGACCTCATGACTCATCACCTAAAACTACATTTTCCATATAGGAGACCCTTGTACTGAAATACGGATGGTCGTTGTATGTTGTAATCGAAGCAACCTCTAAAGTCTTTTCCTTAGGAGAATGGTTCGTCAGATTTGTATATTTTCAATTCATACAATATATATGGATTAAAGCCCTCAGTTGGAGGGAAGTCGGACCAATATAGCTCATGTGTCACTTTATGGTAATGAATACTACCCTACTCAATATTAGTGATTTTGAAAGGGTCGATATCTAAATGTTTCGGGATTGAACTTCTACTTTTGCCTTTGTTTTATGGTTATGTCAGGTATAAATATTGTTTATCCCTTTTTCTAGGTTACATACAAGTACTCATCGTACTAAATGTCCTCAGACACTACATTATAGGAATGGAGACCCATGTTAATTGTTTCAAGCAGCAGTATATCGTTCATGGACAGAAGTCAGTGTTGAGGTGAGCTTTTAATCATTTGGAAAGTGAAATTTTTGTCATTAGTCTTTCTTTTGATTTTCGTGGTATGTCATGGGTCATGTCCCAATGTAGACATTGTCATTTTGTTAGTAAAGATTTTGTAGACAGATTGATATTTGGATTTGGATTATTAAAAGTTGAATTGGTTTTCATCTTTTGAATTTCTTGACTATATATTAAAATGGGTCTTATTTTTCGTGTTGACATTAAATAGATATTAGTGTTGAATTATTTGGATTAAGTAGGTCGATTTGTGCTCTCTGGTCTAATGGGACTTTGTGTGTCATGTCACGTCTTGGGCAGGGTTTTAGCCTAATGGGACTTTGTGTGTCATGTCACGTCTTGGCTGGGGTTTCAGCCTAATGGGACTTTGTGTGTCATGTCATGTCTAGGATGGGGTTTTAGGTTGAGATAGAATACATAAAAAGAATCTCATGTCTCCTTCAAAATTAAACCTTAGTACCATATGGAAAAAGTAGGATCAATATGTCATTTCCTGCATTACTCCCACTAGAGGCAAAATTTAAACTACTTTCTCTTCAAATAAGGAAATTTAAACTTACCCCTTGATTTTCATACGGCCAATGAAATAGAGATGAATATTCTTTAGTTCTTTGTATCAATAAAGATAAATTTAACTAAGAAAGAACCTACATCAAGAAGTATTGAAATACATGAATCAAAGGTCATATAAAGTCTATTGCTAATGACGAAGGGAATTTATAATGTTTAACATGCTGTCAATGTTGTCTAAATAATTAAAATTTAGACTAGTAAAGAAACTAAATTACAATATAATTATATATTCTCCCTTTGAAATAAATTTTAATAGTAAATAATATCATTACTAATGTGTGTCATAGATCATAGATAAAAGAAGTGTAGCATGGTAAAGAAAAACTCTTAAAATCATTAACTGGCCTTAAAAGCGACAAAGTTAGCAGAAATTTGATCCAGTGCCCGAACATTTTTCTCAAGAAGTTTTCTAGAGGGACTACCATCAACTACAAAATCATAAGACTTATATACATCAACTATGTCCAAAATAGAAAAAAGAAAACCTAGATAATAGACACAATTGTTTCACACTGACATATCAAGGATGAAATATTGAAGAATGTAATGCATAGTATTGGACTATTATTCAATATAATATCCACATAATGTATCAATACGGTCTGACATGGTTATAACTGCACAGAAAAGAAGATATTTCTTTACATAATCATGAAATAAGACAAGAAAAATTGGAGCAGATACCAAAACTTGAGAATCCAAAGATTTTGAGAAGAAAAGTTCATTTTACTTCGAGCACCAACTTAATTTTCTTAAAATAAAATTACAAAGAATAATGAATTCTCTAAAAGAAAAATAACATAGCATCTGAAAAGCTTATTTAAGGAATAAGAGATTTGCATACGATGTTAATAACATATTTGACTAAGCTTTCAAAATCAACTTATTTTGAAAAGAGATTTTTGGCAAAAGTATTTTTGAAAAATAAAGATACTTCTGGAATATCATAATTATTGTTAGCTACCTTTTTATCTTTTATTGCAACTTAAAAATGTTTTTCCATGTTTCTCCCTTGGCGGCATGAACATCCAAAATTTTGACAAATACTACATTGTATTTCCCAGTGGAGGAACCTCAATTGCAAAATGAATGACAGAGTAACAAATCCATATAAAAATTCATTTCATATGCTAGGTTGAAATGTATGAAGTTCCAAAATATCCAACTTCATAATCTCAAAACATGCTTACCGAAAATGAAAAGTCCAAGTCAACCACAAATAATAATGTAAAAGTCATTTGTTTAATCAGAAAATTAAATATAAGAATTCTTTTCATATTTCTGGTCTTAAAAAAAACTCATGTCATCTATTCCAAAACATGCTTACTATTAAAGAAAAAGTTCAAGTCAGCAACAAACAATATTTTTAAAGTCATTTATTCAATTAGGAAATTAAATATTTTAAAATTATTTTTCTATTCTTTTTCAAAGAGAGTGACATGTTCTTTAAAATCACTAATAGACTAGACTTTAAAAAGTACAAAGTAAAGTTTGTATTTTGATAAAGAGTTGGATATAGTTTTGACCAAAAATAATAAATGAACATCTTAAAAAATATTGTAATATTACAGTAATCATATTTTTTCATCTAATCCATCAATCACATAAATATAGTCAAATTAAAGTACTCCATACAAAATGCATATGTGATAGTTATCATAGTCTCTTACATGACTCTATAATGCAAAACTAAAACTAGAGAGCTCTAAATAACATATTTAGCTCCAAGTTAACAATTAGAGGCATAAGCACCAACCTTGATGGGAAATTCCACCATACTGTCCATTGGCATAATTGCTTGAGCATTGGGAGGATCATTTATGTTCTTAGCAACATGGATTAATTTTGGCATAGAGTCTGTAAGTTTTTTCTAAAATCAAACAAAATAAGAGAATCATGAAACATTTGAAGGATACTACGTGGACTTATTATTAAAGGGATTTAGCTAAAAAAAAGTGAAAAATAAAATAGCAGAAGCCATGTTTCTATCTCTAAAACACTCTTTTCATCTATTTAGCAGAACCTTCTTTGTGAGTCTACTCATGTTCATTAAAGGCTTAACTCCGATAACAACAAGGAATAGTGATTACTAAAAACCATGTAATGTGTGTAAGGTAGGGTGAAAACTTAAACTCAAACCGCTCAACCTGCCCATTTATTATATCAACCCAACCCATTTCAAAATATTTAAAATTGAATTGATATTCAACCCGAATTGACTCAAGAGAGATCTTGTCAAAATATATTCAAAACACTTTTAAAAAAAATTGATATGTTTTGTATAGCCAAAATATAGAAAAATCTAATTTAATTAAGTAAAAAAATATTGAAAAAGAATAAATAAAGTAAAACTTAGTAAACGTTAGGTTGGGTTGGGTCATGACAAGCTCCATAACCCATTTTGACCGAATAAATTTGAGTTAGGTTGGGTTTTGACCCGTTTCTTGTCTTGACCCATTATAATCTGCTCAAATTTTACCCAACCCGCTCAATTGCCACCCCTAGGCATCAACCGTTTTGTTGTATCACATGCATACACGTATAAAGTTGTTTGCTTCATGATTTCAATCATACTAAAGTTTCTCAAAATGATGTGGATCTCACATCAAGAAGAAATTAGATGAAAAGGCTAAAGAAAGAATGATGTCAAAATATAATATCAATGATTTTCCATTATGAGATCAATATTGATCATGGTTATACATGGATATTTCAAACAAAGAATAGATGTGCCTCAGTTAATTATCAGTCATTGCCCCATTGGGGAGTACGGCTGCATATGGATGTAAGTTGAAGTAGAGAAAATGCATCCAACTAAGAGAAACTTGCTTAATGAAAAATTATTTTTTTTAAGTATCAATTAAAAAGGGAAATACTGCAATTAGATAACATACCTTATTGTCTATATACTCATTTAAAATATGATCTCGTCCTTGCTTCTTGTTATTCTCCTTCAATAAAGAATGACAAAAAAAAATGGTTAAACATAGATACTACTCGTAACTTTAAAAAAATTAATTCATCTTTAAAAAAGGCTTTACATAAAATCTTCCTGCTTCTCAAACGAAATCATTGTAAGAATACAATACATTATCTTTCATCCTTATATCCACATATAAGTTTGTTCTTCATGTAGTTTACATTTAAATTGGCAGACAATTTTTTTTAACATGTTAAAAGTAACCACACCCAAGGAAGACAAGACTTGGGAACTTAAAATAAATAACCATTTCTCCTTAGATTTCCTTGAGTTATAGACGGTTTATGCGAGGCAATTTAAGTGAAACATACTACTTCCAATGATGTGTAACTCTTACAAATTATTTTTTTATGGAGATTGTTTGCTTCTAATTATGTTGTTCAATATTCTATTTCACTATAAAGAATTCATTATTCACTACATTCCAGTTCCGTCTATCATTTATGATAGAAGAAAAGTTTTGTTTAGCCACTCTCTAAATATCTTAGCAAAAAAACACTTTTGAACTCTAGGTTTCATCCTTTCCGTTTTCTACAATTTGCAACAATAGCCTTGGACCATCTTTTCTTAACAACCCCCATAGCTATGATGTTGTGGAGCTACTTTATTACATATGCAGGTTTCAATATGGATAGAAAAAATTTATCAACTACCATTGTACAATGGTGGAATTTTTCTAAGGGTTAAGACGGAAGATGATGCTAAGGGCTATTCCTGCTATTATTGTGTGGGAATTATGGAAGAATAGAAATAGCATATGGCATGGGAAAGTTCCATCATATGATAAGATGTTTCATGGGTGTACCACAGCCTTACAATTGCTGATCAAGGTAATGTTTCCTCATTTTAAAACTGTGCCTTTGTCTTGGAAGGATTGTTATGAGTTTCTACAAAGGCAGAGGCCAACCCTACAGTGTAGGGTGGTTAATTGGAAGGTGTTGGATACAGGTTGGCTTAAGGTTAACATTAATGGAGCTAGTAATGGAAACCCAGGCATCAACTTTTATGGTTTTTACTTAAGAAATAAGTTTGGTAACCATATCTATACTGAGTCAAGAAACATACGGGTAGGCACATGTATCTATGTTGAAGCAACAACGATTTTGAAGGCCTTAAAGTAGTGCAAAATACAGAAGAGTAGTCCTAGAAACAGACCCACTAGGACTACAGAAAATTATGCTTAGGAATGGAAAATCCCAGTGGGAAATTGTGCAAATGGTGGAGGAGATTCAGTGTGTAATGGGGTCAATCAACACAACTGCATCATATATTTGGAGAAGCAAATAGTTTAGTAGATTGCATAGCTAAATATTGCTATATCAAGGCGTATGCAACATTTTAGTTCTTTTTCACAACTGCCTAGTATGACTAGGAGGATTCTCAACACAGATAAATATCAGATCCTTATCCTACGAATTTGAATAGTGCACAAGTTTGGATGATACTGACATCAGTAATACTAGTGTGTTGCAGAAAGGTACATAACAGGATGCATATTCAAAAAAATCAATGTCCTATCATTTGCAAGGAATTCTACAATAAAGTTTCCCAATTAAGTACAGCTAACACAACAACTGACACACAACATTTGGAGCAAAAGGCTGCGCAAAACATGGTAAGGTATCCATCAAAAAGGAGAATTGTAAAACATGGTTAGGCATCCATCAAAAAGGAGAATGACCATGTCAGCATTAGTTGCGGCATGTAAACACCTCAAGGGTATGATGGAGAATACACTAGTCAATGTATCAAGTGGGCAAGATTTAAGATTTTCAGATCATTGGTGGATGATTTGGGCAAAACGGTCAAAAGGAGATGACACTTATAGATAGAGGTGGATAGAGATGCAAAGCCTATGTTCCAAACAGAAATGTGGAGGCCAAGGTAGAACATCATAAGAAGTACTTGGAAAAACACATCAAAAATAAAATCAAAACAAGTGCAAAAAAGAAGATGAAGAGAGATATTCACCAAAGCATCACGAAAAGGATCATGCAGAACACAAGAACATGCAGGGGCTTGAAATCTTAAGATGAAAACTGAAAGGACACATTTGAAAGCTAAAGGGTTAAAGATAGGAAAATGGGAAATTGATGTATCTAGAAAACCCTACATTGTAGGGTATGAATATATTGTCCGGACAGGTTGGGCCTCTGAAATGTCTTTTGTACTCTAACTTTGATTTTTCAATAAAATGGGCCTTGAGCCCACTAATTAATTAGGAAAATATGCTCTCTCTCTCTCTCTCTCTCTCTCTTTAATTTGAGCATCCAAGAACAATTGATTCAAATTGAGATTTGTTTCCATCAAAGCTATTAAAAATTTATTTTACCATAAATCATACGTGAATACGATTTAAGAAGATTTAGATGCTAGTATTTCTGCGTACTCTATCCTCTAGGGTGATCAAACCCTAAATAATGAAATATGATGGTGGAGAAGCCTAACAACTAATAAGTCATAAAATATCTATATGTTTTATGACATGACATCATGACAAACGATAAAATGCCAAAATCTCTAATCAATAATAAATGATAATTTACAAATAAAAACCAAAAAGCCTAGCAAACCTTGAATGCATAAATACTTAATGAGCAGTTCCTCAAGAATGAAATTTTCCTCGTTGTCTAGTCATCATTGAGGAATGCACTGTTCTTCAGTTTCGCCATCAAAATAACACAAATATCAATCTTTCTATTCTTCTTTTTTTGTTTGTGAAAGTACCTTTTACAAAAATGACGAAACATATGTGTGTGTATATATATTTGAAGTGTTGTTTAGTGCTAAATTTAGAAAAAAAGTTATTGAGTGAATCTTTGACCAAATATTTAGTTAAAATATTTTGTTTGTGAAAATACCTTTGACAAAAATGATGAAATATATGTGTTTTTTTATGTATATTTGAAGTGCTGTTTTGTGCCAAATTTAGAAGAAGAAAAGACGGATATTGAGTGAATCTTTTACCAAATATTTACTTAAAATCTGATTAGACTATTTAAAGAACTTATTTGGCTTTTCACTTTTCTTTGCTCCCTTCTAATAAAATATTCATAAGAAATTTTCTTTTCTTTTTATGTTAGTTTTGAAATGACCCCAAAAGGTGCCCAAAAATGTGCTTCGGAAGTACCCAAAATTGTAATTTTCATATATCACAAAATTCATGCGCGATATCAAAAATCTGACTTCATATTCTTGTTCAGTGGGTCAAATTGAGTGGGAAATGGGTGCAACCCCGATTTAAGAGCAACCGTAGCAAAATTAGAAAATTGCAGAAATGCGATTTCCAGAGACGATCCGCACCCCTGGCGCAATGCGCCAAGGGCGCACTACAGTGTATTTTGTGCACTATTTTTCTTGTCCGGTCCGGAGCTTTTGGATCTTGGGCCTTAGTGTTCCCATGCGTGAAAATACCTATATTTAGCCTTATTTCACCCTCATATCATCCAAGACATTCCCAAATACTCTGTCAAACACTTGGACAATAATTCATCTCCAGATTTCAAGTCTCAAAACGCATCTGGATTCTAAGATTATCATTCAAGCTTCAAGTCTCCATCTCCAATCTTCTTCAAGAATATCTCCAAAGTCAAGGTATGTGGGCTTGTTTCGTGGCTTATTTTCGCCCATGATACCCAAGCTTCCTTTTCTTAAAACTGCATGATTTAGAGTTGATTTACTCATGGGTCTTAATCACTATGAATTTCACTGCACACTATGTTGGGGATTCATGAAATTATGGTTGTTTTATCATGTTTTGAGCTATGAATCTAACATCTATTGTGAGATTCAATGAAGGATTTTGATGTATATTGCTTGAGGGTGTTACCAAGTATCTATTGATGGTTTTACATTGGGTTTTCTAGCATCATTACACTCTTGAATTGCATGGTTTTACACTAGCACTACACACTCGCCAAGTGTTTTATAAAATGTCCAGTTATGAGCTTTTTGAGGAATACAAGGTCAAATGCATGTTTTATAAGTTGAATGACTATATGATAATGAAAGGAATGTATGTATATGATATTATCTCTGTAGTGTTGGGAATTGACCAAGCCTCACTGGGGGTTGTAGGCTCGAGTAACCTTATTGAGGGGTTTGTACCTCGATCGCGTTGCTCGAGAAGTGGTAGGTCCGTGCAACCATGTCGGGGGTTTGTACATTGATAACCACGTTGGGGGGTTTGTACTCTACCAAACCTGTTGGGGGGTTTGTACCTCATCAACCTATTAAGGGGTTTGTACCTCATTCGCCTCTCCAAAAGGGTGGTAGGCCTTGGATATGCACTAACAATGGTCTCTCCTTACACATATATTATGTTCTATATAAGCATGATTTTACTTCAAGCATTATTCTTACATGCCATCTTGTTATATGTTCTTCCATTGCCTATGTTATGCATTTTGCTTATGGTGCTTATCACTTGTTGCATTGCATCTTGCATACTTAGTATATTCAAACGTAATAATGCATACTTTATGCCTACATAATGTCACCATGTAGGAACCGGAGGCCCACTTGATCATCCTCCTCTACGTGGCTAGTACGACCTCTCTCAAGCTCTTTGGTGAGTCCTCCATTTCAGGGATGATACTTATGATCTCAAACTATCTTCTAAGACTATGTTTCTTCTATGTATATGTTGACTATGAGGGTGAGCCCGGTAGCTTGTCTTGTCCCTGCTAAGTATCTAAGTTGTAGAGGTGTTATTGGACATGTTTGCATTATGCTATGAGCTTTGACTCTCTCGTTACTCTTGATATTTATGATATGAGAATTGTCCCTTAGCCTCGTTTGTCCTTATTTACTATCTCTTGTTGTATTTTATTACTTTCGCAACAAAGGATGTGTAATGATATGTTAAAAGACTTGCTTGGGGTCGCTTCGGGTTCCCCATGCACCGTGTCACGTCTAGGCCCTAGGTTTGGGACTTGACAAGTTTATCTGGACAATATTAAATTTAAACTTTATTTTAGCTTGTTTCTATAAGTTCAATCATGATAATTGTTTGAGCACATGGAAACAATTGCATACTAGTGAGTTCAATAGATAAGCTTTAATCAAAGCATTATTAATATCTAATTAAGGATGAACGACTACATACTACTCAATGTCAAATATAATTTTGCGATTTTAGGATCACATGTATCATGTAATTCTTGGAGAATGGACTTATAGAGTAAAAACACAATGGAAAACTAAATTAAAATGTATCTTCATCCATTTGTTCAAGTGTGGAAAGAATCACCATTCATCTAACAACAAACTTGTTGTAATGACCTTAATGGTCATTTTTGAAATTTTTTAAAAGATTACCATTTTACGCCTCCAGGTAGCAGCCTCAAGTCTTGTTTGGTCCATTTTTGTGATTGATTTTGTGTGTCATTGAAAAGTTGAAGGAGGTGGAATTTTTTGAGTCTTAAAGGCTTAAATCGTCCTAAAAGTGAATTTTGGTAGCATTCAAGGTTTTGGGGCTCGAAATGAGATTCTGCCATATACCGACTCAAAATGCAGGGGTGATGGCACTCCCACCAAGGCGACTCAACCTATACTTGAACAGTCTAATATAGTAATAAAATTGGAAGGTAAAACAGTCTAAAATGGTAGATATGCGTAAGGTAACTTAACTAAAATCATCCCAAAATTGATGTCACATGTACATGCGACTAGAAAATAACAGTTGAAAGAAAATACAAGTCTCGATGTTCTCAAATATAACATAAATAAATATAGAAACCTCGAGGGTCTACTGAAGAGACAAGCATCTATCTCTCAAGAATCCATAAGCTTAGTTCAACAATGAGAAATATAATCAGGAGGAACAAAGCTCATTACCTACACTAATGTAGAAAGGGTTGAGCAAAAACCAGCACACTACTTAGCAGATGGAAACTAAACTTGAAGTAAAGCAAAGCAATGAAGGACACAAGTACTCCTATCCACCTAACCACATACAGTCGAACTACACCTACTCTCAGAAAAGTCCCAAACAACAACAACAACAACAACAACAACAACACACACACACACACACACACACACACACACACACACACACACACACACATATATATATATATATATATATATATATATGCGCGCTCACGTGTGTGTGTGATGAAAATCACTTGAAAAGAGTTTGGGTCTAGATGGTTGAAAGTATCCAATGATCACAACCCACATACCCTAGCTAATGATGAAGATTTAAAAGGAAATTTGAAGAAAAATGAGTCCTACCTTGTTCCCCAAGCTTAATTCCCAGTAGAGTCTTTTCAGAGAGACTTGAGAGAATTTTCAAATGTGAGGAAGGAATTTGAATGATATGAATAAAATTTAGGTCATTAGAAAGCCTTTCGGTAGCATAAGAAGTCACAAATGCCCTTTGATTAAACTGTATTTATGAAAACACCATTAATGAAATCAGTTGGAAAATTGAATATTTTCGTCTCAAGGAAGGAGCATACAGTCCTTACTTCTTTGTTTCTCAACCTCTTCACTTGCCTATCCAAAATATGAACCGAAATCTCTTCATAAGTCAAATTATCCTCCACAGTACCTACAACATCAAGAGGCACAATGGCATTTGGATCACCCACACATTTCCTCAACATGGACACATGAAACACCGGGTGAACCAAATCCATTTCCCTTGGCAATTCCAACTCATAAGCTACCTTGCCAACCCTTCTCATCACAATATAAGGGACCATATATCTTGGGCTCAACTTGCCTTTCTTACCAAAAACCATGGGGAACACAATTCCTAAGTTGTGCCTAAAATTGAGTGTTTTCTTGCATAGTAATATAGTATTTATTTTATTTTTATTCTTAAATCACAACCACCACCACCACCACCCCAATTAGAGACTTTAGTTATAGATACTCAAAATGATTGATAGTGAATTCTTATAGTCAAGCCCTGTATTCACTGTGGATTTGACCCTAACCTTCGATTAGGTTAATTGTTGACAGCGACTGCTTTCTTATTAGAGCGTGAATATCATCAACATATACATCAATCTCAAAGATTTTCAACATACCAGTAACAACGTCAGGCATATCATCAATCCCTTACCTCCTATGCAAAGCATAAAATCGATTGTACCTTGGGGCACCATCTTGTTGGCCAGCTCTCGCCAATGGAACTGCATTAGCACCTTGTGGATGCCCTCCTTACCCTTGTTGTGATACCGAAGGCATTCAAACTTTTTGTGACCCATCTCCCCACAACAAAAACAATCATTAGTGTCCTTCAAACATGGGCCACTATGACCCCTACCACACATTGGACATCCAACAATAGGAGCCACACCACCAACACCCTGAGGCCTTAGGAAATCATTAGCAAAGCCCACCTTGGAAGCATGAGAAGACCCTTGGTCATGGTGGGACCGGCCACCCTTTTGTAACTTTCCCTCACAACGGGCCCTCTTGGCGAATTCTTCTCTTCCTCAATTTCTCTTCCTCTATTTGCTAGGCATAGGTCATCAACCGAGATAAGTCCATGTCACTAATTAGCATGGAGGACCGGCATTCTTCACTTACCAAGTCGGAGACCCCCATCACAAACTTATTCATCCTAAATCTAGGATCGACCACCAAATGAGGAGCATACTTTGAAAGTTGGTTGAACTTGAGGGCATACTCCCTCATACTGATGGACCTTTGTCTCAAATTCATAAATTCCACCAACTTAGCTTTCCTAAGTTCAAGGGGGAAGAACTGATTAAGGAAGGCCACCTTGAACTCCTCCCGAAGCACCATATCACCATTTCCCTTCTCCCTCTTCCATTGGTCATACCATATTTAGGCTACTCCTTTGAGTTGGTACGCCGCCAACTCTGCCTTTTCATTCGGCCCAACACCTATGATAGTTAAAATCTATTTTCATTTTTATTGCTTCCGCGACCAATGATGTGTAATGATATGCTATGAGGCAGGTTTGGGGTTCCATCGGGTTCCCCATTCGTCGGTTAGGTCTAGGCTCTAGGCTTGGATCGTGACAAAGATGGCATCAGAACATTAGGTTATTAGACCCTTAGAGTCCAACACAGCGCGTCGATTAGAGTCTTATTCATAGTTGGGTTGTGCACCACAACTATGAGTAGGAAGCTATGAGATATTTTAGGAAATATTTCCCTTCTTCATGTTCTAAGTCGTGCTATAGAGTTGAAGTAAGTTTTTCTCCATAACAATTTTTCTTTGCCCATGCTAGTTGATCATGCCTAACCTAAGAGGAAGAAGAGTCTGCGCTCTCGAGGGACAACCAGCTAATGGAGAACTTCGGGAGGCTTTCACTTTGCTTGCACAAGTTGTGGCCAACCAAGCCAATCAAAGGGCCCAAGCCCCTCATGCTCCTACACCGGCTTCTCGGGTGAGAGACTTCATGAGGATGAGCCCACCAGAGTTCTATGGGTAAAGGGTAGATGAAGACCCACAAGAGTTTATTGATGAGACTTATAAAGTATTGTCCATCATGGGTGTTAGATCGGAAGATAAGGCAGAGTTGGCGGCCTACCAACTCAAAGGGGTAGCACAAACATGGTACAATCAATAGAGGGAGGAGAAGAGAGTCAACAATGTGCTTCTACAGGAAGAGTTCAAGGCGGCCTTTCTTAATAGGTTCTTTCCTTTTGGGCTTAGGGAAGCCAAATTGGTAGAATTCATGAATTTGAGACAAGGGTCAATGAGTGTGAGGGAGTATGCCCTCAATTTCAAACAACTCTCTAAGTATGCTCCTCACTTAGTTGCCAACCCAAGTGCTAGGATGAAAAGTTCGTGATGGGTGTCTCCGACTTGGTGAATGAAGAATGTCAGTCCGCTATGTTGATTAATGAAATGGATTTGTCCCGCTTGATGACATATGCCGAGCAATTGGAAGGGGAAAATTGAAGAATAGGAGGATTAAAGAGGCTAAGAGGGCCCGTATTGATGGTAAGTTCCAAGGTCCCATAGATGGCCGGTTCCATCAACGCCAAGGGTCTTCCAATGCTCCTAATGGAAGGATTGCTAATGATAACCCAAGAAACCAAGGTGGTAATAGTGGAGGGCCCAAGCCCAAGTGACCTACGCGTAGAAAAAACCATGGTGGCCCGTGTTGGAGGAACTCTAGTGCTTGCTTTGGATGTGGTGAGATGGGTCACTATTTTATTGATTTCTCCCATGCTAAAACTGAAGGTAGAGATAGTCACCCTCAAGGCCAAGGGGATGCTCCTAGGAAATATAGGTTCTATGCTCTTCAAAGAAGGTAAGGAAGGGATGAGAGGCCTGATGATGCTACTGGTAAGTTAGAGATTTTCATTGATTTTATTGTGCATGATTTGATGGTTCTGGGAGTCAGTATTTCATTCATTATTCCTTTGTTGCTAGTAGTATTTGATTAAGTGGGTCTATTGGTGCTAGAAAGGCTTATAAAGGTTGCTCCATGTTCTTATTGTATAAGGTCTTATCTTGTGATCTTGGTTGAATTTGGTTGATGGATTGGAGTTCTTGAGGTGGTTTGGCTACATGCATGTTATGCGTTTGATGAGTGTAGAGCTTATAAGGTTGTAATATGATGGCTAAGGATAGACGATTGATTTGGTCGACTATAATGGGCTAGTCACTTTGTTAAGATTGAATTGTGGTTCGGGTTTTGTCTCGAGTGAGGATGAGGGTAGGTTATGTCCCTAGGTGTCCTTTTGGGATAGGAGTGAACTTTTGGGTATTGGTGGAGTTGTTTGATTGTCTTCTGCACCGGTTATGTTTATGAATTTCATGAATAGGGTCTGAAAACCCTACCATGACATGTTTGTGGTGGTCTCTAGTGGTGGTTCATTGATTTAATTAGAGCTTGTATATCATTTGGGGGTAATGTTGCAAGTTTTGGGGGATGAGAGATTCTTTACCAAATATGATAGGTGTGAATGGAAGATAATAAGAAGGTGGTTGGAGGAGTTCACCGGTTGACTAAGTTGGGTGAGGTTGAGAGTGGTAGTGGCTTTGATGGTTTCGAATCTTCTGTGGTTGAAGGGATCTAGTTAAATAAGGCTTTGATTTCTGTCTTGATAGAGTTAGAGGTCTTGGTGAGGGTTGGTTGAGTAGAGGCTGTCTCCTAAGGGAGAGATGGTGGTTCATGGTACCAAGTGGACCAGGTCTTGTTAAGGTTGACAAATGAGTTTGGTTGTGAGTCCTTATAGAGTGTAGAGTAAGATTGGTAAGGTTACATATGGATGGGAGTTGCCTATGGTTATGGTGATGGTTTGTCCGGTGCTTCATGCTTCTAGGTTGAAGGGATGTGTTGACTACTCTAGTGTTATAGAACTCCTTGAGGTTGTGGGTGTCGTGGAAGATAAGTTGACTTAGGAAGAGGTCCCCATGGAGGCATTGGATGGAAGGGTGGAAGAAGATGATTGATAAGGATGTGGTGTTCATTAAGGCTCTTTTGAGGGTTCGTCTAGTCGAGAGTGTCTCTCGGGGAGCGGGCATGGAGAAATAATATCCATATCTCTTGCATTTCTATTCAAGCTTATGATGACATCTCAAGTCCCTTCATGATTCCAAGCCTTATGTTTCACCTCCTATGTCATTTGCATGCATCCAAGTTTATGTTAGCAAGTTCATGACGATTTTTGACAGTTATGTTGATGTTTTGAAGATGGTGTTTTAAATGTATTGTTTCATTCTTGTTGGGGCTAAAATGTTCATATTTGTGTCTCTCATATACGTTTTTTTGACATTCGGGGACGAATGTTCCCAAGGGGGAGATATTGAAACGACCTAAAAAGTGCCCAAAAATGTGCCTCGAAAGTGCCCAAAATCGTAATTTCCATATATTTCAAAATTTGTGTACGATATCGAAAATCTGACTTCATATTCTTGATCAGGGTGTCATTTTGTGTGGAGAATGGATCTAACCCCAATTTAAGAGCATGATTAGCAATTTCAATTTTCGCAGTTTTGCTTATCCAGTGTCTGTCCGTGATGGCACCATGATGCACCTCCATCGCGGACATGTGTAACTTCAGCCTCTACGACAGGTCCGCGATGTGGACCAGACGCGAACCTATGTAAATTCTGTCGAATCATTTTTCTTGCGGTCCAAGGCTTTTATGTCTTGGGCCTAAGTGTCCCCAAACGTGAATATACCTATAGTTATTAATTTTTCACCCTCATATCATTCTAAACATTCCCTAATACTCACTAAAACACTTAGCCAATATTTCACCTCCTAAATTCAAGTCTCAAAACCCTTTCCGGATCTTAAGGATTGTACTCAAGCTTCAAGTCTCCATCTCCAATCTTCTTCAAGGTTTCTTCAAAAGATAAGGTATGTGGGTTTCTTTCATGGGTTCCTTTCATCCATGATGCCCCAGATCCTTTTTACCTAAAATTGCATGATTTAAAGTTGATTTACCCATGGGTCTTATTTATTAAGAAAATCATTGCACACTATGTTGGGGTTTCATGAAAGTATGGTTGTTTCAGCATGTTTTGAGCTTCGAATCTAAGATTTATTGTGAGATTTGATGGAGGGTTTTGATGTATATTACTTGAGGGTGTTACAAAGTATTGATTGATGATTTTACATTGGATTTACTTGCATAATTTCACTCTTGAATTACATATTTTTACACTAGCATTACAAACCCGCCAAATGTTTGATAAAATGTCTTTTTAAGGATTCTTTATGTTTTGATGATCTATTGGTTGAGTTATGATTCAAGTGACTCTATGATGATTATGAGTTTTCTAAAGATATGTTTAAATCATGGAAATGTTGATGATGTTGTAAAGCCGGGTTTAAGCCCTTTCTTAAAGATTTCACCTCTTGTGAGCCCCTTAATGTTGATGTTGATGAAAGGGTAATGTTGATGATGATCTATTCTTATGTTATGAAGTGAGGCTCACCATTTGAGGTCAATGATGTTAGGAGCTACTTGTAGCATGTCTCTAGCCTTATTACAAGTTAATAAAGTATGATTATCTTATGTATTCCATGGGATTAGACTTAGCACCGATGGATGGAGAGTTTGCTCTCCTTTCTTAAACTATGTGCCACAATAGGACTATGATATACCCTTGCTATACTAGTGGATCCATTTAGTACACTCTTCTATAAAATCTTCTCCAAAATGGGACGAGCTCCCATAAGGAAGGCCATTTGATCTGACAAAGGATGGGCTCCCGTAAAGTGAAGTTACTCATAAAATCCTCTCCAAAGTGGGAAGGGATCCCGTAAGGAAGGCCACTTGATTCGAAAAGGGAAGGGCTCCCGTAAGGTGAAGTAACTCATAAATTCCTCCCAAAAATGGGATGGGCTCCTGTGAGGTGAAGTTACTCATATAATCCTGTCTGAAAATGGACGAGCTCCCATAAGGAAGGTTGCTTCACCTAAAGGGGACGGGCTCTCATAAGGTGAAGTATGGTTTACCGTGTAAGTAATCCACTTCTTTACGTGTGAGGGATAATGATCAGGATTTCGAGTTGTAGCTTGCTTGGTATTATTCTAGGTCGGTTGAGGTCTCTTCCTACACTTATGTATTATGGTCTATAAAAATTGAATGATTTGTAAAGCATGATTTACTTAAGCATTGAGCATACATGTCATATTGCTAGTATGCTATCTGATTATGCATTCTGACTATGTTGCCTATCTCTTGTTGCATTGCATCCTAAATACTTAGTACATTCAAATGTACGAACGCATACTCTATGCCTACATAATATCACCATGTAGGAACCGGAGCCCCGCTTGAGCATCTCCACCCACGTGGCTAGTACGTTATCACTCAAGCATATTGGTGAGTCCTCCATTCCGAGGACGTTGCTTATGAACTCATGTTATGTTCTAAGCTATCCTTTTTTTTTACATATACATTTACTATGAGGGTGAGCCCGACTGCTTGTCTTGGCCCCTGCTTTTATCTATTTAGTAGAGGTGTTGTTGGACATGTTATGTATCTATGCTATGAGCCTTGATTCTCTTGCTCTTGATGTTTATGATATGGAAGTTTACCCTTAGTCCAAATTCCCCTTGATCATGCTTATCTCTTATTGTCATTTTTATTTCTTCCGCGACCAAGGATGTGTTATGATACACTATGAGGTTTGTTTGGGGTTCCTTTAGGTTCCCCATTCACCGGTCACGTCTAGGCCCTAGGCTTGTGTCGTGACATTAGGAAAATGAGGAAGTATAGTGAATGGGTGAGTGTTACTTGAGTTATGAAGAGGTGATGTGCTTATTGGGTATTCGCTATGAGATTTTACTAAGCCTATATTCCTAATTTTTACCTAGTAGTTACAAGTTGTATAATATGAGGGAAGTTTGTGATGTACATGTTAGAACTAGACCCTAAGCTTGAATTTTGAGGAGTAGTATGAAAGAGGAGATATATCGTGAGAGTGATAGTCTTAGTTGGAGATTTTCTCTAAGAGGCTTGCCATATTGTATGAAGATGCTAATTTGTAAGGAAAGTGATGCTATGGGCAAGGTACAAGTGTCGCTTAGTTAAGACTAGTGAAACGAGGATAGCTCAATAGATAAGAAGAGGCTTGAGATATGTACCTATGATTTTGTAAAGATGTGAAGCTCTAAGTTATGACTGCTATAAGAATCTAGACAGTATTTGTGAGTTGTCAATGTTGAGTAGGTTGATGTAAGCATTCGGTGTCATCCCTAGTAAATGAGTCAATTGGGGATTATGGATAGATGATGATGAGTTTTCAATAATAAGTCTTACACAAATGAGTTTATGAGGGCACAGAAGTTAAGCGTTAGCAGGTAAAAGAAGAGGTTAGATAGAGTTGTGGAATGTGGTTATGTGCGCCAATAAGAGGAGCAAATATAGAAAAATTTCTATAGAGATAGGAAAAAGCTAAGAGTGATATCTTCGAAGGGAGTCTTAGTGACTATTTACATATATGCAACTATAGTATAACAGAAGAGCTTAAGATATTCTTGTGGATAGTGATTCCCTGACCATGTGGAGATATGGACATAGAGCTTAGAAAGGTGAATTGATTTGCAAACTTAGAGAGATGACCTTTAAGCTAAGGGGGATATGATAAGGTGATGAAATAGATTAGATCTTGAGTTTTCAATAGAAATGGGTTGATCACGAAGATATATCAATTCTTTTCCATCTCATATAGTCCTTATACTTAAGTTGAAGTATCATTTCATCCCATTTGGTGTATGACTGCCATGCCTATGGCCTAGTCCTATGCACCACTTGTTGATTTTCATTCATGGTGAGTTATGAGGATAATAAGTGATGACTTCATTCAGCAATCTTACCTCATGGATCTAAGAGTTTCCAGTCCCATATTGAAGGAGATACACAACGTATAGTTTTGTGAACTTAGAATGAGTCTTGATAGACGAGAGAGATTGTACTTCATTATGAATGTTATTAGGTAAGATTTCTCGATTGAATCGGGCTAATGATCTTTCATTCCAAGCTCTTTGAGTGATCCTGCTATCCAATCTTGATAGAAATGATGATGATAGCAGAAGAGTGATGATTGATGAGAGAGAGTGAGGGTTCTTGGTTCTGATGATGATGTGATGCCATTTCCTTTTAAGCTTATAGATGTGGAGGAGTTAGAGAAATCGTGATGAGTCTAATGGATAGGTAAATGAATATCAGTATCTCTCGTGGCAGGAGTTCATGTGATCAAGGCTGTAAGGTGTTATGGTAGGCTTGAAGATTCTCAAGTGATTTTGTCCTTAAAGAGGCCATCAAGTGTTTGGAGTGATAGGATTAAATATGTGGTTGCGATTATGCGGGTGCGTTAGAGTGATGGGAACGAGCAGTTTTCTCTAAGTACAGGTTATTATAGAGATATGAAACATAGATTTTGAGGGGTTAGATTAATATAAGCATGATCATCTGAGGACGAGAATATTGGGACTTAGAGTTAGGTGTGAAATAAAATGAGAGGATGTGGTTAGACGTATATTTGAAAAAGAGCATAATTGAGAAGGAGTTGAGCTTGGGAGTTATCCATAGAGTGTTATATATCACAATGGTCCCATTTTCGATTATAATCGGTGACTTCCTTCTTCAGTTCGAACAACTGATTGACGAGGTGTTTAAATGATTCGAATTGATTGAGTTTCGATATCCCATTCATGCCTGATGGTGAGAATGTTTCAGATAATATCTCTACTCTTGATCTAAACTGATTTGTCTATTCTGAGTGATTTGTGGTTGTCCGAATGGATCGATAGCTTGATTTGTTGAGCAATTGTTGAGAAGAGTCTTGATTATTATTCGTTCCTTGATGTCTACCTTCACTCATCATTCGAGGACGAATGATCCCAAGGGGCAGATAATGTAACACCTAATTCTTTTAATCTAAGATTGAGTCATCCTTCATATGATATAGGATTTTAATTGATAATTCTTAATTGATCATAGATGTTAAAGTCAACTTCTTAGTGTGGGAATAGAATTGGAGATGATAAAAGGTTGTAGTTCTAATGTAAGATTTTATAAAAGTTAGATGGACCAATGACGTTTAGGTTGTATATACATGCTAGGATCAATTCCTAAATATATAAAGTATATTAGATGTGATTTAGAGTCATAAGGGATCTTTTACATCAAGCCAAGTCCAAAGAGTTTCTCCCGACTAAGTTTTCGTATGAGTCAATAGAAGGGTCAACTTCAAATGAACATATCTCATAAAGTATAACGAGTTAGGTGACCAATAAAATATGAAATTGAAGATATTTGATTTAGCTTTCCAACGCATCTAATTTATCCTTAATAATAAGAGTTCAGAGTAGAAAGTTATGACCAATTTATTGAAGACCTGCAGAGCTATCTGAAGTTCTGCGAAAGCTCTATGTCGCAGACCTTATGCGAACCCTTTCTGGATAAGCTAAATGATGTCCTTTCTTTTTATTTTGAGGGTAATTTTATCCTAAAACCTTTAGGAGTCTATTTAAGGTCCCAAAATGCATAAAATGTGAGTTCTTCATAAGTAAAACCCTCTCCTTCCCTCCTACACATAAATGCTCAAGAATCATCAACAAAGTCACCAAGTTTGGGTTAGCCTTCAAGGTTCATCATCAAGGTAAGTTATTCAATAAATTTCAAGCTACCTAACCTAAATTTCTTTATCTATACATGAATCTCAAATAGAATCTTAAATCGTAACCTACAATTTCAAGAAAACAAATTCAAGAATTCCAAGAAAGGATTTCTTGATTCTTCTTGTTCAAGAATTAGGGTTCTTCATCAAGAACTTTAAAGATTCTAAGTCAAGAATTCAAGAATCAAAGAGAATTCCTTCAATCAATGTCCTTTCAGGTTCTTTCATTTTAAAAGATCTACCAAGATCTAGGATATTCTCAAAGAAAGCTAGTATTCATCAAATTTCGATTGTAATATTAACTTTCTAGGTATGTAAGGCTAAACTAAAGCATGGCATTATTCTCGCATGTGCTCTGTTGATGGTAATAGAGGAGTCAAAAGTCTAATGAGTCTACATACATGATTCTTGATTATTTTCTTGAAAATTATCTATTACATGTATTTTCATATGTTGATGATCATCATAAACTTGTATTCTTCAATTAAATACTTTTCCTGAGATATTGTATAAACCCCATATATTAATTTGTGAAAGCATGAATGAATCAACCTAAAGATCGGGTCTAGAGCCTTGACTTGAGTATGTTGATTGAAATCTTAATGTGAGTATTGAGGTTCAGTTAATTAAATGTGATGATCCTATGAGTCTTCATGATTGAGTTCTTGAGTTCTATCTAAATGACTTCTTATTGATGATGATTTGAGTCCTTGAGTTCTTAAACAAACACTGAGATGATGGGTTGATGGATGTTAGGCTGAAAAGCCCCATTTGAGTTGAGTTGATCAGACGATGAGAGTCCCTGTGAGACTGATTTAGATGATGTGTGTCTCCACGAGGCTAATTGAGTTGATTTGAACGAGATGGATGATTTTATGAGCATTGAGTCTTGGGAGGAGTATCCAAGAATGAATGAGTAAGAGTAAATCCAAATTGCCTCATTAACTATGTTGCCAAGTGTAGGTGAGGATTAAACCGTTAAATTAGATGTTCCCTCTTGATTGGAAGTCCTTGAAACAATAGAGGACCTAATTGACTAGATCCATTATGGATCTGATTTGTTCTTTACTTAGCAAGTACAGAACGATAGTGGTAACATCAGCGAGATTGTTTTACAATCACTAGCTCATAAGTTATTATTGCCGGATAAGAGAAACTCCTAGAAAGTTTCCACCTTGAGTACTCTAAGTCGAGCTGAGTTGAGTTGAGCTGAGTTCCATGGAGTTGAGTTGAGTTGAGTTCCATGGAGTTGAGTTGAGTTCCTTTGAGTTGAGTGTGAGGTAATTGATGAGGTTTGATTGGTTGATGGGTAACTTGCCTACTCTTTGTTCTTGCTTTGGATAGGCATTTGACATTCTATTTGAATATATTTTGAGTTGATGTACTTTTATATTATTCTACCTATTTTTGTTTCATTTAGCCATTTTAGATACCCGTACATTCCATGTATTGACATCCCTTTGGACTGCATCTTTTTATGATGCAGAGGCAGGTATTAGAGATCATCAACAGGCGCTTCATTGCGAATCTATTTGCATTTAGTTGATCAATGAGACCTCCTTGTTTTCAGAGGATTTTCATATTGCTATAATCTAGCTTGTGTTAGTACTTTATTTCCCTTGAGTTGGGTAACCGTGGCCTATCGTGGTACCATCTAGATGTTAGAGGTAGAGGCTTCATCTACATTGAATAGAGGGTGTTGAGTATCGTTTCTTTTCGAACTCTTATTGAAAATTAACATTTTATATAAAGATTTGACTCTTTAATTACATTACAGTCTTTTCCTTGAGTATTTTTCTTCCGCTATTGAGTATGAGGTGACGATGAGGCCAAGTGGTTCGCTTGGAAACTAGTAATAGTCATTGAATGCCGGTCACGCCAAGGGTACCCTTCCAGAACATGACAGTTGTACCATCACCGACTCATAGGTGATGGTTGTCGACTAGAGAAGCTCCTAAATAGGCCCGATAGTACTCTGAGTGGATTGGATTAGATGGTATATGAGTGGTCATTGTCTAAACTGTATTCTTACTTTAGACTCTAGACATGATGATTGAGTTTCCTACTCCTTGAGTCGAGCTATTTGAGTTGATGTTATTTTTCCTTTACATGTTTTTTTCTGCTCAATCATACTCAATTTACTCAACTCAATTACTCAATTTACTCAACTCAACTACTCAATGACATGCATAGAATTTCATAAAAACATGCAATTAGAGTTCATCCTATCAAGTATGAAATACATATATAAGTCTCGTATCAACAATCATGCAATACAGCAATTGTCTCATACATCATCAGAAAGACTTATAAGAATTACAGAAAATTTGGTAATTGTTTGAAAAATACGATTACAGAAAATTTGGTAATTGTTTAAAAAATACAAAACCTAACTCATTGCTTCTCAAAATCAACTCGTGTAAAGGAATGGGTGTGTGAATGCACGTAGTTCCATACTCTGGTAAGTCTTACATACTTGGGGGTGGAAGAAATAATCAAACCTCAGTCGATCCTTGCACTTAAATTGGACACCTAGCTTCATCTCCCTGCTCTAGTGCTCTCAAGAAATTCTAAGTGTGAAGAATGAAGAATGATACACCTAGGGTTTGTTTTAAGGCTTTATCCAAGCCTAAAACGACCAAGGATTTATTTAAATAGGACTCCAAATGGACAAAAATAACCCTCATTAAAACTGTCGTCTGGGTCTACGAGACCCGTCTACGAATCGTAGACCACCCCTCGTAAACTAGGTCCCTGAAAATGTGAGTTATTAGAATTTGGCATGAAACCCCTCTCTACGATCCATAAAATATTCTATGGGTCGTAAACTCCTCTCATAAATAGGGGGCCCGGAAACTTGAGTTATTGGAATTTGTCATGAAACCATCTCTATGAGTCGTGACATACTTTATGAGTCATATACCATATCGTATATAGGACTCAGACTTAGAAAATTTCACCAAGTCATCTGGGATTTTACGAGACCCATTCTATGAGCCGTAATCCTGACTACGAGTCGTATATGTCCCTCGTAAACCTTTTTCTACAGCTTTTCTCAGTCTTTTCTCAGCAACATCTTGCACATTCACTCCAAATCAGGTAGAAAGAATTTGGGGGTGTTACAAACTTTAAATAGAAATATCACAAGGTCGAATAGGATTGTGATCACTCAAATAATCATCATCGATGCTCTCCACAGCTAAAGTGATAACAGTCATACCTTTTAATTTTTTTTAATTCATCGATGATCGTGTCTTCCACTTCATCCCTAAATGGCTTAAATATTTCCATGTATTTTTGTTTCATCTCACTGATCGTTGGTATAAGATATGAATGCACAATCTGTAAATGGATTTAAAAATTGTGAGGACAGAGAAAATTTTGTGAGTTAATAAAAGATAAATTTATACCTTTGTATTCATTCCTTCATACTTAAAATGGATCGCCTTCAATTACTTTATTGATTTTTGCTATGTGCCATCTAAGTAAACAAGGAATGGGTATAGACGAATCCAAGGACTTCCTAGCACACTTTTCAAGATGAAGAAATGCCTCATATATCCAAACCTGAAATCCACAAACACAACATATAAAAATTTACAGTCTATGAATTACAACTAAAATTGATAAGAGACTATTATAAATCATCTATGTGGTTGATTATTGGTACCAGGAATGCCCAGGGAAAGCGATACAAAGCATATGAGTCATTCTTCTTTATATCATACATCTCCCTCTGCTTCATGTTAATTTTCTCCTTCAGATAGGTCACTGTCAAGTCAAAAGACTCTTTCCCCCATGGATAATTTTTGAAGAAATCTAAATCATCAGTCATCTTAATGTGGTTGGAATTCACAATCTTAGTTCGATCACGGGGAAGCAGCAACGTATGAACGAACAAAACTAGACAACACTTCAATTTCTGCTCCTTATTCTATATGGTACCCTTGATTATACTGATCAACTTTTTAGAAGTGATCTTAGTGTTCTTTGCTATCTTGAAATGAAAATTCCGACCTTTTTTAAGAACCTTGTTCAACTTTGATTCACTGGGGTATGCTGAGCAATTCAGCCCCGTAATCAATGCAAATTCTTTTAAGCCAAAATTGAAAGAATAACTATCTGAATCGAATACATTAAACAATTACAAGAGTATTTATAATATGTAAATATGATGCAAAAGACTAAATTATCCTTCTAGCTATATAAATGTATCTATCATTCCCCCTCAAGCGATGCTGGGTCTTGACAAATGTTGAGCTTATTACACAAGAAGGAAAATCGAGGATAGGTAAAGAGGCTTAGTCAGCAAATCTGCAAGTTGATCCGCACTTGGCACATAGCGAACCAGTAGAACACCAGACGCAACCTTCTCAAGAACAAAGTGAATATCAATTTCAATGTGTTTGGTGCGAGCATGATGAACAGGATAGTGAGCTAAGTATATACTACTGACATTATCATAGTTGATTTTTGAAGGAGAGGATGGCTGAATATGAAGATCACCAAGAAAAGAGAGCAACCAAGATATTTCAGCAGTAGCATGGGCAACAGAATGATATTCCGCCTCAGCACTCGTGCGCGACACAATATGTTGCTTCTTAGAAGACCAAGAAATAAGATTATTACCAAGAAAGATACAATAAGCTGAAGTAGACCTGCGCGTGGTAGGGCAACCTGCCCATCTGCATCAGTATAACATGTCAATGAACTAATGGATTCACCTGGAATGAACAAACCATGATTAATGGAACCACGCAAGTAACGAAGAATAGGTTTCACTACAGTAAAATGAATGTCCTGTTGAGTGGGTCCCCCCAAATGGAGGGCCCACATGGAAATTTTTTTAACAATTGCTGCACATCCAATCTTTCAAAATTGGCAACTCTGTTTTCAACTTTGGCAGGTTTAAAGATTGTCAAAAGTTGGCCACCAATTTTTGACAATTAAAAGAAAAGGGAGGCTGCCACCTACCAAATTACTCCTATATAAAGGAGTAATTTGTTACTTCATTTCATGAATCAGAAGAGAGAAAAAATATGTAGAAAGTCACAGTGGAAGAGAAAAAGATATGGAATATTTTTCTTTTGTGAGGTATACCATAGACTATAAAATAAAATGGTCTGTAAAGAAAAACTAGAGTGTGTGCTTAGGAAATATTATTTCCTAAAAGAAATAGTGTGTTTACTATTTTTTGGTATTTTTTCTCTGAGAGCCTACTATTTGTCAAAGTAGAAGAAATTGTACACTTGTGCCTACTATGTGTAATAGTAAAAGAAATATAGTAGAAGTGTTGATTTGTGGATGTAGCCCAAAAAGTTTTGGGTGAACCATGTTAAATTTCTAGTGTTCGTTTTGCTTTATTTAATCATCCTAAATTTTATTGCTCACTCTGCTGTGTGGGCCCCAACGGACAAATGACCAACTTATAAGGTTCAACCCAATCCCATTAGTATGAGACCTTTTGGGAGGTGTCCAAAAACGAATTCGTGAGTGCTTGGCCCAAAGCGGACAATATCATACTAATGTAGGGTTGGGGTGCGGGTACGCGCGGTCCCAACATGTCCATGGGAGAATACATAAACTGGGTAACCTGACTGACAGTGTAGTCAATGTCGGGACGAGTAAAAGTTAAGTATTGAAGTCCACTGACAAGACTACAATATAATGAAGGATCAGAGAATGGAAGAGATGTATCAGAAGCAATGAGAGATTTAGGAGAAAGAGGAGTATTAACTGGTTTAGAAGAGAAATGACTTGCACCGTTAAGAAGGTCATGAATGTATTTGGATTGGTTAAGAAAATAACCACCCTTACATGTGGAGACAAAGATCCCAAGAAAATAACTAACTAGACCGAGATCTCTCATGGAGAATTTAGACATAAGAGTCTTGATTGTTGACTGAAGTAAAGAACTCGAAGACGAAGTGATGAGAATGTCATCCACATATTGGAGAAGAATGATGATATCATAAGTAGATTTATAAATGAAAAGAGAATTACCAGAAAAACTATTTTTAATAACATGTTTGACAAGAAAAGAGGTGAACCGATGAAACCATGCTCTTGGAGCTTGTTTTAAGCCATAAAGGGCCTTGTTCAATCGTCAAACATGATGTGAAAATTGCGGATGGACAAAACCAGTAGGTCGTTTCATATATACTAGTTCATTAAGAGTGCCCTGTAAAAAGGCATTCTTAACATCTAATTGATGAAATTTCCCAACCTTTAGATGCCGCTAAAGCAAAGATAGTTCGAATGGTTACTGGTTTCACCACAGGACTAAATGTTTGATCATAGTCTAATCCATATTTTTATTATAACCTTGAGCAACTAAACAAGCTTTATAGCAGTCAACTGATCCATATGATCTTTGTTTCACTTTATAAAATCATCGACAACCAATTACATTTACATTAGTAGGAGGAAACACTAAGTCCCAGGTGTTGTTGGCAATGAGGGAGTTGTATTCATCTGTCATTGGTCTTTTCCAGTTTGGATTTTTATTGTCTTCAGAAAATGAAGTGGGTTCAGAAGGAAGAGAAGATATACACGAAATAGGAGATGTGCGAGAAAATAAAGACGGAAGAATCTTTGGTTTGAGATTTTCAGATTGAGCTCGGGTGATCATGGGATGCACTTCAGAATTAAGAGAAGGAACGATTTGTTCATGTACTGATACAGATTGAATTGTGCGGGGATAGAGTCCATGTAAACTAGGAGAAGTAGTTACTGGAGATGGAGAAGATTGAGTCCTAGATTGAGAAGGACTAAAAGCTGGCAGCAGTGTTGTTACATTATGAGAAGTACTAGTTGGACAAATTGGAATTGGTGATAAAGATGAGGAACATGTAGGCAAGGGACTAATGTTTTGCAGATTAGGAGAAGGATGTGAATTGAAAACTCTATTTGGAGATAAAGGAGGAGAAATATTAGAAACTGTGAGAGAAGGAAAAGATAATGAGGATGGAGTTTTAAACGATGAGAATGAAGTGTTTGGATATGTGCACTTACAGATTAAAGAGGGATATGGAAAGGAGTCCTTTTGAAAAATAACATAATGGGAAATAAAAACTTTATTTTCTAAAGGATCAAAGCATTGAAAACCTTTATAATTTGAAGGATAACCAAGAAAAATACAATGTTTAGATCGAGGACTCAACTTATGTGGTGCATAATCACGAAGATTACGAAAACAAGAACAATCAAAGACACGTAGATGATGATACGAGGGCGGTTTGCCAAAAAGAAGTTCATAAGGAGCTTAAAATTGAGTTTAAGAGAAGGTAGAATATTTAAGAGATGAATTGCAGTATGCAGTTCTTCAACCCAAAATTGAGCAAAGATTGAAAAAGTAAAGACCGTAGCAAATTTAGTATAGTGCGATGCATTCATTCAGCTTTACCATTTTGCTGGTGAGTATGGGACATGAATTGCGAAGACAAACACCATTTGAATTTAAAAACTCATGAAACGAAGCAAGTTTGACATATTCAGCAGCTCCGTCACACTGTAGTGATTTAATTTTAATTGAAAATTGAGTTAAAACATAAGCGTAAAAGTTTTTGAACAATAAAAATGCGTCTGATTTGCGTCGAATTGGAAATACCCACGCAAATTTAGTAAAATCATTGTAAAATAAGATATAGTAACGAAAACCAGTAGAAAAAGGAATTGGAGAGATCCAAATGTTAGTGTGGATCAAATCAAATCAAGAGGTAGAAGAAGAGTTAGATTCCTTAAATGGTAGTTTTATGTGCTTGCCAAGTTGACAAGCATTACAAAGAAAATCTTATCGTTTTGGAAACGAACATTGCAAATTATTATTTCTAACTAGTCTAGAAAGAACACCTGTACTAGGGTAGCCTAGCCGACGATGCCAGAGAGTTGGAGAAGCATGAGAAGCAGCAAAAGCATGATGAGCAGCAGCAGTAAGAGTTGACGGAGAGAAAGAATAAAGAGGACCCGAACTATTGCACCTGAGAAGAATTCTCTTTGTCTTGAAGTCCTTAATTGAAAAACCAAAAGCATCAAAGTCAATTAAACATTGATTATCATAAGTGAATTTACGAACACTTAATAAATTACAAGAAAGAATTGGAACAACTAAAGCCTTTTTTAGAGAGAAAGTAGAAAAATGAGTAGAGAAAGTGTTATTACCAGTATAGGAGATGGGGAGTTGATTACCATTACCTACCATAACACGATCAGTGCCATTGTAGGGCTGAACAGAAGAGAGATGTGAAGGATTGGGTGTCATGTGCGAGGAGGCTCCAGTGTCAACGTACCAAGGAGTGTTACTTGCAGGATTATATGAATGTACAGAGGAGGAAGATTGAAGATCATAATACAGTGCTTTAGAGCCAAGAGATGGACAAGCTTTTGCAGTATGAGTAGGTTGAAAACATAATTGACATTGAAAAGGAGAAGGAGCTGCTGGATAACTAGGATAGAAAGGAGAAGGACTAATGTGCGGAGCAGGACCTAAATTGAAGTAGCAGGTGGACGTGGATAAAATTTGGAAGGAGCAGTGGAATGATTTCTCTGGTAGCCATTGTTGTTGTTATAGTTGTTGTTGCAACCTCTACCACGACCACCATTGGCAAATCGACTACCATTGGAATTTCTTCCATGTCTATGTCAGTGAGGAGACGAATTCTGTTTAGTGAGTAAAGTAGTAGAAGAATCTAATGTGGCAGAGGAAAGACCATTTAATTGACTTTCATGAAGAAATAAAAGAGATCTGGTTTCAAGAAAAATAGGAAGCGAAACTATGGTAGAGATTGAAGTGCTAACAGGGAGATATTCAGTAGGTAGGCCAGAAAGAACTTGGAGAACAAGATCTTAATCGGAGATAGCATTACCAACTGAATTCAAGGCATCCGCAATGGATTTGAGGTGGTGCACATAATCAGAAATAGAACGGGAACCTTTCTTGAGGTTATGAAACTGAACCATGAAAGAATAACTATCTGAATAGAATACATTAAAAAGTTACAAGATTATTTATAATATGTAAATATAATACAAAAGACTAAATTATCCTTCTAGCTATATAAGTATCTATCAAAAATATGTCGGCTTATCATTAAAACAAAATCATATTTCATACAATTTTTTATCGTTATTGTCACGCCGCAATAACATAGAATGAACCAACTGTCCATTGAATTTAAAATATTCTGGTGCCTCAAGTGTCCGAAGCAAGTGTCCTTAAAGTCTTTATAAAGTTTTTCATCCATTAGAAGTTTTCTAAAGTCACGATAAGGTGTCATTCTTGCTCTCACAGAAATTTTAGCAGGAAATGATCCAACCTCATCTATCCAAGTAGATAGATTATACAACTTACCAGATATATCTCTTGCACAAATTGGCAAGGATAGGGGATCCTCTTCCTCCTCTTCTTCATTATGGGTATCTCGACTATTTTCCTCATCTCCACTGTCACTTTCCTCTTCACTAACCTCGGTACTACTGTCATGATAGTTGTCAATTTCTATCATTGTATATGATTCTGAGTTAGACTTGGGTTCTTCGACGATAATTTTGTTTTTTGAAGTTTTAGAAACTTCTTCAGCCTTGCGTTTCTTACTTCTAGAAGCAGTAGCAACATTTTGTTTGCTTGAGACTTGTTTACTTCTGCCACTACTGGTTTTAGTCATACTTTACTGTCTACAAGCAACATGCAGCATAAAATTCCAACAGACTAACGCTCAACTCAAACATGCAAAATATGTAGGGACCAGATTCTAACAACAAAATCGACAGAAACAACAAATGGATGACAAAAAATGACTAATTTCACTCAACTTCAGTAAAAATTTCAAGCATCGACAACAAAAGAAAAAATTTATGATAGACCAGTGGTCAACTCAAACATCTTGAAGGTGAAGAATCAGAAACACGAACATAAATGCAATTCCACACAGACCAGTGCTCAACTCAAACATGCAAAATCAATAGGACTAGACTCCAACAAAAGATCAACACAAACAAAAAAGGAATGACATGAAAAATATTTTTTTAACTCAAATTAAGTGTTAATCGTAGAAATGTCTTTTTAAAAGAAAAAAAATTGGTCTTAAAACTTAATAAATTGAAGAAAAAATCAATATTTTAAAGAAAAAGAAAACAGAGTCACAACTTAATTTGTTAAAGAAATCAAGAAAACTTAAAATAATTTTAAGACCCTAATAGAAAAAGTCCTAAATTTCAAAAAAATTGGTAAGCATTCTTATTACTATTTTAAGAAGGTATTAGCACTTAAAATAGCCGCTAACACGCGGTTATCCGATGATTTAAAAATTATTTGACTAACTTTGAAAATAAAAAAAATCTAAAGATTTTGAGAAATTTTGACAATATCAATTTGAATTACTTTGAAATATGACTTAGAATAATAATAATAATAATAATAATAATAATAATAATAATAATAATAATAATAATAATAATAAAGACCTAGATTAATATGAAACGGTTTGTCCTTTGGGGATTTTAAATAAATAGGAAACTAAAATAATAAATTGTCAGTGTCAAACAATAAACAAATAATACAACGTAAATGTATATAACATGACAACATAAAAATAAGTAGAGATTAGGCTTGGCAGGCCCAATTCACCTGTCCTAATTATGAAATAAATTGGGTTTGTCTGGCCCTTCTAGATTCCTGCTGCTGCTACTCCTTTGAAATTGGGTTTAGCCCTTTTAATCCTTTGTATACACTAATTGTATACCTCGTGTATATCAGTATATATTCACTAATTTTTTTAGCTTCCATAGCTTGCATTTAAGCTCCAAAATTTATTCTAAACATGAGAAGGCTGACTCAAGAAGAAACTTGGGCGTCCATGGCCCATCGAAAAATGCAAAAGTGAACGGGGGAGTCCCGATGGACTCACGAGGATTTCATACAATAAAGAAAAGAAACATAATTAGTATATAAACAAGGGATTATGTGAAGCATAACTTAGGAAGGAAAATCAAGTTTCCTATTAAAAAAGAACCACTGCTGATGCAAATTCACTTAGGATTGAGAAGGAGAATAACATGAAAAATCAATAGATGATGCAAAAATAAGCCTTTTATTTATAATTGAAGTGGGTGAACTAGTCATATCTTTAAACTAAACAGATCAAGTTAAAGCAAGTAAGGAAAATGCAACAACAAACCTATCAAATAGTTCATAATAAGTAATAGCGACGCTCAAAAAATGGACTATGTATATCATGAAACAAAAATAAAATTCACTCATTCTTTTTATGTAATAATTTTCATAAAGAAAATAAGATCCAACAACAACCTGAAAATCTGACGAATTAATAAGAAATATCAACTTTTGAAGGCTAGGACTCGATTTATCTACCCTGTGTAGGATGTAACATACCGTTAAACGTATTGAGACTACATTAAAAGTGAAAATTTATACTACATTCTCTTATGTTCATACTTAAAATGACTTATGAGAAACAACATGAACAAACCAGAACATGATTCCAACAAAATCATGACAAAATACTCATGTTGAGTGGGTCTTTAGCTATTGCAGTCATCATCCATTCAAAAGATAGAAAAGCTATCAAAAGGTAGAAAGAAACACAAAAGAGAAGTCATTCACATAGATATAGCACAAGCAAATCTTAACAATGACCATGTTACACTGCAAACTAATAAAAATAGCTAAACTGATAACAACAAGCTACAATCTGTCCACTAACGCTACAAGCATGATGAACTAAACCAAGTTAAAATTGAAAAGTGTTTACCTTTTTTGGAGCAGCAAACTGAGACGAACAAGCATAGAAGCGAATCCTCCCATAGGAAAGACTTTTCTATGAATTTCTCAACTTTGGAAAGGGAAACTTCTAATCTTAGGAAAATCAAAAATTGAACTTGCTTAGGAAATTTCTAAAGATATTTCAAAGGTAAGAAAGTGTAACGACCTTTTCTTTCTTAAGTGGAATGTGCACTTCCCTTAAGTGCATTTGCCACTACTATGCTTTCCATGTGGCCACTGCCTCTCTTTTCCATTAACTTTCCTAAAGTGATGCTACCACTTTCTTTAATCTTTTTGTCCATTTGGAGCAACGTCTATATAAGGAGGAAGAATGAGATACGTGAAGAAGCAAAAGGAATCAAGAGAAAAAAATAATAATAATAACAATAATAATAGAGTGACTGATAAATTTGAGAGTTTTATTAAGTTGAAGGGAAGCGTTTTATTGCGTGGAGTTTCGACAATTTATTGTAAGTTACTCCTATTTTCTAAATTCTTATAATAAGATATTTTATATAAATGAGGTTATTTTCATACTTTATTATGAAAATAATATGTATATATTAAGTTGAAAACAATTATGTGATGCCAAAATTATTTTTTCACTACTGTTGGTATGTCAATTTAAAAAGATAATAATTTATTTGACTAGATTGTGGTGCTACGGAAAGGGAAGGCCAAAGTGATAAGTTGACCGTGACTCGAATAAGGCAAGTGGATTTCTTAACCTTTGTTAAGTACATAGGATCTTGTACTTTTTGTGCGAGGTGTTGAGAATAATTTATGAATGTGAAAGGGCATCTGGCCCGTTTTATATTCCATGAACATGATTATTGTGCATTTACTATGTGGTTACTGGATGTTACAAGAAAAAAAAATGTAAAGCCGATGGGAAATGGTTCCGGCTGATGAAAAAGAATGGGAAAGAAAACTATTATGATTCGAGGGTCGTGTCGCACGCCGCGACGGGATCATGTCGGACGCCGCGACGGATACTACGATTCGAGGGACGTGTCACGCGCCGCGACGGATACATGGTCCATGTATGGCCCCCATGGGTTCTGACTGAGGCATGTTTATGATCAGAAGATGTGTATCACTAGGACAGACATGCATCATTCTATAAACATGTCCTTATCATTTATAAACATGTGAATGTTTTTGTGAAACTTGTGATAATTACACTTGATGTGTTATTAACATATGACAATTGGTGTGATTAGTGAACTATACGCTATATGTATTGTTACGCTGGACTGACTATATACAGGTTGTAGTTGGTGTTTCAGGGGTACAGGTACTCTATTTACTTAACTTTGTGTTTATTAGTTCACTTGCTGGGTACCCCGTGATATTTTTGGTACTCACCCCTTGCTTC
>JAPFFP010000001.1:6571513-6599322 GCA_026153255.1 Solanum medicagineum
CTGTGTTATGAAGAGAATTTGATGTTCTTTTATATACAGTACCCTAAGGTTGCTGCCCTGATTTTGGTTTCATTTAATAAATGAGTTTTATTGTGCTATCTTAAGTGTAATGTTGATTGGAATTTGTGGGTTGTTGGATTTAAAGCTATTGGCTCATGTCCTTAATGACTTCTTGGGTGCTATTCTAAGACTGTATTAGCACTGTTTGTATGTGTAAATATTGTTGGAACAGTTTGGTTGGAGTTGGAAAAGGTTTGGAATTGTCGATATCGAAATGTAGCGAAGGGGGGTAACATTATGCTGTCCATTTGTAGGTTGTGTAGAATTATAATATGTTGTTCCACGACCTTTCCCTGTTTTGGGACTATTTTTGAACTATATTAAGACTGATTTTAGGTGGTAAAATCGTTGGAAACAATCTAAGTAAAGTTAAAATAGATTTGGGATTGTTGACGTCGAAGTGTGGAGAAAGGATGTAACGTTGTGCCACTTGTTTATATGTTGTGAAGAATTGTTATGTGTTAGGCTTTGTGGGTTGTTGTAAGACTGTTAAGGGTCTGAAATGAGTTTTATATGATGTGTACATAAGAATGGTTGCAAGAAAATACGATTATTAGTGGAAAAATTGAAGGAATGCCTTTGCGTCACTAATTGAAAGCTTGCTGTCCGGGTGATCGTTTTTATGATATTGGGTTGTCAAGAAGTGTTTCTTTGCTGCTAATACTAGTATTATTATCTAATATGATGTACATAGATATTTGGTGGAAAAGTAACCACTCCAAGGTAGTAACGAGGTCACACAATGAGGTATGTAAGGTTACTTGATTTCGTATCATTTGGCATGAAACATAGATCCCTCGGTAAGTGAAGACATTTATCTACTCCTACATGACAAGCAGCCATATCTCCACTCTTTCACATATTCATATGCTCCTATATATAGTCACCTTCGAATGTACATACATACGTGGATACCAAGTACATGAGTTTTTGTTGCTAAATAAAGTTCATGAGTTGTTTCATTTCATACGCATTTCATTGCTTATGTAACATACTCTCTTCATTGCCATATTGTATTGCATGATTATTTACATGTCACATTTTGCCTATACATCCTTATAGCTTCAATATTTTGACCACCAAAAGAATCATCTCAAAAGTAACTGAAAGATAAAGTATATATTTTTTGATGGGTGGTAGCTCAAGGGGCGGAAGCATCACCTAGCCAAGGACGATCCTATCACGGGTGGTAGCCCGAGGGGTTAAGGAAAAACCTAGCCAGGGATGATCTCGATACAGTTTACCACTGATCAGCTGGTCATTTACAGTACATGATGTGCACAAATTATACAGTAAAAGTAAAGCAATATAAAGAACTTAAAGTACATGATTCCAAAGTTTATCCAAAGGTGGTCTCTTATTTTACACTAGTGCATGGTTTCATTTGAGTTGTTATTTCATGTACAGTATTTGCTGCCTTACATATTCGGTACATTATCTCGTACTGAGTCCCTTAAGGGGAACCTGCATTTCATGTTGCAGGTACAGGTGCTAGTAGGTCTCCCTAGTAGAGTCCAGGATATCCAGCTGCTGTTACAAGCTCCAGGTTGTTCCAGAGCTTTGTGTGTGTCTAAAGCTTATATGTTTATATTGTACAGTTAATTGAGGCGGGGCCTGTCCCGACCCTTATTCGATACTTTCTCTTAACTAGAGGCTTTGTATACTATGTAAATTAAAGTGTGGTCATATCTCGTACTTTCGACACCGTGGCCCCAACGGCCTAATCACATGCATTTCCTTTTGGTTGTGTCACTGTTTACTTGTATAAAGACATGTTAAATTATATAAATCCATTATAAAATGTAAAGAAAGTGCATAGATATAGGTTGGTTCTCCCGAGCCTTATCAGCAACGGGTGCCGGTCTGACCTAACGGGACTTGGGGTGTGACATTCTATCATTTTTATTTTTAATTATTTTAAGATATGTCATTCTCCAGTAGTATTTTTTATGTAACACTATTATTTACGACAATCAAGTTAGGTGAAATAGTTAAATTTGAGTTAAGTATATCAATGTTTATATATTAAGTACAATGTAAAGACTCTTGGCAGATGACTTTCAATTTTCTTTCGGTGCAACTTCATGTTGTCATTTTTCGTTTTACCACAATAATTTTTATTAATGCTAATTTTTAAAAGTTTGATATTTAATAATATATTGTACACACACCACTTTACTAATTTTTGATATATACATATTTGTTATTAATTAATGTGATACTCACATGATACAATAAATAAAATTGTCATTTACAATTTTCTTCTCAAACTATTATTTCATTTTCTTATAATATTTAAAATTAAGGAATCCTAAAGTATATGGTAAGAGAAAAATATAAAGCATGAGATATTAGGTAGAATTAATAATTAAGGAGTTCGAAATTATATAGTAAAATTAAAAATATTAAGGAGATTTTAGGCGTCTCAACAAAGACATATTGGTAAAAAGTTGCACAAGTTAGTTTTGTAATCTTTTTCTTTTATTTATGACAGTTATCTACATTTTCAATACTTCATGATTAATCGATTTTTATTTGCATATTTTTTTCATCTAAGTTGATCGACAGAAAATCCAACTATTTGTTTATTTATGGAGGTGAACAATGCTCTTCAAATTATTTGTGATAGTAAGAGAATCTAAAGTTTTGTTTTTATAACTCCCAAGTACAATAGGATGAATCACTTCGAGATTTTTTTCCTTTATTATTTGAGTAACAATTTATTAATTCAAAGTACCATTACTCTAAAAGATGTTGAGAGACTAATCTTTTTATTCTCATATTTCGTAAAAATTGAAGTGTCAATTTTTTAAATTATGTTATTTGACAACATTTTATAAAGAATCGTGGAAAAAGTGCATTTCAAAAAATATTTAATGAAATATAGTTTTTCATATTTACCTTGTTAATAAAATATGATCATTTTGATCCCGAATAAAACAAATAAAACTATACAAGATATTCACAAAATATATCTTTTACATTATATTAAAATTAAATGAATATTCAGGGTCATCAATTATTGTTCCATTTACTTAGAACTGTGTAGTCTAGGTAAGAAAAAGAATCTTGATAGAGAGTGTTATTCCCGAATGAGGTCTATCAAGTCTAAATTTGAATTAGCTAGACTTCAATGTGATACTGAACACCGGATGAATAATTAAAAATATGTATACTCTTATGAAAATATTAAGGATTTTCAAATATTTATAATATTTAATTTAATAATATTGAGGTGACACATGTGCAACACACGTACATTAAACCAGTTAAATTAAACAAGCAAATAAATGTTAGTATAGATACAATTAAAAAAATAATACAAGAGTTTAAGAGTTTGGGTTTTTGCCCATTTCCATCAAAAGGCCGGTACTGCAAATTATGGGCCTTTAAGCCTAGTTTCATGTTGTATACAAGATTGTATATCAGTGTATATTTACTGTATACTGATGTATACATTCATTCTTGCGCCTCCGAAAATTTGTAGCTAGCCTCCTTTAAACTGTAGGAGCTCCCCTAAACCTGTAGACTGATTTCTCATTGCCCAGCAAAAGATTGAATCGAGGACAAAGAAGTTTGATCCTCCATGGCTCAATCCGAAGCACAAAAGAGAAGTCAGTCCATAATGGCCTCGGATACGATTTCATACACCAAACAAAATAACAAAATATCAAATTACAGTCGATTTAAAATTCTAACTATGACAAATTACATGAAAGTTGTACTCATTGTTAATTGTAAAACAATGGCTTTTTAGGGAAAAATTAGTTAAAACAAAAATTAATTTAAAAGAAGAACCAATTTTTCGAGTAAAAAGAAAACAGAGTCACCACTAATCTGCCTTTTACTTTGGATATGATCGATGAAAGAGATCATGGACAAAGAAACTTGACAAATTCAATTTTAGCCGACCACATCTTTATCTTGTGAAAGGCTCTTGATATGGACTTTGGGAAATTGTGACCGGATCTCGGTTTTGAGTTTCCTACATATCTCAGGTTACCTAAGAATTTAGGCCACTTGTAGTTCAAAAATGCTTGATTTTATGCATGATTTTGAAAGAATTCAAAAGTTATCCCAATATCGAATTATAGAGAAATTGGAATGCTTAGGGATGAGATTTTAAGAGAAAATGTTAGAATACAACCGAGTTTTCAGAATAGAGCCCGCCTACATATTGTGACGAGCCATTCAAATTCTGCCCGGAAATACCTTAAAAACGTCTAGAGCAAGATGGAGCACTCCGGAATTCTTTAGAATTCCCTTGAGGCGTGTAGATCTTGCAAGAAGGCCCTGGGAGCTTCTAGAAGACTCAAGACAAGTCTTGAGATGTAAATATCTTAAATATTTATGTAGCAATTCGCTAGAAGAGCATTTGTAGCCATTGGATCAAAATGATCCTAGCCATACATTTAGGGACGGGACTAGTATAAATACCACCCTTGGGCTTTCATTTTAGGCATCAAGAAAAACAAGCAAGTCAAGCAAGTCTTAAGTAAAGCATTGTAAAGCTTCCAAGTTCTCTAATAAAAAAGTTCTTTCTTTGTTCCTTAAGATTTTCCTAGTTCCTTCATAAAGTCTTTTGCTTAGTCTTTCAAAGTTCTGCTAAGTATTAGAGTCAGGCTGACTAGCAACTTAGTAGGAAAAGTTCGCTAGGCTGCACAGTACGTTGGAATCACGACCAAGTCCATGACAGTTGGTATCAGAGCCAGGGTTCGAAGACCGTCGGAACATCAAGAGGAATGGAAGGCGGAAGCAAGATCACCCAAGTTGGCAAGGAGAAATCTAGGGGCCAGAGGACTCGATCCAGGGAGGTCGTAGTGGAGTTTGAGACACGGCTAGCCAAGGTGGAGTTGGCCATAGCTGACAAGCACGAGAAGTTCGAGGAGGCCGACCAGAAGTTTGAGGAGGTCGAACAAGGCCTAGACGGATTGCGGGAGGAGATGCAGTCTGCCATGAATCAAGTCCTGGACCAATGTCTCGACAGTGTGAAGGCCATGGAGGAGACACATAAGGCAGAGATTTCTTCAATGCAAAAAGAGCTAGGGAGGCTTTTGCGCAATCTGGAGAGCACGGAGGAGGAGTTTAGCTTGTGCAAAAAGGCTCTTACCCAAGGGAATCCGAGTACGTCCGAGGTAAGGACTACCCCTTCCAAGTTAGATGTTCCCCGACCCAAGTCTTTCAAAGGGTCAAGAAATGCGAAGGAGCTAGATAATTTTATCTGGAGCATGGAGCAGTACTTTAGGGCGCTCGCCATGACCAACAAAGCCCTAAAGGTGGACATGGCTAGTCTCTACCTCGAAGACACCGCGATGGTGTGGTGGAGAAGGAAACAGGGGGACATTGAAAGAGGCACTTGTTCTATCAGCACTTGGGCGGAGTTCAGGGCAGAACTCAAGAAGCAGTTCTACCCCAGCAACATGGAAGAAGAGGCTCATGGCAAGCTAAGGTGACTGCAGCACAAACGAAGCGTACGGGAGTACGTGAAGGAGTCTACTGACGTACTTCTTGAGATCCCCGACTATCCTGATAAGGAAGCTTTCTTTGCCTTCATTGATGGGTTACAACAGTGGGCTAGGCTTGAGATCCAAAGACGAGGAGCTCAAGACTTGACCACTACTATCTCTATTGCCGAGTCCCTTATTGAGTTTAGGAAAGTGGAGAAACCTAAACCAAAGGACAACGGCGGCAAGGGAAAGAGTAGGGGAGACCCACATCGAGGCAAAGAGGCAACGGGAATGGCAAAGGAATCTAAGGAGCACCAGGCCAGAGTAAGACCCCCGATTAGCTGCTTCTTTTGTGAGAGGCCACACAAGGCGAGGGAATGCCCTAAAAAGAGCAAACTCTCGGCCTTGATCGAGGAGCGCGAACAAGAGGAAGCAAAGATAGGGGCCCTACGACTCCTCAGTGCAATCAAGGCGAAGGTGGAGGTTCCCAAGAAAGAAAAGAAGGGGAGGTTGTTTGCGGAAGCCAAGATCGGAGAGCACACCGTAAAGGCACTAGTTGACGCGGGAGCCGACAGCAATTTCCTTACCCTGCAGGAGGCTAAGAGGATGGGCATTCGATTTGAGAAAGGATGTAGTTGGCTTAAAGGAGTCAGTTGTGCCCCAATCGAGACCTTTGGAGTTACCTGAAATGTAAAGGTTAGCTTAGGAAATTGGAAAGTCCACATCAATTTCTCCATCGTGACCATGGACGATTATCCACTTATCTTGGGTATTGAGTTCATGGACCAAGTCAAGGCCATCCCAATTCCCTTTGCAAACTCACTGTGTATCTTGGAGGAAGGTAACACTCATCTAGTCCCACTAGAGCGGGAAACACGACTCCAAGAGAAACGGATCTCAGCTATGCAACTTGCCAAAGGAGTAAAGAAGGAGGAGATAACCTATCTCGTAGCGTTGAAGAAAGGAACAGTTGTTCCTCCAGCCGAAGATTTTTCCCAAGGTGTCAAACATGTCTTAGAGGAATTCAGAGACGCGATGTCGCCCGAGCTGCCGAAGAGGTTACCACCAAAGAGGGAGGTGGATCACAAAATAGAGCTAGTACCAGGTACCACCCCGCCTGCTGTAGTGCCATACCGCATGGCGCCTCCGGAGCTTGAAGAATTACAGAGGCAATTGAAGGAGTTGATGGACATGGGCTATATTCGTCCATCAAAAGCGCTTTATGGAGCCCCAGTTTTGTTCCAGAGGAAACATGACGAATCACTCTGGTTCTGCATCGACTACCGGGCGCTCAACAAGATCACGGTCAAGAATAAGTACCCAATCCCGCTCATTGCCAATCTCTTTGATCAACTTAGTCAAGCCCGGTGGTTTACCAAGTTGGATCTGCGGTCCCGATACTACTAAGTGAGGATTGCTGAGGGGATGAACCGAAGACCACATGTGTCACGAGGTATAGTTTATATGAATTCCTCGTAATGCCTTTTGGACTCACAAACGCGCCAACAACATTTTGCAGCCTCATGAACCGTGTCTACAACCGTTCTTGGATAAGTTCGTTGTGGTATACTTGGATGACGTTGTCATATATATCAATACTTTGGAGGATCATGTAAATCATCTGAGACAAGTCTTCCAAGTACTACAGAAGAACGAGTTGTATGTCAAGAAGGAGAAGTGCGCATTTGCTTAATGGGAAGTCACCTTCTTGGGACACGTCATCGGAGAGGGCAAACTTCGGATGGATAAGTCCAAGGTCCACGCTATACAAGAATAGGAGCCACCAAAGAAGGTGCCAGAACTTCGATCCTTCCTTGATTAGCCAACTACTATCGAAAGTTCATCAAAGGTTATTCTGCTATAGCCGCTCCCCTCACCGATCTATTGAAGAAGAATCAGACCTGGGAGTGGAATGAAAAGTGCCAAACATTATTCGAAGCGCGAAAGAAGCCGTGATCCAGAAGTCGGTGTTGGTCTTGCCCGACCACACCAAACCTTACGAGGTGCAGATGGATGCCTCAGATTTTGCCTTGGGAGGCATTCTTATGCAAGAAGGGCATCCAGTGGCTTACGAGAGTCGTAAGCTTAACGATGTACAGAAGCGGTACATGGTCCAAGAGAAGGAGATGACGGCCGTGGTACACTGTCTGAGGATGTGGAGACATTATTTGCTGGTCACCAAGTTCGTGGTAAAGACAGATAATGTTGCCACAAGCTACTTCCTTAAGCAAAAGACGCTGACACCGAAACAAGTCAAGTGGCAGGCCTTATTAGCTGAATTCGACTTCGTGAAGGAATAAAAGCTAGGCAAGGGAAATGTTGTGGCTGACGCACTGAGTAGAAAGGCTGAACTTGCCTCCATCACAAGCCCAAGTTTCCCTATGGTCGATCGTATAAAGTAGGGGTTGGAACAAGACCCCCAAGCCAAGAATTTGTTGGGCCTGGCAAGTCAGGGGAAGATGCGCCAGTTCTGGATTGAGGATGGGGTGCTCCTCACCAAGGGAAATCGGGTGGGCATGACAAAATGGGGAGGCTTAAGAAAGGAAATCATCAAGGAGTACCATGACTCAAGGTAGGCAGGTCACCCTGGAGCGCGAAGGACTATGTCACTCATCAAACGAGCTTACTATTGGCCCCAAATGAGGGATGATATGGAGCTCTATGTAAAGACTTGTCTTGTGTGCCAGTAAGACAAAGTGAAACAACGTCCCGCAACTGATCTATTGGAGCCATTGCCCATTGCAGAGAAACTATGGGAGAGTATTTCTATGGACTTCATCACATGTCTTCCAAAATCAGAGGGGTGTAGCAACATTATGGTTGTTATGGACCGATTCAGCAAGTACGGGGTATTCATACCGGTCCCGACCAAGTTCAATGCTGAAGATGCTGCCAGGTTATTCTTCAAACATATGGTGAAATATTAAGGCATCCCGAAGACCATAGTCAGCGACCGGGACACCCGTTTCACGGGAAGATTCTGGATAGAGCTCGTCAAAATCTTGGGGTCTGAGCTCAACTTTTCCCCAAGCTTTCACCCACAGACGGATGGCCAGATGGAGAGGGTGAATGCTTTACTAGAGCTATACTTGCGGCACTATGTAAGTGCCAACTAGAAGGATTGGGCCAAACTTCTGGATATCACCCAGTTTTCATACAATTTGTAGAAAAGTGAGTTGACTGGGTCGAGTCCATTTGAGCTGGTAACGGGAAAACAGCCAATGACGCCACAAACTATGGTCATTGGTTATAAGGGTCCAAATCCTTCAGCTTACAAGTTTGCCAAGGGATGGCATGAAAAGTTAGACTTGGCAAAAGTGTACTTAGCAAAGGCCGTGCAGAAAATGAAGAAATGGGCCGATGCTAAGAGATGACATTTGGAGTTCGAGGAAGGAGATTTAGTCATGGTGAAGCTCTTTCCTCTTCAAAGCAGATGATTGGTCAAGGTGCACAAGGGGCTAGTGAGGTATTATGAGGGGCCATTTCCCATGGAGAAATGCATCGGAAAGCTAGCCTACTGCTTGACCCTACCCTCGCACTTGGAGATGCATCCTGTCTTCCACGTGAGCCTACTGAAGCCGTACCATCAAGATAAGGATGATCCCAGCGGGGGAGAGTCAAAAAGAGCACCTGCAGCCATCACTACAGTGCCAGAACGAGAAGCAGAAAAGATTCTTGCACATCGAGTTATTCCCCGATGAGGGAGTCATTCCCAAACGAGGGAGTCATCCCAGCTACAATGAATACTTTGTAAAATGGAAGAGATCTCCTGACAGTGAAACAAGTTGGGAACTTGAACTTTCGTTGTGGAACTACCAGGACCTCATCAAAGCCTACAAGGAAGATACGCTGAGGACGTCGCCAGATTGAGTGGGGGAGAATGTGACGAGCCGTTCAAATTCTGCCCGGAAATACCTTAAAAACATCCAAAGCGAGCTGGAGCACTCCAAAATTCTCTAGAATTCCCTAGATGCGTGTAGATCTTGCAAGAAGGCCCTGGGAGCTTCTAGAAGACTCAAGACAAGTCTTGAGATGTAAACATCTTAGATATTTATGTAGGAATTCTCTAGAAGAGCATTTGTAGCCATAGGATCAAAATGATCCTAGCTATTCATTTAGGGAGGGGACTTGTATAAATACCACCCCTAGGCTTTCATTTTAGGCATCAAGAAAAACAAGCAAGTCAAGAAAGTCTTAAGCATCGCATTGTAATGCTTCCAAGTTCTCTAATACAAAGTTCTTTCTTTGCTCCTCAAGATTTTCCTAGTTCCTTCATAAAGTCTTTTGCTGAATCTTTTAAAGTTCTGCTAAGCATTAGAGTCAGGATGACTAGCAACTTAGTAGGAAAAGTTCGCTAGGCTGCACGGTACGTCGGAATCACGACCAAGTCCGTGACAATATCCTTGGACTTAGGAATTAGGCTACTTGTAGTTCGACTCTATTGGTTAAAGAAGAGATCTCTTATTCTTAGATAACCTCTAGTTCAGGAGGAGTGACAAACAAATCGAATCATGAAAAAGAGGCTTGCAACCTCTTAACCATAAATGTGGTGCAATTTACACCCATAATTAAGAACTTACACTGACATAATTTTCAAAAACTCTTGGTACATTGCCACTCGAAATGGAAAGATTGCTTTTGGTGAGAATCGAGATCGCCTAGATGTGAAACTGAAAACTGAAGAACTCAAAGAAATACCCATATGCCTTCTGACAAGGGTGTGGTTGGATTGTGGTGGGAGTCGCTTCTTAGCTCGCGTACGAAGAGTTTGATGCCCCTGTTCAGACTATGTCCCAGTTCACTGCTAAGAAAAAGTTTCACGTTGTGCTGCATCCTACTTGATGACGTCCACACCTTTTATTTGAGAATTCATCCTCTCGGATGCTCTCGTCAAGGACTGAGATAAAATTTGTTAGTAATAAATAAAACATAAGTACGAATACAATTTGTGCAAACCTAGTTTATCATGTCATTCTAAAGGAGATGACGATCCAATAGTGGATTAACATGTCACCCTGAAGAGTTGATGGTTCAATAATAGCTTTAACGTGTCATAGTAAGGGAAATGATATTCCAATAATAATTTAACTACATGTTGAAGGGAGTGACGTTCCAATAATAGTTGACCATGTCACACTGAAGAGAGTGACACTCCAATAATAGTTTAAATGTCATCTTGAAGGAAATAAAGCTCTGACAATAATTTAACTGTCACGTTGAAGGAAGTGACGCTCCAATAATAGTTTAACGTGTCACACTAAAGGAGGTGACAATTCAATAATAAAATAATATGTCACACGGAAGGAGGTGACTATCCAATAATAGTTAACATGTCACGTTAAAGGAGGTGACGATCTAATAATAAAATAATATGTCATGTTAAAGGAGGTGGCAATTCAATAATAAATTAATATTTTACGCTGAAGGAGGTGACGATCCAATAATAAATTAACGTGTCACACCGAAGGAGGTGACAATCCAATGATAGTTAACATGTCACATTAAAGGAGGTGACGTTCCAATGATAAAATAATATGTCATGCTGAAGGAGGTGGCGATCCAATGATAAACGCCTCAACATTACACAGGCGATGGTAGCCTTTCCTAAAATGGAGCTTTCTTCTTGCCTTTCATCATTTCAAGAAATGTCATGATGCGCCCATTCCTATGGCCCGGTGAAGAGATCAATGATCTTATGATTAATATGTCACATTGAAAGAGGTGACGATCCAATAATAAATTAATGCGTCACACTGAAGGAGGTGACAATCCAATAATAATTTTAACGTGTCACGCTAAAGGAGGTGACAATCCAATAATAAAATATTATATCATGCTGAAGGAGGTGACGATCGAATAATAATGTGTCACACTAAAGGCAGTGACGCTCCAATAATAATGTAACGTGTCACACTGAAGGCAATGGCACTCCAATAATGTAACATGTCACACTGAAGGCAGTGACACTTCAATAATGATTTTAATTGTCACATTGAAGGAAGTGACACTCCATACTTTGAAACTTAACAGAATTTGCAAAAAATAACATGTCAACAAAAAGCATGAAAATTGAAATAACGAAGGACTAGAAAAAGTAATAGATAAATTGTTGAATTGAGTTCTTGGTGCTAGAAGAACTTCTCTAAAAAGATTAACCTATGTCTCTTTTCCTTGTGAACATCTGTTTGATTCTTTAAGAGACGATCTTTTGAAAATTGTCTTCATTTTTGGGTGGATGCCTATAAAGGTTATATTTGAGTAATAACAAAATTAACTTATCAAAGTAAATGATATAATAGAGCATAAGTTGAAAGGTAAAGTTGTTCGGCTTGTATTGGTCTGGATGAAATATTGTATTCTTGGCCATCCTGCCAGGTTATCTTATCTGTAACATTAAGAAAATGTGTTATAAGTCACAATAGAGTAATATAAAGAAATTTAGAGAATAAATAGAACGCTGAGAATAAATCCATGAAATGAGTAAAGTAGAATCATGACAAAGCCGCTATGGGTCTAACAATGCCTTGTGACTTTATAGTTCCTGCATCCAAAGAAAAATTCTTAGTTCTGAGAGACCGATCTATGTTGGTTTTGCCTTGCCATCTTGATGCTTATCAGCCATCTAATTTGCATGCTAAATTCGTCTTGAAATGCAAGTCTGATAAAAATTTTGAGGGCCCTCCTCAAAAATTCTGCCCCAGTTTAGAACGCAAAAGAAGTCTTAACTTTCTTGTAGTTTCTGATTGATTTTTTGAGAGAACCACAAAAAATATCTGTCCTAGTTGCAACTTTAATGCCATTCTAACTCTGACTTGTTGGACAAAGTCTTCTTCTAACAAATTTTGAGATCCTCTCAAAAATTTTCCCCAGTTTTTATTGTAAAGAGGAATGAAAATCTTACGGGGAATATGACCGAGTCAGTGTGGTGCCTAATTATCGCAGTGAGGTAGGAATCAGGTCAAATAGTTCCAAATTAAAAGGGACATTGAGATTCTATTAGATAACGGGACCGAAGCCAATAAAGTCCGCCTATGTATCCACTAGGGAAATCAGGTCGAACATAGTTCACATTACAAAGGAAGAACATTACAAAGGAAATGAAACCATAATGTGCTATTACAAAAGATAGAAAGCAATAAAATGTGATTACAAGGAAAGGAAACACCGAACTTCAAATGCAGGATTAGAAGGTGACCAAACATGACCTCTAGCAAATGTCATCTCTTCTTTGCAACTGGTTTCATCACTAACTACTCCTTATGCTCAGGAAGTGGATTGTTTTACACATTAGGAGCATGTTCAAGTTCAACTTCCTTATTATTAATCAAATCTTGAATCTTGTGGTTAAGGGTGATAAATTTTTCAGTATCATGCCCAGCAACCCCTGAGTGATAAGCACAATGCTTATTTGGGTCATACCAAATAGCTGAAGTGTTGAAAACCTTAGCTTCTACTGGGCAGAGTAATCATGCTATCTTCAACCTCTCGAAAAGAATAGTCAATGATTCTGCCAATGGAATGAAGACTCGAGGAGGTTTTATCTCGAAATTGGGATAAGGTGCATTATTTTGCATTAGTCATGGAGCATGATGCGCTGCTTGCGTGTTGTAGACAGGGTACTATGCATTGGGATAGCCTGGAGGTTGTACACAATGATATGAGGTAGATCCCCGAGTCATTACTGCCATAACTTCTTTTTCCTTCTTCTTTCCATTTCCAAATGAACTAGTTTGAAATGCTCTGCTGTAGAATTGAGATGATGTCAAACTTGAAATTCTTCCCGTTTTAAGGCCATCCTCAATCATTTCTCCAGCTTTGATAACTTCAGCAAATGACTTTCCACCCATTGTCACCATTCATTCATAGTATTCTGGGTCTTGAGCTTGAATGAAGTAGGTGATCATCTCTGTTTCTTACATTGGTGGATGTACCCTAGATGCCTCTTCTCTCCAACGTATGGCATATTCACGGAAGCATTATGTTGATTTTTGCCTTAGCTTTGTAGTGGAGATTCTATAAGGAGCGATCTTAACATGAAACTTGTAGTGATCCACAAAAGCATTGGCCAAATCATCCCAAGTGCATCATTTAGTCAAATCTTGCTTGGAGTACCATTCCAAAGCTTTTCCAGTCAGACTTCGATTGAACAATTTGGTTCTTATCCCTTCATTACTTCAAACTCCAATCAACTTTTCATAATAGACTTTCAAATAAAAGAAAGGATTTCCTGATCCATCAAACTTTTCAAACTTTGGAATCTTGTAACCAGGTGGTAGCTCAACATCAGGAAACGTGCATAAATCTTCGTACCTCATACTTTGATTACCACTGAGTCCACAAAGGTCTCTCATAGCATCCTCTAAAATTTTCATCTTCCTATTCAATGCTTCAACATCAACAACTTTTGCATCGTTTTCAGTTTCAACATAGTGATCAACATCTTGATGGTAAAATCCTGGAATCTAGGTAACAGGTGGAGTAGTAGCATAAATATAGACTGGTGGAGCCTGATGTATTATAGCTAGAGCTTTTGGAGGAGCAAAGGTGTAAACAAAGGGAACATCTTGAGTTGGACGAGTGAATGAAGCGCTTTGAATTTGCTGAGGAAGTGGCAAAAGGATTTTCTTGATCACACTCATTTGAGGTCGGGAGCAAAGGTAGCACAGGGTCTTTTTGGCGAGCATCTGGAGGTAAGTTTTACAAAGTGGCTTGGTACTGTGTCACCATGAGACTTAATTCAGTAACTCATTCTCTAGACGAGCAATAACTTCCAAATGTGATTCTGTTCCCATACTGGCATTTGCCGGGACAGATGAAGCAGGGCATTCAGATGACGTGAGCGTAGTTATCAAACTAGAGTCCATTTTTGAATGAACTTTCTTGGTGGTCCAAGTAAGAAATGATGTGTTTGTAGCAACGTTCTTGGACTTAAACTGTGTAATGTACAAATATTCTGCCAGTGGAAACCCAAAAAAGTTTTTCTCTTCTGAAGCGAGCAAGTTTGATAACCAACACAAATCAATCTCTCTTCTGTAAAGGAAAGAAAAACTCAAAAGGTAAAAGAGTTAGTCCATCAACCGTAATAATCAATCAAAATAACAAATAACATTTGTTTTGCCTAAACAGATTAATCCAAACTCTGAAGAATGGGGTGTTCTAAAAAAATGACCAAATGAACAAAATTTGATCATTTAAAATACTGGAATGAGTAGATTATTAGATTTTGAATAAAAGGTTCACAAATTGATACTTTCGAATGGTTTAACTGAGTATAAAGGTGTTTGATTTGAAACAGATGGAAAGGTGTTTGATTTGAAACAGATGGAATATTTGGTAATTTTGGATTATTTTGAGATGAAAATTTTCTTTCAAGAAAAACAAGGTCAACATGAATTTGAATGATGACCAATTGAAAATTAGGTGTGATTTTAAGTGATTTTGTCAATGGACTCAAAAGTGTTTTAGAAAGGTTCAAAATGTGTTCCAAAATTTTGGGAATGGAATAATGGACTAATCATGTTCAAGGCAAAACATATGTATTTAACACATAATCCAAACAACGCGAATAAAGCAAATTATATAGCGTTTAACACATAAACAAAATATAACGTGTCCTAATATATATGTGACCTTTTATGCCAAGGGTAGGCCTAACAATTGAAGGATGTATATACCATTTGAAACGTTCCATTACCCCAAAATATTAAAAACTTTTATAAATAAATTAGAACGGGATACATAATAGGGAAAAGGGGATATAAATAATTGATCCCACGTAGGGGTACAACACTAAACTAATCCTTCAAATAAATCTTTCTTCTTGAACTTCTTGAGATTTTCGAACGTCTTCGGATGAAATAGTACCTCGTGAAGATCCAAATCTGTCTAAAACTAAGCTACTAAATAAATTACCAACCCCAAGAGATAATGGTTCGACAAATAGCATATATAACCTTCAAATTTTAAACACATAAACATGATCGTCCATTTGGGTCGGTGTGACACCCTGTAACTTTATGCTCTTATGTATCCATGTTTCAAGCCTCATTTGGTTAGGTTTGGGGTGTATTAGGTTCATAGGAGACTCCTAGAACCTAAACGAGTTCAAGACTTCCCTAAAGTTGAGTTTGGGTGATGGTTCATGCAAGTGTCAACTTTAAACAAGCATAACTTTTAGCACATTCAGAACTAGGTGTACCACGTATGTCAAATAAAATATCTTTATGTTATCTTTCCAACACACTTGGTTTCACCTCATTCCGAGGTCGGAACAGGGATTTATGACCGTTTTCGTTAGACCTCCTGTGCAGTGAGTCACACGGACAGTTTGACGGGCAGTGTTGCCTTGGATGGGCCATTTGGATGGCTTAGGGCTGGGAAAGGCCATTTTTTTCCTAAGGAGTGGGAATCCCTTTGATTTAGCTTCACAATGCACTTGGTTTCACCTCATTCTGATGTCGGATCAAGGAGTTTTGATCATTTTTGTGAGACCCTCTTGTGCAGTGGTGTCAAACGGACAGCTTGACGGCCAGTGTGGCCTTTGACAGGCTGTAAGCTGGGGTTGGAAAAGGCCATTATTAGCACTAATAAAGGTGACATGGCTAGTGGCACGGGCCGTGTGGCACGCCACTGACCGTGTGGATGGCCACAAGGTGTGCCGAAGGAAACTTGTTGGACTTGGGCAAAATGTGGCTAAGGGTGGTGCCACGGGCACTATTGACGGGCCATGGGGAGGATGAAAACCCGTGGCCACTTGGACGTGAGTGGCCTTGTATTATTTTCTACACTAGGTGTGGTGCAATGGACCACTAAACGGACCATGAAGCACCACACGACCCGTGACGTGGTCCGTCAAAGTGACGTCGACGCTAACGTTTTCTCAAGTGTTCCAATTCCATTTTTTTTGTCCAAGTCTTGTCTCACAGGCACTCCACACGACCCGTGGAGCGCTACACAACCATTCAAGCCTCCAGTGAGGCCACACTTTGCCAAAATTTCCATCTGTTCACTAATGACATTTTCGTAAATGCTAATTATTCTAATGACCTTTTTTGACTTCCTTGGATATCTTAACCTCACCAAAAGACCTAAACCCTATTCAAAATGATCAAACTCATTACTCTCATCTAAAATTCACTCTTAATTCTCTCAAGAGCCTCCATCAATACCTCAATGCAATTTCAAGGAAACCCAAGAACAAGATTAGATTCCAAGATAATTTCGAAGCCTCTATTCTTCCCAATCTCAATTCCAAGCAACTCTAGACCTAAGGTATGTGGGTTTCAACCATTGGGTCCTTCCACACATAATACCCTAAATTCCTTTTTACTTAATTTGCATGATTTAACGTTTATTTCACAAATGGGTTTACTTGTATGAACATGTCTATGAACTATGTTAAAGCTATGTAAAGTTGTGACTACTTTGCTATGTTGTGAGCTATAAATCTTGGATCTAATGTAAGATTTGATGAGGGGTTGTGATGTATATTGTTTGAGGTTGTTTCACGGTGTTGATTGATGGTTTTACAATGGATTTTATTACATGACTTCATCTCTAAATTGTATGGTTTTACACCCCCATTACACACTCGCCAAGTGTTTGATAAAATGTCCTGTCATGGTTTCTTGAGGAATTGAAGGTCCAAAGCATGTCTTATGTTATGAATGATGTTATGATGATGAAAGAAGAGTATGCATATGACTTCATGTTGATGATAGAAGGAAAATATGTATATGATATCTCTCTATATAGTGTTGGATTGACCGTAGCCAATTGAGGGGTATGCCTCAATCACCACGGGAGGTAGGGTGTGACCATCCTCTGACCTATCAAGGGATTTGTACCTTGGCACTAGGGTGATGGGACAACATCATCACTAACCTATCAAGAGGCTTGTACCATGGTAACCTATCAAGGGGTTTGTACCTTGGCACCAGGGTGATGGGGTGGCATCATCACTAACCTATCAAGGGGTTTGTATCTTGGCACCTGGGTGATGGGGCGACATTATCACCAACCTACCAAGAGATTTGTACTTTGAAAATCTAGCTTGGTCTTTTCTACATATATGCTATCCTATATAAGCATGAGTTACTTAAGCATGTTTTACTCAAGCAACGATCATACATGCCATATTGTTATATTATGTCTATTGCCTATTGTTATGCATTTTGATTATGATGCCTATCTCTTGCTGCATTGGATCCTACATACTTAGTACATTCAAAAACGTACTAACGCATACTCTTGCCTACATGATATCACCATGTAGGAACCGGAGTCCAAGTTGATTATCCTCCTCCTCCACGTGGCTAGTTCGGTACTACTCAAGTTGGTTGGTGAGTCCTCCACTTCGGGAACCTTAGTCTATGTTTCTCTTATTATGTATTGAGACACTCTTCGTTATGTTCTATTTTGACTATGAGGGTGAGCCCGGTTGCTTTATCTTGGCCCCACTCTTATCTATGTAGTAGAGGTGTTTGTTCGACATACTATGTATCTATGATATTAGCTTTGACTCTTTATCTCTTGATTATGATGTTATGCAAGTTTTCCCCTTAGTCTCTTTGCCCCTGTTCTTACTCTTTTATGTTTTTTATATGCTTCCATGACCAATGATGTGTAATGATAAGTTAAGAGGCTTGTTTGGGGTTCCTTCGGGATCCCCATTCACCGTGTCACGTCTGGGCCCTATTTTGAGTCGTGACAGCCGGGGGCCACTTTGGATTCAAGGTGGTCTATCTAATAGGCCTAATACGCCTTACGTATTGGGTTGTCTTAGGCCAATGCTCTTACATGATTTTGGTATCGCTCTATTCTAGGTGGACTAAGAGTGGTTTAATTTGATAGTGGACCAGTGACCCAAGCGGACAACTTGGGCTGGGGAAGTTAACGACCGTTGACCCAGCAAGATCAACTTATTTCGTCAGGGTACCCCAATGGAAATTTTGGATTAAACGGCTGCGACCCACATAACCGTTATTTAAGTGGAAAATAAAAAATGTCAGACGGAGAAAATGCTATGCATGCAATGATAATTTAATATTCAAATTTAAACAAATAAAGCTCAAATACATAATATTCCAAGTAGTCAAAGAAGTCAAATCTTCTGGTTAGAACCTAATTAAATCCCCAGTAAAGTCGCAATTTCTGTTAATTGTAAAAAAATGGCTTTTTATCGAAAAATTAGTTTAAAATAAAAATTAATTTAAAAGAAAAACCAATTTTTCGAGGAAAAAAAAATCTAGTCGCCACTTAATTTTTTTTTAAAAAAAGAAATTAAGAAAACTTTAAAAAAAATTTTGAAACCCTAACAGAAAAAGTCTCAAAATTTCAAAGAAATGGGTAAGGGTTCAATTTCCATTTTTGAGAAGAAATTAATAGGTTTAATCTTTCCCGATTATAAATAATATAAGAATCTCTTCTAAAATGAGCGAATTTATTGGATTGGTTTATTAATAGTTTTCGTTCTTTTTGACTCTGCACCATTGATTCTACTATTATTAGTGAGGAACAATGGAACAATTCCTTTATATTTATATCGATAGGGGGACGTAATTCATATGAATATAGTAAGTCTTGCTTGGGCTGCTTTAATGGTAGTCTTTACTTTTTCCCTTTCACTCGTAGTGTGGGGAAGCTCAAAAATGGCTGCTAAGTTGCGGTTGACTGGTGATTAAAACTCATTTGACTAACTTCGAAAAAGAACAATGTGTTAAAAAAATGAAACTTGAAAATCTAGCCACATTCAATTAACTACTTTTAAAAATAAAAGAGAAATTGAGTTTCTGAAATTTAAACTAAAAATGACCTAGTGTTAAAGACATAGACATGCGTTTTCGAATCAAAGAACCACAAAATCAAATATAATAAAATAACACAAATGGCTAACTTTTGGAAATTTAATTAGATTAAAATAAAACAATAAAGGTCAATATTCAAATAAATACAAATAAACTACATAAAATAAAGTAAAAGAAGAAAGTTGAAGAGTTTGGGCCTTTAGCCCATTTAAATCTTTGCTGCAACTCTTTTTGGGCCCCTTTCTTCTTCTTAGTCTTTTCCCACTGCTGTATATAGTCGTGTATATCTCTGTATAAGCAGTGCATACAGTCCACTTTCGGTTTTCAAATTCAGTAGTCAGCTTCCTTGTTCGCGAATTGATGAGGTCTGACTCGACGGGAATGTTGGGGTTTTTCCTCAACGAAATGCAAAATAGGAGTCCCAATGGACTCACGAACAAGGGAATTCATGCGATAAAGACAAGAGGTAGATTAGTATATGAATAAAGACTTAATTGAAACAAATAGAAACAAATCAAGTTATCCCAATCACAAATGGACTACTGCTAATACAAAACTCATCTAGGACTTATAAGGGATACAACATGATGGCATATTATTTAAATATAGGAAATACAAGGGAACTTAGAACAATTAAAACAAATAGAAAGGAATCAATGTATGGCACCAAAGACAGCTTTGGTTCATAAACCAAAATTGGGTGAGCTATCAAATATTAATGTTTACAGGCTACATACTTTCTAAAGGAAGTGGAAAGATGTAACAATTAATCCTACATAACCATAACAACTTTCAGTCAATTAAAGCCAAGAAGAAGACAAGTACTCGCTATATACCAACTTTAATCAGTAACGTAAAATTTAAGAGATTAACAAGGGACGAAAAGATTATTTTAACAAGTCAGAATAATGGAACCAAAGGGATTTAAATAACACTAAAACCTTGCCTATACATGCTCATACTAAGAAATATCTCCCCTGATAACCTTGACAGAAGGGTACCCCAAATCAGACAATAATAATGTAACATGACAAGTCTAATAAAATCAACTAAGCATATTTTAACCCTTAAAAATGCTGGAAAGAAATCAGACTTCAAATAGAAGTATCTCAATACATATTAAAGCAAAACGGGACATAAACTGCTATAACTTCAAGCTAACGCAATGACATTAACCCAACAACATAGAATACGTGAGGAATGGAGTGAACAAGCATAAAGAAACCATGTCTTTCCTGTTTAAAAACATACAGATGACTAACAAAGTTTGATCTCTCACTTTATCCATGGTAAAATGAGGTCTTAGGACGGACAGGGTGTAAACAGACTCACACGAACTGATACTTAGTAGAAAAATGACAGCGACAACATCATGTAACTGGGCTAGAAACAAGACAACCTCAAACAGAATAGGAAATTCCAGAAGAAAGGCTAGGCGAAGAAAACAAACGTACAAGTAATAGTGTAAGTAACCTAAAATTCAAATATTTGTGAACTCGTATGACTATCCTTGATCATAAAGCTCAGATTTTGGGAGGAACCAGTCAAAAATAAGGAGCAAAACGACCTAACAACATGCTAACTAAGCGGCATTCGCCAAAGCAAACTGACTGCATCTTAGAGATACAAAATCGTTATAAAAAACAAGGCATAACATGCCAAACGAACCCAGAGGACATAGTTAGACATCATCAGAGAACATTTATGTGGCTGATACATACTGAACAAGGGTTTGAGGACAGAAAACAAGATGGGGAAAGACTTCACAACATATACTCATGGTTCGAGATCATTCGACAGAAAACTCAAGATCACAAGCTTAATTATCAAAAAAGAAGTGAAAACGAATCATTTTAAGTACTACTTAACTAACAGATTGACTAAACAAACACAAACATTGAATAAGAAACATGAAATCAACACTTGACCTAGACCATCGACACTCAAAACAATTCTGCGAATCCGAAAATATTTTAACAAAGTAATGACAAAATATCATGGTGTCAACCAGTCATGACATAACAACTCGAGGCAAACAAACACAAACATGAAGCTTATAATGGAACCTCAAGATTGATCTCACAATCAAACACCATGTATGAGATTGAACCAGAACAGAGAAGAACAAATTAGAGTATTACACAGGAATTGGAACGACGAGCCTGAAAGGAGGTCTCACCACAGAACGAGAACCTCACTTATGAGCTACTGACTTCAAAACCAATGATTTCTGGCTTTAGTAACCTTCCAAATCGGATGAGTCTCTCTGGAAAATGCTTACTCTTAACGGGTATTTTTAGTGTATTTGAAGGTCAAGAACCGCCCCCTTAAACAGTGAGGAAAAGGTTCTATTTACAAAGGAAATTTAGGTTAGAGAACGGGGGGAAACGTCGGGGTCAAATTGGGGAAATTAGGGATGAAATTGAATTCAAATTTGAATTCTCGATAAGGTTAGTCGTGATGAAATAAGGTCTTGGGCCTAACTCACACCCCAAAAGCTAGCTCAAAGGGAGGAGGATTGCCTAAGTCTTATAAGGAGTTCACCTATCTCATTAACCTCCAATGTGGGACTTTTTGTCTCAACACCCCCCTTCACGCCCAGTGCTTAGCATTTGGTGCGTGGGCAATTTTTTCGGGGACCCAACATTGGGTGAGACGGGCCCTGCTCTGATACCATCATGAAATTAGGTCTTAGGCCTAACTCACACCCCAAAAGCTAGCTCTGATACCATGATGAATTAGGTTTTAGGCCTAACTCACACCCCAAAAGCTAGCTCAAAGAAAGGAGGATTGCCTAAGCCTTATAAGGAGTCCACCTATCTCATTAACCACCAATGTGGAACTTTTTGTCTCAACACCCCCCTCACGCCCAGTGCTTAGCATCGTTGCGTGGGCAATTTTTTCGGAGGCCCAACATTGGGTGAGACGGGCCCTGCTCTGATATCATGATGAAATTAGGTCTTGGGCCTAACTCACACCCCAAAAGTTAGCTCAAAGGGAGGAGGATTGCCTAAGCCTTATAAGGAGCCCACCCATCTCATTAACCACCAATGTGGGACTTTTTGTCTCAACACCCCCCTCACGCCCAGTGCTTAGCATCTGGTGCGTGGACATTTTTTTCGGGAGCCCAACATTGGATGAGACGGGCCCTGCTATGATACCATGATGAAATTAGGTTTTGGGCCTAACTCACACCCCAAAAGCTAGCTCAAAGGAAGGAGGATTGACTAAGCCTAAGGCAATCCTCCTCCCTTTGAGCTAGCTTTTGAGGTGTGAGTTAGGCACAAGACCTAATTTCATCATGATATCAGAGCAGGGCCCGTCTCACCCAATGTTGGGCCCCAAAAAAAAAAATTGCCGCGTTAAAACTGGGCGTGAGGGGGGGGTGTTGAGACAAAAGTCCCACATTGGTGGTTAATGAGATGGGTGGACTCCTTATAAGGCTTAGACAATCCTCATTCCTTTGAGCTAGCTTTTGGGGTGTGAGTTAGGCCCAAGACCTAATTTCATCAAGTTGGAAAAACGTTAAAATAATGGTAACCATCGATTCTTATACGGAGGTGAAGGAATGGGTGATACATATGTACGAGATTGTTGGAGGAATTTGGGTGAATATTTGGGGTCATTTGGTTCTGTTGAGGAACAAGGGTGATGTGCGTGAGATGGAAGGGAAAGAAGAAAAGAGGGGCGCGTCGAGTGTACGTAGGTATATTATATGGAATTATCGTATATGGGTATATAGTTTGGCTGAAAGAAAAGGGCATTGCACTGGGCATGGGTATTCGCGTTGAACAAATGGGTATAAAGCGTGGGGGGATTCGATTTAAAATTTGGCCAATTGTTTATCTTCGCCCATAAAATCCGATTGATTATGAAAGTAATCAAATTGAATTTGATTGACTAATTTGACTATACCATGAATTAATACAAATTAATTGAAGATCTTTCAAAATTAACAATCTGAAATGATTTAAATAATTATAAAACTAACAACTCTTAAAAATAAAAAATGAAATTTATTTGAGAAAATATTTTTTTGCATTTTCAAAAGCTAGTCAATTGAAATTGTTAAAATTAAAAGCTCGATGAATAATTTATACCGAGGAGGCTAAAAATTGGATGTCAACACTCATATAACAAAATCATATCAAGATTACTCTAAGGGGTCGTTTGGTGTGAAGGATAACTAAAAATAATCCTGCAATAAAAATTTAGTGGCACTTAAATGGTTGTTTAGTTGGTAAATGTGGGATAACTTATCCCAGGACTAATAAATAGCACCGGGATAAGTTATCCCTTCTTTTGGGTTGTGTACTAATCCTGGGATAAAAAGGGTCAATGACAATAATATCCTTTTACACCCTTTTTATACCTCACTTTGTATATTTACATTATTTTTAATATAATATATAATAATTTTTACAACCTTCACTCCTTATTTTTATAATACTTCTTCATATTTTTCTACTAAAAAGTTACATTATAATATAATTTGTATTGACTAATTCTTATGTTTTTTATATTTTGATTTTTCATAAATCCTTTTTTACTTTAACAAACTTAAAAATGAAAACTCTATTTGTAAATTAAATTAATTTTTTTTAAAATAATACATACAATATTTTTATGGAAATGCACACCTAAAAATTTTTAAAAGATAAAAGATTTTATTTTAAAAATAAATATTGAATAACTAAAGTTAGCAAATAAAATAAATTAAAAACTAATAAAGTGAAGACATTTTTGTAAACACACAACATATTCTTAAAATTTATCCATCAAACCAAACGCTCAATAAGAAATAACCATAACATGACTTATCTTATCATTACTAATCGTAACATAATTTATCTCATCATAACTTATATTCAAACCAAACGACCCCTAAGAGATCAACACACTATCTAAAATGGTAAGAAAGTCTAGAATGAGTAAAGAAAGTGGCTAGTAATTACAAGTGAGAAAATAATATTTTAGTTAAAGGATGCAACACATACACCAAAATACATAATAGACTAAACCAAGCAAAGAATCGATAGTATATTTAATAACAACAGATGAAAATCAGTATACAAAAATGCTTGTGCATACATGAACAAATTAATTTAAAGTAGTCTCTTTCAACTCAGTCACAAATTTAGAGGAATAGTAAACAACTTTAAAATTTAAACAACTATTATTATAGCTCTGCAAGATAAGATGGGAACAATAACAAGAGTATTTCATAACCACTTCGTAACTAGATTTCACTTAAAAGACATGCTACAATACTCACTCAAACACTCCGCAATATTCATCTTTTAATTCCTGGCAAGTTACAGAAGAAGCAATTTAAGTAAATTTGCTGCAACCTTTGAGATACAAAAGATTTACTCCATTTTAATTACACCATGAAGCAAACGGAAAGCAAAAAGCTAAGAGAAGTCTACAATAGGATGATGTAGATCAAGACAACCATGAATTCCGTAATTCTTAAATATAAAATTAGTAAAGACCTACATAATTATTGGACTACTCATCATCATATTCAACTTTAACTAACAACAGCAAAAGGTGAGCAGCCACCAGGTAAATGTTTAACAATGCCCAAGGGACATCCAAAATTATTCAAACCTCAAAAACTAATGAGATTAATTCAAAGCCATGGTTAAGCTTAAAACCAATTACCAATTCTTAAGGCCATAGTTACTCACACAGAAGCAAACTGACCACTCATCATTTCAACAGAGAAAACCAGAGGCAACAACCAAAATATTACTCTAATCATATAAAAATTACTAATTTTATAAAATTATTCAAATTATATTAGTCCAAAATAAATTGAGGATTAATATAATTAGGTCAATTAATCAAATTCAATAAAATATGAATTTAATTAAAAGCCTAAATTCATTTAGTTGGGCTATAAAAGATGACCCATTTTATTAGGCCCATTATCGTCTCATCCTAGAGATCCACTTGATGCTACATGTCGGATGATGTGGCATGCCAAGTCAAATGAAAAAGTCAATAGGATCATGCCATGTGTCAAAATGACATGGCATTCCTATCTTAATCAAAGGCCAATAACTATATATATACACACATACACATACTCACACACACACACTAGATGAGCAGTGCCTGTCCTGCCACTGGCCCAATAATTTGAATGAATCATTTGATTTTTTGGATATTTTGTTATGATCTCACAATCACACAAATATTTCAAGTTTTGATAATATTAACTATCATAAAAAGTTATATTATACATATGCCAAAAAATTAAGTACAAATTTTTATATTATCCAAAAAAGAGTTTCACATTGCATTTGGCATTTTGATTTCTTGCTTATACTCCATATCACAACCACGAATATATCGACATGATATAAATATAGTGGCAACAAAGATAACTTTAGAAAAATTTTGTGCTTCAGAAATTCTATTAGAACCTTCATATATATATATATATATTTGTGCGTGAGCAAAAGCAAGTAAAACAATTTAGCAATAATGTTTTTCTTAATAATTAACAAACCTTAGAATCAAAGTCAAGAGAATACACAATTAACAAACATTAGAATCTAAATTAGGAGAATAGAACTTCACACACTTTAGAATCTAAAATCAGGATAATAGCAATTTACACTCCTAAAGAAGCCACAAATATATAGCCTTTTACACTCCTAAAGAAGTCACCAATATATAGCCTTTTACACTCCTAAAGAAGCCACAAATTTATAGCCTTTTACACTTAGAATCGAAAATCATGAGAATAGCAATTTACACTTTTGAGAATAGTAAATAGCAAGTATAAAGTACAGATAGCAATTTAAAATCTTGAGAATCAAAAATCACAAGTAGTAAAACTGAAGTGAAAAAGACGTGCCTCGTTTTGGTGTGGTCTAGGAAGAGGATCCGCTCAAAAAGATAGGCTTTGCTATTAATCTACGCTCATTGATGAGACGACGACATAGAGAAGAAAGTATACCCCCCAACCCAAGGAAGGGCATTTGGTGAGGAGCATTTCTGAGGGAGAAAAAGCGTGGTTGACAAACTAATCATCGGAGGCACAGGAGTGCTTTCATCAAATGATACATAAGGGCTGAGCCATTCCCATCCAAGTGGTGCCCGGGGCTGTCACCGAAGATTTTTGATCCGCAACACGTGGCTTCTTTGGTGAGGATAAACCCATGCTCTAATTAGTTTGACACGTGGTTTCTTAGGTGATGACAAATCCATATAGTAACTCTAAGTTCGATAAGTGATTTCTTCGGTGACGACAAAGCCATATACTCACTCTAAGTTCGACATGTAACCCGAGTCATCTTAGGAGTTGACAAAGTCATATAGTCTAATTTTGACACGCATCCTCTTCTTCTTAGGAGTCAACACGTAATTTGAAGGATTTATTCAAGCTTCTCTTTTAGCCCCTTTCTCTTCTAAAATTTTATATATAATATAGTTTATTTTATAATATGCAGAGAAAGGGGCTAAGAAAGAAGCTTGAATAAGTCCTTCAAATTACTTGTCGACTCCTAAGAAGAAAAGGATACATGTCGAAATTAGAGTGACTTTATCATTTTGTCGACTCCTAAGATGACTCAAATTACGTGTCAAACCTAGAGTAAGTATATGGCTTTGTCATCACCAAAGAAACCACGTGCTAAACTTAGAGTTACTATATGGCTTTGTAGTCACCAAACAAACCATGTGTCGAACTTAGAGTATGGCTTTATCCTCACCAAAGAAGCCATATGTCGCGGATCAAAGTGAAACGACCCCAAAAAGTGCCCAAAAACGTGCCTCAAAATGCCTGAAATTTCAATTTTTTCATATATCTAAAAATTCATTCGTTATTTCGAAAACCCGACTTCATATATGTGATCAGGGGGTCAAAATTAAGTGAAAAAGGGTCTAACCTCAATTTAAGAGTGAAAGAATAGCAATTATAAATTTTTAAGTGACGAATTCTAGAGAGCTTTCCGTGATGCTTTCGCGACGTGCCTTGGGCGCGCTTTTGTACAAACCCCTCTCCATGTCTTCTCCGCGACGCGGAGATGTCTTTTTCGCCAGGAAGTTTTTCTTGTGCGGTCCAAAATATTCTAAGTGTTGGACCCAAGTTTCCAAAACGTGTTTTTATCTATACTTAGTCAAATTTCACCCTTATATCATCCTAAACATTTCCAAGTACTCCCCAAAATACTTAGCCATATTTTCACTCCAAATTCCATGACTCAAAACCCTCATCCAGATTTAAGGATTCTCTTTAAGCTTCATGTCTCCATTGTCAACCTTTACCAAGAACTTCTCCAAAGCTAAGGTATGTGGTGTCAAACCATTGGGTCCTCTCACCTATGGTGTGCCTAAGTCTCTTTTTTACTAATATTACATGATTTAAAGTTAATTTTACATGTGGGTCATGTATATTGAGAAAGTTACTGCACAGTGATTTTAGTTCATGAAAGTATGGTTGTTTTAGCATGTTTTGAGCTCTAAATCTTTGATCTAATGT
>JAPFFP010000001.1:6613807-6626141 GCA_026153255.1 Solanum medicagineum
TCATGCCAAGGGTGCGAACATATGTATTTGACTTAATATAACATTTCCGTGTTGTACCTGGGGCGTGGACATGTGTATTTTCGCCTTTTTCGCAAAAATAACTTCCCGTCAAAACTTGAAGAAAATTCCTAAGTGTGGCTCCGCATCCCAGGAGCATCGCGCCCTGAGCGCGGAAACCTCACTATCGTGAATTAATTAGAAAAAATTTTAATTTGCCTCAGTTATTCTAAAATCGAGTCGAGACCATTTTCCCACTCAATCTTTTGCATTGATCGCAAATCTGAGCAAATCCTATCTCGGATTTGCCAATGGAGCATGGGAAGACGTGTTACGCGCATGATCATTCCTAGGGGTATTTTGGTCTTTTCATCGAGTGTCATATACGCCGAAGCACTACATGATAAAAATGCTAAAAAAATGGATAGTTTCCATGAAATCTGAAATGGAGTCCATGTACTCTAATCATGTTTGGGATCTTGTAGAACCACTTGTTGGACATAAAGCCTATTGGCTGTAAGTGGATCTTCAAGAAAAAGAGAGGTGTGGATGGACAAGTGAAAACTTTTAAGGCTAGACTTACTGCGAAAGGGTTTACTTAAAAAGAAGGGATTGATTATGAGGAGACCTTTTCGCCAATAGTCATGCTTAAATCCATTAGGATTCTCTTTTCCATTGGCAATCATTTTAATTATGAGATTTTGGCAAAAGGACATCAAGACAACTTTTCCAAATGGTAGTCTTGATGAGTGCAGCTACATAAAACAACCAGAAGGATTCATAGAAGGTGGTTCATGCATGTTGTGTAAGATTAAGAGATCCATTTATGGATTAAAACAAGCATTAAGAGCATGGAACATTTGTTTTGACAAGTAGATTAAGACTTTTGGTTTTGATCAATTTGAAAATGAATCATGCATATATAAGAAATGGGAAGGAAACAGGATAACTTTTTTGATTCTATATGTTGATGACATCTTGCTCATAGGAAATAATGTGAGTATGCTTAACTTTGTTAAGGAATGGTTGTGAACACGGTTTGCTATGAAAGATTTAGGAGTATCCGCGCATATCTTGGGATCAAGCTTATGCGAAATCATAAACAAAGGACATTAGGCTTATCTCAAGCACTTTATATTGGTACAATTCTTGCAAGGTTTAACATGCAAAATGCCAAAAATGGATATCTTACTTTTAGACATGAAATTACTTTATAAAAGAATCAGTCACCTAAGACCAATGATGAGATAGAGAGAATGAAGGTGGTCCCTTATGCATCTGCTGTAGGGAGTCTTATGTATGTTATATTATGTACTAGACTAGATATCTGCTTTATTGTTGGCATGGTAAGCAGATTTTAGTCTAATCCTGGGAAAGAAAATTGGACTGCAGTCAAGCATGTAATCAAGTATTTGAAAAGGACTAGGGGATTACAAGATCTTCTTCCATCCTAGAAATCTACTACGTATTGGATATACAGATTCAGATTTCCAGTCGGATACAGATTCAAGAAAGTCAACCTCAAGATAAGTATTTACTCTAGGAGGTGGAGCTGTAATATGGAGGAGTATCAAGCAATCTTGTGTTGCTGATTTCACCATGGAAGCTGAATATGTTGCTGCCTCTGAGGCAGGTAAGGAGGCTGTTTGCTCAGAAACTTCCTAAAAGAGCTTGGAGTAGTTCCCTCAATTGAAGCGCCAATCACACTTTATTGTGATAACAGTGGTGCGGTTACAAACTCAAAAGAACCACGTAGCCATAAAAGAAGCAAACACATTGAGAGGAAGTATCACTTGATTCGTCATATTACGAAAAGGGGTGATGTGAGAGTGCTGAAAATTGAGTCGAACAATTTGGCGAACCCATTCACTAAAGGCTTACAACAAAAGGTTGTTAAAATTGTGAATGCATAGTTATGAGTCTAAGCGGAGATTGTTAGGATATACTATTAACTATGTATTTATGTTATAGTATTTTATTTTAACCCCTTGTAAAGACTTTGTACATGATTTTGCTTATTATAATGAAGGTCTTTATTTGAATACTTCATTGTGTATACATGTGTGTCTCTATCTTATATAATAGACGATTTTGTGTATGGAAAAATTTAGCTCATACGTGGAAGGTTAAAATTGTCAGTTTATATAAGTTAAAATTAATATATTCACCGTCAAAGATGAGGTAGGACAAACATCTAGGTAATTGCAGCACAAGATTAAATATAATTTGGTCTTAACTATAGGAATGGTTGAATTTCAATTTCTTGTGCTAATACATATTGTATGTATTGAACGGACCAATTTGAGAATTTATTTATGTTTTGAATATTTATAAATAAATTCTCTAGTCCATTTCATGTACTTATACTTTTAATCTTGATATAATCATTATGAGCTATACGGTTTTTAATTCCTAATGGGTTATATCATTACAAATAATATTAGTAAAATAATGATTAGTTGATATAACCATGTCTCGATCTTGAGTTGAAAGAACCCATTTATGGTTACTTAAGAGTTTTCACGTGAAAACGTTGCTGGTGGATTTTATATCCGTCATGTTGAATAAAATAAGTGTAAGTGATAAAGCATTAATTTAGTCAATAAATTAAAATTCTGTAGAAAATTTAATTTACTTGATTGGTGTCTGTAATTCTAACATGAGGGGTTAAATAAGATGCCATGGTAGATTTTAAAATTAATATTGTGGAGTGTAATTACATATTTTTAGCGAATAATGTGTGATTTTTTATGATATAATTAATTCATTCTTTTGAGAACTATTATCGTAAATGGAAGTCTCAATTAAATATATCTTCGATCCCTACTATGCCTGATTAATTAGCTAGTTTTGAAGAAAAGTTTTTTTTTAAAATAAAATCAGTGGGTTATGTTATATATTGAAAAACTAATTTGGAAATATTTCACATTAAAGGACCAAAACATTTTTAAGAAATAAAATCAGTATATATATAAAATGGGTATTTACAGTACTCCTAAATATGGTCCAAAAGTGTATTTTGTGTTTTTATTTTCTTGAAAAAGAACAAAAATGGTTTTGGGGTTTTATTGGGTTTTAATTGCCCCTTAATAGCCCCAAACCGTTATTGATCCTTGAGATTCTTCTGCTATGAAGTCAAGAATAAAAAGAGCTTCTTTTAAAAAAGAAAACACACACATGCTAAAAGCAAAAAAAAATTTCTCAATCAATCACTTGCCACACAAGCTGCTGACAAGGTAATTTTTCAGGAAGTAGTAGAAAACTGGACTCCTGGATTCGCCTTTGGATTCATCTATTACAGAAGAAGTCATTGTTGAAAGCTTCCAAAGGTTAGTGAGTTCTTCTGAAATTTAGTATTTTATGTGATATTAGTCATGTTACATCTTTATTTTGTAAGAAGTTTGATCCTGCTAGTTGCTTCCACTGGTTAATTTCTAGCAGCATATGTGGTGTCAGACATTCACTCCATAAATTTAGAAAAAGAGCTTACTTAAATAGAGAGTATACCGTTAATTTAAGCCAAAGTGAATATCATTATCTCTAGATCCATTGATCCAATCATATATTACTGAGTGTAGGAGAGCAAATACAAATTGTCAAAACTAGAGATCGAATCAAATCTAGTGACTTGTATTAATTTCATCCGTTATGGAGGAAGGTCTAAAGCCAACACATGAACTTAATACTTCATTAAAATTTACTCTTGAAAGTCATAGAGAATAACCTCTATCGCCACTATATAATAGTTGAGTTTTTTTTCATTAAATTTAATTTTCAAGACATAGCAAAACACTTAAAATCATTATTTAAAACGATCTGAAGGTGCCAAGTCACTGCATAACAATGATTACTTTTAGTTTAAATATTTCTTATGAGCCTACCGAATTTCAGATCAATTAGAGTTCAAAATTAATATTTATCTCCAAATCTTTGATCAAATTCAGATTCAAATGATTTAAGAAAAATATATTAAATCAATATCCTTACACAAATCAAGTCATGTTAAATAATCATATGTAATCATTACAATATCTAGCATAAATAAAATCAATATAAAGGATTATTTTCATGCTAAATTACATTTTAACCGAATGAAGAACTTGAAAATCATCTTAATAATCTAAAAAATCATAACCGCATAGCAATGAGTATTTCTAGTTAGGTTGTTTCCAATGACTTTATGAAATTTTAGGTCAGCTGGAGGCTAAAAAGTTTAATTTTCAAATGACCTACATTCTTATCACATATCAATTTATATTAAATCATCATGTGTAGTCAGATTCCAGATTCAAGATAAATGTAACAGACATGAAGAATGACCTTATCGTATTCAAATCAAATTTTAATCCAACAAACAACCTAACATCCGTCTACCCAACTTTTGATGGAACCATCAAATTTCAAGTCAATCAAATATCATAAAAAATTTATGACCACCTAAATTATGACCAAATTTATTTGCTTTAGGCATAATTAAAAATTAAAAAATAACTTGATATAGAAATTCATTCTCTTTTAATAATTATCCATGCGCACAAGAAATGCATTGTGTTTTTCCTTTTACAAAGAGACATAACACCTTCCCATATTAAATTGTCCTCTCAATATATAATTGAGAATCCAAGATCTCATGTTTCTCCCTTTTAAATCGGTGAAAACTATTAATATCTCATCTCATAATAAATTAAGAGCTACTAGTGGCTAAAGGTGATCTCCTTTTAATAGATAAAACAACACATCATTATTATACATTTATAAAAAAAAAATAATTATATGGACCCTGATGAGTGGATCTAAATAATTTAAACCCCTTACTCTCAATACTACTCTGCCTTTACTGCCATTCTTCAACCCTATAAATCTTATGCTTTCTTTTTTAGTGTTTTTCGAAATATGTATAAAATATTTTGACAGAATAATCACAAATTGAAGGGATTGACTCATTGAGTTTGTCATAACCCAAGCCTAGGGCCTGGATGTGACACGATGAATGGGAACCCGAAGGGACCCAAATAAGCCTCTTAGCATATCGATTAAACATCCTTGGTTACAGAAGCAAAGTAAACAACAACAAGAAGATAAACAAGGGAAAATAGGACTAAGGGAAGTATTTAATAACATAAAACATAAAAGAGTCAAAGCTCAAAGCATAAGTACATTATTTGCTCCAACAACACCTCTAACCATAGATTGGAGCGGGGGCCAAGACACTTTCCGGGCTCACCCTCATAGTATCAAGAGTTTAACATAAAGAAATAGCAAAAGCAAGAGGAGTATAGCTAGTGTCCCCGAACTTGAGGACTCACCACAAGCTTATCTTCAAGATGCCAAACACTAGTAGCGTGGAGGATGATCACGAGAAGCTCCAATTCCTACATGGTAACATCATGTAGGCATAGAGTATGTGTTAGTATATACTAAATATGTAGGATGCAATGCAACAAGAAATAACTGACATAGTCAAAATGCATAATCGTATACAATGGATAAGTATAATACAATATTGCATGCATGATCAATGCTTAATGTAAAACATGCTTGCATGGAAACATAATACATATGTAGGAAGAGACCATAATCATAGACCATGAAAACTACCACTTGGAATGTAAGGCATGCCACCCTCTTGGAAGATGATTGAGGTATCTACACCTCAACAAGGTTGTATGGGCTTGCCACCCCCCGACAAGGCGATTGAGGTACATACCCCTCAACAAGGTAGTACGGGCTTGGCACCCCACAACAAGGCGATTGAGGTATTTACCCCTCAACAAGGTAGTATGGGCATGCCACCCCGACAAGGTGATTGAACTTGACGCCCCCTCAACAATGTGATTGGGCATGCGACCCCCCAACAAGGTGTGGTCAACTTGCAATACTATAGATACTTTTATGAATTCAATACATATATACAATCCTTTAATCATAATATATTCAATTAATTCATAACACATGCAATAGATCATCAATAGCTCAAGAATCCTTGTCAAGACATTTTATCAAACACTTGGTGGGTGTGCAATGCTAGTTCAAAATTATGCAATTCAAGAGTGAAATAATGTGAGAAAACTTAATGTAAATCAATCCACCAATACATAGTAAAACCCACATGTAAGACACCTTGAAATCTTTCCTCAAATCTCATAATAGATCATAGTTTCATAGCTCAAAACATTCATAGTCACAATAGACAAACCATCTCATAGTATAAGCTTGAAATAGGTAGACATGTGTTTTCAATCAACATTTCATAAAACATCAACATAATTTGTGATCACAATTTATAATAAATAATGCCCATAAGTAACACCACTTGGAAATATGCAATTTTCATAAAAAGGAAGGTTGGGCACCATGGGTGAAAGGACCCAATAGTTGAAACCCATATACCTCAAATTTGGAGATTTTCTTGATGTAGACTTGATGAGAACTTGAAGCTTGAATGAAGTTCTTGAGATCCAAAATTAAACTTGGGACACTTGAATTTGGATGAAATACTTGGCTAAGCGTTAGAGAGGGTTTTGAGAGTGTTTTTAGTGATATAAAGTTGAAAAATGGCTAAGTATAGGTGTTTTTACGTATAGGTGGGTATTGGACCAAGGCCCCAATGCCTTAGGCCGAGATAAAAAAATAAAGGAAAAACTAACACTGCTCCACGACAGGTCCACATCGCAAAGTGAATGCGTAGGGACAAAATTCATTAAGCCCAATCCGCGTCGCAGTCTGGTCGCAGATCGCCATTAGATAAACAAATTTTTGAAAAATTATTTTTCACTACTGTTACTCTTTAATCAGGGTTATATCCATCTTCAACTCAATTTTTCTTCCAGATCATGAATATGAATTTGGATTTTTGATATCACACACAAATTTTGAGATATATAAAAATTACGATTATGGACATTTCTGAGGCACATTTTTGAGCCTTTTTTTGGGGCGTTTTAATATCTCCCCTTGGGAACATTTGTTCCTAAATGTCAGAGAAGCATACATAAGAGAAATAATCATGAAGAAATCAGTCCAACAAGAATGCAACAATACACTTAAACACCATTTTCAAAAATCTCAACATAAGTGTCAAAATCACCATAAACTTGTCAGCATAAATATGAATGCATGCAAATGACGTAAGGGCTGAAACATAGGACTTGAAATCATATAGAGGAACTTAAATTAGTACCTTAGGCTTGAGTAGAGTGGAACAGATATGGATAGCGCTTTTGCATGTCCGCCTCGGCTTCCCATGTGGCACTTTCAACTTGTTGGTTAAAGAACCTTGACGGAAGCAACATCCTTGTTCAACCTCTTCACTTGTCTATCCAAAATTTCTATCGGAACCTCCTCATAAGTCAAATTATCTTCTACCACATCCACAACATCCAAAGGTACAATAGCATTTTGGTCACCTACACACTTTCTCAACATAGATACATGGAAAATCGAATGAATCATATTCATATCAATGGGCAACTCCAACTCATAGGCAACCTTACCATTCCTCCTCAATACCCTATAAGGACCCACAAACCTTGGGCTCAATTTACCCTTCTTGCCAAATCGAACAACACCCTTCATGGGTGAGACCTTTAAATAGACCCAATCACCAACCTTGAATTCAAGATCCCTTCTCCTCATATCAGAATAAGACTTTTCTCTACTTTGGGCTGTTTTCAATCTCTCCCTAATCAGCTTCACCTTCTTCAAGGCCTCCATGAGCAAATCTAGACCTTGTAAAGCCATTTCCCTCACTCCAAACCACCCAACCAGTGATCTACAATACCTACCATAAAGAACCTCAAAAGGAGCCATACCAATGTTTGAGTGGTACCTAGAGTTGTAAGGGAATTCAATGAGTGGAAGATGATCATCCCAACTATCCTTAAACTCCAAAACACAAGCTCTAAGTATATCCTCAAGAGTTCGGATAGTTCTTTCGGCTTGGCCATCCGTTTGAGGGTGAAAGGTCATGCTAAGTTTTACCTTGGTACCAAGACCTCTTTGGAAAGACCTCTAAAATTGAGAAGTGAATTGAGCACCACGATCCGAAATGATAGACAAAGGCATTCCATGCAATCTAACCAACTCACATATGTAATACTTAGCATAACCTTCGGCACCATAAGTAGTTCTAACCGGTAGGAAATGAGCCAACTTTGTCATTCTATTAACCACAACCCAAATACAGTCTAAATGCTTTCTAGTCTTAGGCAACCTAACTCCAAAATCCATATTGATTTCCTCCCACTTCCAAGTTGGAATCTCTATATCTTGGGCAAGGACACCCGGCCTTCACTTTTTGGCAATTATGATATCTAGATAAAAACTTAGCAATGTCCCTCTTCTTACCACCCCACCAATGCACTTCCCTCAGATCTCTTTACATCTTTTTAGAACTGGAGTGAATAGAATAGGAAGAATTATGAGCCTCATCTAAAATCTTCTTTCTCAAGTCCTCAACACTAGGCACATACAATCTACCTTGGTACCTATGGGCATCTCTCCCTTGGGAGAAAACCTCCACCTTTTCATCTCTTACCAAAGCCTTCAATTTTAACAAGGCGGGGTCAAGAGCTTGTTTTGCCTTCACCTTAGGTCAATCAAGGAAGACTTAGAAACATCAACAACCACTACACCACCATTATCAACTTCTTCCAACATGACCCCCAATCTAGCCAATCGATGGACCCATCTAGCCACATCTTTGCCACCATTATCAACATGAGCCAGACTACCCATAGACACCCTACTTAGAGCATCGACCACAACATTAGCTTTGCTGGGGTGACAATACACATTCATATCATAATCTTTGAGAAGCTCTAACCACCTTCTTTGTCTCAAGTTGAGATCTTTTTGGTTGAAAACATGTTGGAGACTTTTATGATCGATAAACACATTAACATGGACCCCATATAAGTATGATGCCAAATTTTCAAAGCAAACACCACGGCCGCCAATTCAAGATCATGAATAGGATAATTCTTTTCATTCACCTTACCTTGTCAAGAGGCATATGCTATCACCTTACCACATTACATTAACACACACCCCAACCTATTCTTGAGGCATCACAATACACAATAAACCCTTCCAACCCTTCCGGTAGAGACAAGATAGGAGCGGAGACAAGCTTATCTTTCAAAGTTTGGATACTCTTTTCACACTCATCGGTCCACAAAAATTTTCCTTCTTTTGGGTCAACTAAGTTATTGGGAAGAAATAGAAGAGACCCCATTAAAAAACCTCTAGTAATAACCCGCCAAACCCAAGAAACTTCTAATGTTCGATGAAGTCAAAGGTCCAGGCCAATTTCTAATCACGCCTGTCTTCTTAGGGTCCACTTTAATGCCATCCTACAACACCACATGCCCTAGAAAAGCAACCTCTTTTAACCAAAATTGACATTTCTCCTCCTCCCTTAAGATTTGGAATACCACCCTCAAGTGATTCACATGCTCCTCCTCACTATGAGAATAGATCAAGATATCATTAATAAAGACCACCACAAACAAGTCAAGGTATGGTTTCCTATTCATATGATCCATGATTATAGCCGGCGCATTAGTAAACCCAAAGGACATAACCACAAACTCAAAGTGCCCATACCTAGTCCGGAAGGTCGTCTTGGAAATGTCACACTCTCACTTTCACTTGGTGATACCCAGACCGAAAATCAATCTTAGATAAGTAACTAGTCCCTTGTAGTTGATCAAAAAGGCCATCAATCTTGGTAGAGGGTACTTATTCTTGCTAGTGACTCTATTAAGTTGTCGGTAATCAATATACATTCTAAGAGAACCATCCTTATTTTCCACAAATAACAACGGTGCACCCCAAGGTGATTGTCTAGGCCTTATAAAATCATTTTCCAGCAAATCCCTCAATTGCTCTTTCAACTCCTTCAACTCCAAGGCCATACAGAACGGGGGAATAGAAATGGGTTGAGTATTGGGAAGAAGGTCTATACTAAAATCTATTTCCCTTTTGGGAGGAACATCATAAAGCTCATTAGGAAAGACATCAGGAAACTCAATAACCACCGGAACCGACTCTATAGGAAGGAATTTGGACTCAACATCCCTAAACCTCACAAGATAATAGAGACATCCCTTGGAAATCAACTTCTGGGCTTTAATGCAAGAGATGAATATACCCTTGACCACAACATAACAACTTTCCCACTCGAGGATGGGTTCATTTGGGAATTAGAATTTGACCGATCAATAGAAGCATAGTATGTATGTAACCAATCCATCCCAAGAAAGACATCGAACTCCACCATATCTAACTCAACAAAATCACAAGGCAAGACTTTATGCAAAATGAACATGGGACAATTTCTGTATACACTTTTAGCAATAATAGACTCACTATGGGGGTAGACACTTCATAAGGTTCACACAATAATTTGGGGATAACATGAAGCTTTTTGGCAACAAAAGGAGTAATAAAAGAAAGAGCGGTACTCAGGTCAATCAAAGATACACATCAAAATCAAAAACCTTTAACATATCGGTGACGGTATTAGGCACTTCATATACCCCTTGTGTCCCTTGAAGAGCATAGAACATACTTTGCCATGGAGCACCCCTTTATTGGCCTCCTCTCCCATTGTCTCCCTTGCCTTGAAGCTTTTTGGCAACAAAAGATGCAAATAGAACCTATTTCCACCTTGGTCTTGTTGACGACCACCTCTAACCTTGTTTTGATTATGAGGAAAATTAATCATCTTATGACACACTTCACCATAACTATAGCAAACATTAGTGTTCCTCAAACATGGGACATTATGGCATCTATCACATATTTTGCATTTGAGGTAGTCATTAGCAAACCCTTATTAGGAGCACTGGAAGATCCTTAGCTTGGAGGCTTGTGGCCTTGAGGGAACAAGCCACCTTTTGAATTTTGGAATCCACTTTCAAAACAAGCCATTTTGGCCTCACTACTCCTCCTCTTTCTAAGCTTTTGCCCCTCCAATTATTTGGCATAAGTCATGAGGCGGGACAAATCCATATCACTTATCAACATGGCGGCAAGATACTCCTTATAAACCAATTCGGATATATCCATCACAAATATTTTCATTCTAGACCTCAGCTTGGCAACCAAGTGTAGGGCATACTTAGAGAGTTGGTTGAACTTGAGGGCATACTCACTCACACTCATAGGCCCTTGCTTTAGATTCATAAACTCCATCATTTTGGCCACCCTTAGCTCAAGAGGGAAGAACTGGTTGAGATATGCCACTTTAAACTCTTCCCAAGGGATAACATCACCATTTCTCTTCTCCATCTTCGATTAAGTAAACCATATTTGGGCCACCTGGTATTTCGCCAACTCCGCATTCTCCTCTGATTTAACCCCCATAATAGACAACACCTTATACACCTCATCAATGAATTCTTAAAGGTCCTCATCCACCTTAGACCAATGGAACTCCGGTGGGTTTATTCTAGTAAAATCCCTCACCCTAGAGGCCGGAGTAGGAGCATAAGAGGCTTGGGATCCATGGTTGATTTGGTTGGTCATAGATTGAGTATAATACCCCATATTTTACATGTACTAATGCCATGTGAATAGATCATGATATGGATTGGTCAAAGTAGCATTAATTCTTGAAAGTGTTTGATTCTCGTGTTAACGGGTGATATCGGAGTTTAACGCTTAAGAGGGTCTTGTGTGTATGTGTTTTATGTTAAATTGAGGATATCACAACCCTAAAGAAAGTAAGAGGACTGAGGTGGTTGTATGAATTAATAATCTAGTAGGTGGTTCATCTACTTGCTTAGATTAAAATTACTAGCTAAACGGAGAAGAGGTTCGACGTCATTTTTTGACCAAGTTCGATTATGGATAAAATCTGTTTTAAGGGTGTAATTTTAGATCATATTTTAGCATCATAAGTGGACCTTATTTTCATTCCAATAAAAGTGTGATAAAGGCCCAAGTGTAACACAAATCACTTAACTATTTGGACCAAAACGGATTAAGAGGAAAGCTGGAAATTGGTAGCCCAAGTCCATTAGAATTTGTTGCCCATTTGGCCCAATTTTGGGGGGAACCAGCTGCTGATTGTTTGGTCTTATTATAAGAGGTATTATTTGGTAAAAATGACCAAATAATTTTGTCCAAAGCATCCCTTTAAAATGGGGTATAAGAAGCAAAAACTTAACTCTCTACACTTAGTAAAAAAATTCAGCTTTCCCAAACTCTCTCTCTCTAAGTTTTCTCTCATACGTTTCTTGACATTGAGCAGTAGCAAAAAGGATCTTTTAGGGTTCTTAAGGAGGATCTCAACCTTGAAGATAAAGGTAAGTAACTATATTTGTGTATT
>JAPFFP010000001.1:6626241-6637623 GCA_026153255.1 Solanum medicagineum
TTCCAGATCTTAAGGATTTCACTCAAGCTTCAAGTCTCCATTTCCAATCTTCATCAAGGAATTCTCCAAAGCTAAGGCTTGAATAACTTGTAAAAGCATATTAACATAGTAGAAGTAGCTCATTCACAATCTTGACCCCTTCAATTGAGCATTTTCCTTTCACATGAGGGTAAAATGTAGCAAAATAGGACTCATAATCTTGTTTATCATTCACAGATCTTTTCATGAGTTCAATACATGCTTAGAATCCCATAAATCATCATAACATACTTGTCTTGCATAACTTACCATAAAACATACCATCAACATATGAGACTTTATCATGTAAACTTAGTCAAACATGGTGGGTCTATGCATAGAAGCTTAAAATTATGAAATACAAGAGTATAGGACATGAGTGAAGTTAAATATGATCATTTATAAATTATTCAAATCAACCCACCATCATCATAATGAACTCCCAATTAGGGCATCATGAAATCAATTTCAAAATCTATAATCTTTCATATCTTTTTAAGATATCATAGCATACATGTTGCAAGTGTCATAAAATTATTCTTGAAATCACACCTTTTAGGTGTTCATGCATATTCAAACCAATACTGCCAAATCTAAACTTAAATTATGCTTATAAAGAATAATAGAAATTACCCATAAAGAAATAATCCTTAAAATCAAGAATTATTATTAAAAAGGAGATTTGGGATCCATGGGTGGAAGAGCCCATGGATGAAAGACCCACATACCTTGAAGCCTTGAAATTAATGAAGAAGACCTGGGGGAATCACCTTGAGACTTGACCTTCAATGAAGGAACTTGAAACCCTTAGGATTTGATGAATTTGAATGAGGTGTTTTGGGTAGTTTTTGGGAGAGTTTATGTAAGGATTAGGGATAAATATGGCTAAAATTTTGAGGATTCCCATCTATAAAGGTATTGTGATATGTCTCAATTTCCCTCACTTGAATTTGAAAAAGTTCGAAAAAATTTGTTCCTAGCGGGAACAAAGGTGTGTCGTGCCTTGAGTCCTCGACAGTGCATTTTTTTGTGAAGTTTAATTTTCTCCCATTTTGGCCTAAGAATTGGTTTAGGTCATTTTTGTACTATCGAGAACCCTTTTGTGACGCGGAGAGGTCACATACTTTGCTGAAAAGTGCATTTTCATGTGAAAAAAATTATTTTTCAATACGATTGACCTAAAAATGAAAGCAGACTCCTTTCCTATATAAATTTGCCTCTTGAAAATGAATACAAACTCGGATTTGTCAAAAATGCACAAAAATTATGATACAAGAAATACGTCATAAGGACATTTCGAGTCACGTGCGAGGTGTGACAATCACCTTAAAGCTTGTAGAATCTGTCACGACCCAAGCTTAGGGCCTAGACGTGACATGATGAATAGGGGACCTGAACGAACCCCAAACAAGCCTCTTAGCGTATTATTCACAAATCCTAGATCGGGAAGCAAAATAAACAACAACAAATGTCATTAGCAAGAAGGGAAGTGAGACTAAGAGAAGTCTTTCATAATAGCATAAGCATAATAGGAGTCGAGCACGTAAATACAAACCAGCATAATATCCAACAACACCTCTACTAGTAGATGGGGCGGGGGCCAACATCTTTAAGGCTCACCCTCATAGATAAGTATCCAAAGTATACAAAATAAAGTCTTAACAAGCATGATGGAAAAGTTGATATTGTCCTTAGAGTTTAGGACTCACCAAAAGCTTTCTTCAAATGGGCCGAACTAGCCATGTGGAGGAGGATGATCAATATGAGCTCTGGTCCCTACATGGTGATATCATTTAAGCATAGAGTATGTGTTAGTATTATCCTCTTCCTAAGATTCTCCCCCTCAAGTTATTCGGCATATGTCATGAGCTGAGACAAGTCCATATCACCCACAAGCATAGCGGTGCGGCACTCTTCATTCACCAAATCGGACACCCCCGATACAAACTTGTTCATTCTTGATCTAGGATCGGCAACCAAATGAGGAGCATACTTTGAGAGCTTGTTGAATCTGAGGACATACTCCCTCACACTCATGGAGCCTTGCTTGAGATTCATAAACTCCATCATTTTTGCCTCTCTCAACTCAATAGGGAAGAATAGGTTGAGGAAGTGGCCTTGAACTCCTTCCAAGGAATGACATCATTGTTCCTCTTCTCCAATTTCCATTGAGCGAACCAAATTTGGGCCACACCCTTGAGTTGATAGACCACTAGTTCCACCTTCTCCTTCGAATTCACCCCATGATAGCAAGTACCTTATACACCTCGTCAATAAACTCTTGGGGATCTTCCTCTGCTTTGGACCCATGAAACTTCGAAGGGTTCATCCTTTTGAAGTCCCTCACTCTTGAGGCCAAAGTAGGAGCATGAGGAACTTGGGTCCCTTGGTTCAATTGGTTGGTCATAGCATGGGCCAACATAGCAATGGCATTCCGGAACTCAACTTAGGTGGCCTCTCCATTTTGAGGAGCTTGAGTAACGGGATGAGCCGGTTGCTCCTTGGGTGTACAGGCCTTCCTTGGTAGTAGCATGATCTAAAAGAGAAAAAGAGCGTTCATTAAGGAAAGAAGTCTTATCTTTACATCTAGAGCACGACATAAATCATGAAGAAGTGAAACATTTCCTAAAATGCCTCATAGCCTCCTATCCATAGTTGTGGCGCGCTTCATGATCATGAACAAGACTCTAATCGACGTGGTATATTGAATTTGTGAGGACCATTAACAACCTAGTTCTCTGATGCCAAGATTTTCATGACCCAAACCTAGGGCTAAGATGTGACACATCGAATGGGGAACCCTAAGGAACCTCAAACAATCCTCTTAGCATATCATTCACACATCTTTGGTCGTGGAAGAAAAATAAACAACAACAAATGACATTAACAAGAAGGGAAGCGGGACTAAGGGAATTCTTTCATAATAGCATAAGCATAATAGGAGTCGAGCTAGTAAATACAAACCAATATAATATCCAACAACACTCTACTAGAAGATGGGGCGGGGGCCAAGACATCTCTCGGGCTCATCCTCATAGATAAGTATCCAAAGTATTCAAAATAAAGTCTTAACAAACATGAAGGAAAACTAGATATTTTCATCGGGGTTAAAGACTCACCAAAGCTTTCTTCAAATGGGTCGAACTTGCCACGTGGAGGAGGATGATCAATAGGAGCTCCGGTTCCTACATAGTGATATCATATACGCATAGAGTATGCGTTAGTACTTGGAATGTACTAGGTATATAGGGTGCAATGCAACACAAACATAAGCCATAACATTCAAAATGCACAAATATAGACAATGGACATAATCTCAATATAGCATGTATGATCAATGCTTGTAATAAAACATGCATGTAAAACATTCAACTTGCATAATGTAACATACGTATGTGGGAGGAGACCTTAACCGACATATAAGACCAAGCAAACTACTACTTGGAATTCCGAAGCATGACGCGCCCTCAGAAAGGTGTGGTCGACTTGCTAAGGTAAACCATACTTAACCCCACTTGAGGGGAAAACATGAACTAGATGGATCCACTAGTAAAGCCCTTTTAGGAAAATATTATAATCCTATGGTGGCACATAGTTTAGAGACTAAAGACTTTATATAAGGACCCCTTGAGTCGAGCGCCCACCTTAAGCCTCAATCGGTGCTAAGTCTAATCCCACGGAATACTTGAAATAAACATAAGTTTAATTATAACATGAATGACTTGTAAAAGATATGATAACATGGTATGAGTAGCTCATTCATGTACTTGACCCCTACATGGGCATATACCTTATACTAGAGGGTAGAAAACAACACATGGACTTGACCCCTTCTAGTAGGTATTGCATTTCACATGAGGGTAGAAACTTGTAACATGCTTGACCCCTACTAGTGAGCTTAGCTTGAACATGAGGGTAAAATAGTAATCATGCTTGACCCCTCATTTCGACATAATTGGCTCACAAGAGGGTAGAATTATAGAATAAGAGCTCAACTTGTCACTTGTAAATCATGGATACTTTTCATGAATTTAATACATGCTTGGGAGCCCATAATTATCATGAAATCACTTGAATTGCAAATCATGCAATAATTCATCTTTAACTTGAAACTCCTTGTCATGTAGTTTAATCAAACATGGTGAGTATTTGTAAACATGTACAAACCATGCATTTTATAGAGTAATAATCATAAGAGAGCAAAATCATCCAATTTAGAGTCATGCAAATCAACCCACCAACATTATAGTAAAACCCTTAATTTGGGTATCATGAAAACCATCTCAAAAGTTTATAATACTTCATAGTTCTCATAGCTCATATCATGCACAGTCTTAATAAACATATATCAACTCATGGAATAGGCTTAAAATGGATATTCATGCATAATCAATTAATACTGATAAAATCAAACATAATTTACATTCATAATGCATAATAAGAGATGCACATGAGGAATACAATTTGAAATTGTGTAATTTTCGTAAAATGAGAAGGTTGGGCTCCATGGGTGAAAGGACCCATAGATGAAGACGCATATACCTTAAATCTTAAATTTCTTGAAATTGAATTGAGGAAGACCTGAGACTTGATTTGGGTTCTTAAAATCAAAAGCTTGTTCTTGAAATCCTTGAATTTGAATGGGGGAACTTGATAAAGTTTTGGAGAGGTTTAGAAAGGTTTTTCGAGTGTCTTAGAGTTGAAGAATGGCTAAAGAATGAAGGTTTCATGTTTAAATGGGAATTGGGTTATTACCAAAATACCGTTGAACAAACAAGCAAAAATAAGGAAATTCCTACACTGGTCCGCACCCTAGATGTGACGTAGACCTATTGCGTATGCCCCAAATGTGCTGATCCATGCCAGGCCACGTCGCGCCTGCGGTGCGGATACACACTGTCTCGGCTCTCCGTTGCCAAAAATTTTTTTCGCTATGGGTCTTCTAAAATTCGGAGTCATCCTTTTCCCACTTAATTTTTCCCCGTGAACAAGAATATGAAGTTGAATTTCCGAAATCATGCATAATTTTTGAGATATTTGAAAAAGTATAATTATGGGGCATTCTGAAACACATGAGAGGTGTTTCAGAATCATGGAAACTTTAGAGAGTTAAACTTTCAAGTTTAGCAGCTCAAGAAAAATATTGAGACGAGTTTACACATACTTCAAGTCTAGTCTCTCTCAAGGTTGTCGTGTGTACACCCTAAAACAAGTCTTAAAGTAGAGAGCATTTGTAATTATTTGAAATTTATTGAATATAAATTCTTAAAATCATTTGGATTATTTAAATTTAAGATATATGGGTCCAGATAAATATTATGAATTAATATAATTGATTCAGTTATATAAATCCAATAAATACGAATTTGATTAAAGTTTAATTTCATTGGACTTGTCCATTATGTTGGACTATAAATTATGGGTCACTTTGCAAAAGCCCAAAGTATGATCTCATTGAAGAAAGTCAATTTGATGTCACACGTCATATAATGTGGTATATCAAGTTAAATAAAAAAGTCAATAGGATAACGTCACGTGTCAAAATATCATGACCAATGAAAATATAACATATCTGTACAAATAACATGTTTTGACAAATCAAATTTTATCATGTCACTTAACTTTAATTGACTAAAAAAAACTTGTCTTTATCACTACCCCTCTGCTATGTCTCTTACGTCTAATTGGCCAAAGGAAGCTTGTCTTTATCACTAACTCCTCTATTTTATTACATAAAAAGGGGTCACCGCTTCTAGATAATCTAATAGTTCAAGAAATCCACAAAATCCTCCTTATATGTAGATCAAATAAATTTCAAAGAGGCCTAAATCATCCTACATTCAAGATATACTACTAATAACCCATGAACATAGAGAAAATCCATGGAGAAGAGTCAAGGGGACAAACAAATTAAATTTGTATCCAAAGTTTTTTGTATTAATAACATTATGTTTCTTCATATTTCATTTGTGATTACAATTTATTTTCTATCATATTAAAACTTATTGCAAATAAATTAACGTACCTAGTATGATCAAGTCTGCACTTCATCTTTTCTCTGACAAATCAAATCTACAAATTTGAAGCCACAAAGCTGCACAGGTAAAAGCTCCATTTTTATAGATACTTTAGTTAAGTCTCTTCCGTGAGTTTCATCAATTGTATACTCCGACAAGTCCTAAAGTAGGGAGCATTTTAAGCATCAAAATTCTTTGAGACTCTATAAGACTAGTCCAATTTCAATTAGGGTTCTTATAGACAACTCTACTTAAACCCTACTTCATCCCTAAAATAAAATAATATTATATTCTCTTGAAAAGGTATCTCAAATATCCTATAATTTTGTCAGATGTTCATAATAAAGAAATCAATATGTAGCCAAATTCTTCTTGACAATCAAATAAGTCAACATGATCCCTAAAATCTTCCTTATATGGAGATTAAATAAATCTCAAAAAGGTCGAAATCGTCCTACATTTGAGAAATGTGTTATTAATATCTCTTGAATCATAGAAAAATCTTACTCACATGGTATGTTAATAAAATATTCTTATTCTTTTTTCATATTTCATATGTGATTATAATTTATTTTTTATCATCTTAAAACTTGTTACAAACATATACTCCTTTCATCTAACAATAGTTGTCTACTATTGACTAGGTACAGGGATTAAGAAATAGTAAATGTAGGGAGAATTTTACAAAATCACTTTTTAAATATAATATATACAATCTCCTGAAAAATATAATCGAGAAATGACTATAATCAATGATAAATAAGGATAAAATTATATTTTGATTTTATAAAGAATTAAATTTTGGTGCATTCTCATTGTACAAAATTTGTACAACATCAGGTAATATTGACTTGCTATTGCAAGTTACCAAGTAGTATGTCTTAATAATACTATTTATTTATTTATATTTTAGAAAAATAAAATAAAATAATTATTTTTTCTCTTTCTTCTCTTCTTCTCTCCGTCTCACCCTCTCGATCTCTTCCTCTTTGGCAAATAATTCAATTTTTGTTTATTGGCTTCTTCCACTACAATCTAATTATCTTTTTTCTTAATTATTCTACAAGCATATATATCAATTTCTTTCTCCTTCACTATGTAGTATTTTGTGCATTTTTTCCAATACATAACAATTGCATTTTTATATCTACAATCAAAGCTAGCTTTTTTTAGATATATTTTAATTGTGTTTTTATTGATTCTAGGATTTATTGGTATTTTTTTCACAAAACTAAGTATTTTTTGAAATGTTTGTTTCATTTTTCTATTGTTGCATGTTTCATAAAAGACAGAAAATCTCTTGAATAACTCCGTACATCTTTCAGATCTTCTTTTTGACTTCGCATTTTATAAAAATTATTATTATTATAAATATAAATGTCATAAATTAAGTTTTCGAAATAAAATGAAAGATGACCAGAATAACTTAAGTAAAAAGAAAGGAATAAAAATAAAACGAAAAGACAAGAACCGCAACATCGTCATTTTACCATTGTGATACAACACCTACGAGAAGAAGAAAAAGTGCAATTTGGAATCAAATTAGTGAAGGAAAAAATCTACAAATTAGAAAGGAATTTGAATTACGATATAATTAAAATTCAAATTACCTTTAATATTTTTCTAAATTATATTTTTTTCAAAAGGTATAAGTATAATAAATAAGTAAAAATTAATGGAGGAAAAGTTATTAGCAAGGTTCCTGTTAAATCACACCCAACATATTGGATCCGCCCCTTTTGACGAATCTTAAGGAGTACTCACGAGTTTATCTGATTCAGTAGAGTGTCACTACAGATTAAAACCAACATACCTCTTCCCCAGCCATCCTTAGCTGTATGTGTTTCGTGCCACATTTGATAAAAGCTTTTAATAATAGAAAGAAAATGACAAAGAGAAGGTGAGTAATGGGGTGTCTTCTGAAAAAGTCACATGATGAGACATGTCCTTTTAATCTTTTCAATTTTGAAGATTGCTTGGAATTAAAGAGATCTAATCCACATTAGTCAAACCAACTCACATGCTGAACATCCCACTACCAATTAACAACAAACTGAAAAAAACAAACTTAGCTTAATCCATCGATAACTGGTTAAACATTGTCCCCTTCGTTTTATTTTATGTGCCACATTTTTCTTTTTAGTTCATCTCAAAAAGAATGTGACCTTACTTGAATTAAAAACAATTCTAAGTAAAATTTCTTTTTATCCTTAATGAAATGATTTTCAACCATACAAATATTTATGGATGATTTTAGACCACAAATTTCAAAAAAATTCTCTTTTTTCTTACGTCATGCTAAGTCAAACGCTCGCACATAACTTTAGTTCAAAACTATAAAATTGAAAATTTTCTTTTTTTAAACTCCATGCCAAAGCTTAGGCCAGTTTTTTTTAAAAAGAATTATTACGTGTTCTTAAAATTCATTACGTAAATAAAATAATCATATAAAACATGCTTTTTTTAAATTTTTATGCACATACATCTCAATTAGAAATTATATAGATTTTTACGGCTTATTAAGATGAATGTGTATAATAGCGAAAGATATTTTATGTGGTTAATTTTTATATGTAACAGATATTTTATAACAGCCTCATAGTTAATAAACAAATTATCGGAATGCCTTAAGATTCAACATTAACTAATCACATATATATCTCCATGTTCTTTTAATTAATAACTGGTATTTATCATTATATATTATTACAAAATCTTAAAGGCTCATATGTTTAAAAATCAATAATAGTTGTAACTAGCAATACTTTCACATATGGTTATTTTTACAAATATAAACTTACTCATCAAATTTTTTATATTTTTAAAAAATTTGAAATCACATTTTTATGGAGAAGTAAGAATTTGAAATTGGCGTTGAAATTTTATATTAAATTCACACAAAAAAAAAAAAAAAAAAAAAAGAAGAAGAAGCTAATTTTAAATCAAAACTTAAAATTAGAATGACAAATCCTACGGCAAAACATCAGCTAAATAAAAGGGTAATCACTTTTATTCTATGTTGAGCTTTGTCGTAGAATAGTTTTATCAACAGAGTGGACGCAACTTTTGACCTAAAAATGGGAATAGCGCTTTATAAACTACTTTCTTTAATTTATTAGTAATAAAGTAGACATTAAGCGCCCGCACCAGCCTAGACCCAATAAAAATATCTTATTAGGGAAAATGTTATAAAATTATAATTGAAGCACCTACAATTAAAATGTCTTATTTGCGGTAATTGTAAAATCATAGTTGAAGCACCTAAAGAAATATAAAATTAAGTAGCTGAAGCACGCCAAAGTCAACAAAATATTTTGATTGGGCAGCATGTAAAAAGGAGCAGGAGAAGCAGTTAGCTGAAGTAAGCACATCAAAGTCGACAGAATATTTTGATTGGGCTGCATGTAATAAAGGAGGAGAAGAAGTAGCTGAAGGAATATAATTAAATAGTTGAAGCAGGTATGTCAAGGTCCACGGAATATTTTGATTGGACTGTGGAGGAGGAGAAGCAGGCAGATCAAGTAAGCACCTTAAGCAGGCATGTCGTGTAACAACTGCCTACTTCGACAGCTTCCGTAGCCTCTTGTTAGATAGTAATTAAACAGTCACACTCACACATGTGCACAAACTAACCCAGCTAGCTTAACTAACACCATGAATTTCTCTACTAATTCTCATTCTTAAAAGCCATATTTTTTTTATAGCAAAGGAAAGTCCAGACACTTTGAAACATATTTCTCTCATCATTAATGATCCATCATCTCTCAAAGTGAAAGTCCTAAGAATGTTAAAAGATTATAGAACCATATTTCTTCTCTTGTTCTTGTTTTTGTCCCAATTGTTGATGGTTTCAGGTAGATCATTCCCTCCGAATATAGACACTATTCCAAGAGAATCAAGAAGATTAATTGGTTCTTTCACTTCACTTCCTGTTAATCCTGGTAAAGTGAATGAATCAATTATGGTAGCCCCTGAGAAAGCTGCCAGAAATAGTTTGAGGAGCAAGCCTCCAAGTTCTTGGAATCCTATCCAAAATAATTTGCATCCATGAAGGACATCAAAGTGAAGTTCAGAGCGTTTTGTGTAAGTGGTTACATAAGTGAGTTCGTACGAAAAGTACGAGAGGCGACCCAACAACGGTGGTTTAGTTCCGCGGATACAAAAACTGTGATGGATATTGTTGAGGAGATGTGTATATTTATAACGCGTAAATTTTATTGTGGATTTGTTATGATTCACTCATGCTTTACTCAGGTGGAATGGCTATTCTTCCTAGCAAATCTTTGGATTTGGTGTCAGCTTGCTTGCTTGCTCTTTCATAAGTGATTATCTTCACTAAGTCCTCCGAGTGCGATTCTGATGGTTCAGTTAGTTGATGAGGTTGACCTAGAAGGATATTTGGTGCAAATCCCAAGGCTTCCGATGAAGAATCTCTCTAAAATCAGGTTTTTAAAAATTGGTGATCAACTTAGGGAACGGACTGGATTGTACATGCTTTTTTTTTCCTTCTTCTTGTAGGTTGAGTGTGCCTATATCCTTTTTTTTTTCTTTGGTAGTTTTGTTTCTTTTACAAATTTTGAGGTATGTAAAAGGAAAGGCTTTAGTGATATAATGCACTTTCTGACAATTTTGCAATTTTATTTTCTCTTTTTTTCCCTCTTGTAAAGTGTTATATTATTTCATTGTCTATAAGAACTAGTAGTACTGTTAGGGAAGATGAAAGTTTAAGTGTATTCAGAGCATCAAGAACTCCCTAGCTAGGAAAATGGTACTCATCCATTTATCTGTATTTTTAATTTTATGTTACCATTTTGCGTGTGTTTGTGTCATTAGATTAGGTCCAAATTACACTGTGTTGAGAGAAAATGGTACTTATCCATTTCAGAAACACTGTGGAAATTTTCATTCATTTTACTCCTGTTTAGTCTTAGTTTTTCTTTTTGTTTGGTCTTCTTCTTAGTCTTAATTCTTACATACATACTAGGAATATGAACAAAGGACATATAGACATATATACATACATACATACACACATGTATGTATGTATATGTGTGTGTGTGAATATAAAATACTCAACACCCAAGTAGGCTTACAAAACAAATTATGATATGATCAAGTGATCTCCAAAATGCTTGGAGATACACATACAAGGTTTGCTTGTTACTAATATAGTCTAGCCTTTCTTCTTTTTTAGATCCCTTGTTTCACTCCGATGATAGTATTGATCGTGTCAATGCAGAGAAAATGAATACATTTATATACTATTAGATCTAATATATAAGTAAACTAGATATAACAGAATCTATATATATATATATATAGAGAGAGAGAGAGAGAGAGAGAGAGA
>JAPFFP010000001.1:6643796-6667747 GCA_026153255.1 Solanum medicagineum
TAGAATAGCATCAACTCAAATCAAGAAAGTAGGAACTCAATCAGCATGTTGAGAGTCTAGAGTAAGAATACAATTTAGACAATGATCACTAGTATACCATCTAATCCAATCCACTCAGAGTACTATCAAGACCTATATCGGAGTTTCTCTAACCAAGAACCATCACCTAAGAGCCGATGATGATACAATGAAGTGATATTGTTGTCATATCCATCCAAATCTTGCCAGAGTAAAGGACATCCCATCAGTGGATCTACAATCAATAACTGTCCTCTTTTTGGGACAATAGGGAAACATCCGATTTTTACAATTCAATCATCTCCTACGCTGGCTACGTAGTTATTAAGTTTGAGTTGAATTTACTCCTACTCAATTCGGTGCTCAATACTGCTCCCAAGACTCGACATGCTCATACGATATCAATCCTACGGTTAACTCATTCAATTAGTCTCATTGAACATTTGTCAACTCAATTCATCATGTCAATTATCAATTCTTCGGTTAGGAGCATTCTTTTAGGATTAATTCATGACTCATAAATTTATTTTAATGAATGGTTAATTGGTAAGTTTAACCTGCAATAATTAAAGTAAAAATTACATAAATACACAACATATTTTACCATATTTTCTAATTCCCTACTATCCTAAAATATTACAATAATGTCTTACCTATTTCTACTCTTCTCCAAGATACCTAGAATATTATTTCTCTCTCCTTCTTGATTTATTTTAAATTATCTCCTAATTTAAGTATTCTAATCAATATCTACATAATCTTTATAATTTTTAGTTGTCTAATCAATCTTTTCATTATTAATTTCGATTTTAAATTTATTATTATTATTATTATCAAACTATAAAAAAATGAAAGAAATTTTCAAACATTCTCTTCACAAATCAATTAACAAATGCAAAACTAAGATACGTGTGAATGCATCTCTATAAAAATTAATTCTTTAGAATACCCAATCATTCTTCCTTCCTGGGAATCAATTCTTGCGAATTATTTTTCAAATTGAAAAGTCTCTAATTCCTCCATCAAAACCTAGTTTTTAAGTATTCTAATCAATATCTACATTATCTTCATGATTAATTTTTTTCCATTTTTTAGTTGTTTAATCAATCTTTTCATGATTAAATTCAATTTCAAATTTTTATCATTATTTTCAAACTAAACAAAAGGGAAAAAATTGAAAAGTATCCAATTCCTCCGCCAAAATCTAGTGTTTTTCATCTTTCATCTACTTCTTCATAGCAGTCTCCATTCTGATTTCAACGATGGGTATCATTCTAAAAAGTAGGAAAATACTTAATTAAGTATCAACTACCCAGATCAAGCACCTAATTTTAAGTATCAAGTATCTACTAGATAAAAAACATAAAACCTATGTCAGGTATCAATTATCAGTAGTTTGATAAGAACAAGCGCTTCTTCTTAAAGTATCAAGTACCTAAAGCTCTCATTCCAATGATGAGTATCATTCTAAAAAATACGAAAATACTTAATTGAGTATTTACCTAGATCAACCATATAATTTTAAGTATCAAGTATCTAATAGACAAAAAAAATATAAAACTTATGTCAGCTATCAATTATTAATAGTTTGATAAGCACCAGCACTCCTTCTTAAAGTATCAAGTACCTAAAGCTCATATTCCAAGATGAGTATCATTCTAAAAAATACGAAAATCCTTAATTAAGTATCAACTACCCAGAGCAAGCACCTAATTTTAAGTATCAAGTATCTACTAAATAGAAAAAAAAACATAAAACTTACCTGATGATTTGAAAGCTAAACAAGATTAAATTAAGAGTGTTGCAAGAAAGTAACTCAGAAAGGTGACCTAGCAATTTGGCAGACGCCTCCTAACCATGTGCATTGCAAACTTAACCAAAAAGTCTTCAAGAAGCCACCCTTTTGCCAGGAGAAAGATCTCGATGAAGCATGATACATCAAGATGGATGCTTGTTTGAGTCCACTTCCTGAAGTGTCCAGCATTAAAGATATTGTTGGAGGGCCACTGGTGAATTGGCCGAAAAGATTAACAGCGGTCCCTCCTAGGATTGCTAGTTCTAGTATAGAGGGAGTTACTGTTGAGGACTTCTCTGAAGATACAGAATTGTGGAAGAAGAGAGTCGATACTAGATCCAAAAAACAGATGCAAGCATTGTTGATCACATCTGGAAAACATCTCCGTAAAACTTTCAGTGTTTCTCAGAGAAGTTCACTAATTGTGTCATTAATTTTAAACATAAAACTTATGTCAACTATCAATCGTGTTCTTGCAGGGATTTTTCAGAGATTTTTGAAGGGGTGATTGGATTTAATTTTTCAATTTAAGCCATTTTTAGCATTGCTAATTGATTTGTTTCATGTTTTTCGATATGCATCAACCGAATTTTGAGCTATCAAAACGCCTAATAAATATGGGATTTTTAGTAATTTAGAAAATAATTGGTACAAAAAGGAATTACCATTTTAAAGTATGAGATTTGTAAAATTTATACAAAATTAAATAAATAAATTAGGAGAATTAAGAGAGCGGGCCAGGCCCATTCTTTTATTCTTATTCTTGTGTGTTCTAAGGGAATGGACAACAAATATAGGGCAGACTATCTTATTTTTTGTTGGCTTCCTATACCTGGAAAGAACAAGCTTTCATCGAGAAAACTTGGGAGAAGTTCATAAATGAAACCTAATTTGGGTAAAAGGTGATAGATTCATTTTTTTTATTGTAACAGGGACATATACTGATAAGGTGTTTGGAAGCTACAGAAAGAAATTATAGTCCCTACCTTTATAATGATAGGCAAAAACTTTGTAGGTGATTTTGAATTCTTTTATGAAAACAATATATCTATAAAAGGATCTTCTCTCTACTCCACTAGATTTGATTAGTAGACAATAATGTAGGGTCATATGATTCAGGGGCAGAGCTCTAGCTAGTCAAGGGTGTGCAAGTGAACACTCTCGTTAGAAAATTACTCTGCACATATATAATAAAATTTCTGAAATGTCGATATATATTTTTCTTTGCACAATCTTGCGTAATTAGTGTCTATGGTCACGAAATCTCACTTTTGTCCAAAACTCACGTAATTCTCCTAAAGAATTTTTTGTGGGTCACTAATCCACCAACTTTCTTCTTTGACCCTTTTTTATTTTTCAAAGTCCTTTTTTTCATATCTTTTGCCCTCCCTAAAACCAAATTTATTCTATTTGACCTCTGTAAATTAGATACTATTTCTTCCCTCATAATTTATATGACAATACTACTTAATTACTTGTATAATTATAAATTATTTATTAAGAATTAAAAAGTAATTTTAAAATTATGTCATTTTTAATTATAAAATAATATATTTTGACATAGTGAAGATTTATTAATTGTTAAATCTAGTTGAAACTTTAATTTGGATGTTTATTTGTAGTAGATAGAAAATAATATTTCAACCAAATTTCTATCAGGAAAATAAGAAGAAAGATTATGTGCAATTATACATATATTATTGTATTTTCATTTCTTCATAAGTAGGTTATTAAGAGGTTTAGATCGAGAAAATTTAATAACGAGTTAATTTATTCATAGTTTTTAGCGAAATCACGAGAACTAGTTAAGATTTGAAACCCTTGATTAGAATTCACACATTTTCTATCAAAACACAAGAAATTTAACCTATTAAAATTAAAAAGTACCAAAACTGAAGATCTAAAATAACTTTAAATTTAAGTAAAAATTAATAAAGTGGTATTTTTTTATTATTTAAATTTGTGATATGCGTTCAGTAAAAATCTTGATTCATTTATTATAAAATTATTATTTTAGTTTACACAATTTATTGTGTATTTTTAAAACTAAAAGCGACATAAATTGAAGAAAAAAATTTAGATGGTTCGTATTTGGTGGAAAAAAGATTATTGAAATCATTGTGTTAGTTGCTTTTTAAAATTTTGCACACTCTTCGCAAAATGTTTGATTCCGCCACTGATATAATTGAAGTAATGGTGATGAAAGATGAAATATTTAATAATTCGGTAATTGACTTGATTATCCTAATAAATCAATTACCATGATGGTAATGTTGTAGGAGTTTAGCTTTTCTTTTTAATTGTTATGTGACCAGTACTTGATATAGTTAGGCAGCAAAAAGTTAGATTCTGAATCTCTTTTCATGAATTGAACATTTAGATGATGTCTAGTTAAAGGGTGTTGACTATTTTAAATTTATTTTGGTGTAGTTTGAGGTGCTTTGTATTTAAGGGGGAATAGACTTTGATTTATTGAAAGGAGTGTTTGGATTGTGAATTCGAGGTAACTGACTTTAAGCTTTACTACTTACTTTTCAAATATGCTTTGAAAAATATATTTTTTTCTGTCGGATTCATGTATTGGGACAAGCGTTTTGCTTGGCAGAATTAGTGTTCTTTGATAAACCTTAGATATGTTATTTTGTGAAGAATATTAATTATTTTTTAATTATAAGTTATATATGACGTGATGTTGAATATCTTTCTTTAGTATTGTGATGTGGTTACTAGGGGAACACAGCTGCAATAATATGTTAGGGGCATATCCATGTTGTCTTAATATGTTAGGACTTTGTATATTCTATCGTAGTATAACTTTGGAGCATTTTACATGCTGTCTCGGGGTGCTGCGCTGATCTTCTGCACTGCCGCTTATGACAAGCTTTGAGTGTGAATTGAGTTGGTACATGCAGAGGTAGATCCAGTGTTTAGAGTCTACGAGTGTCAAGTCTCTAGATTCATTGATTAAATTAACTTTAGGTGTGGATCAAATTATTCATCTTTTCAATTCATGTGACAAATAATTAATAACATATGAATAGTAATAAGATGAAAATTTCACACTCCACATTCAACTAGGTCTACAAGATCATGAAGTGAACAAAGTTAAAACTTTAAATAATATTACTAATATCATAAATATCCATCATTCAATTTAGAATTGTCCACGACGAGTTTTCATATTCTGAAAATGATCAATAATGGCATCATTGCTTACATTTGCAAATATGTCACGCTCTATGTAACACACTAAACAATCATTCAAATACTGATCACCAATGCTATTTCACACATCATTTTTTATGTGCTTCATGGATGAGAATGCTCTCTCCACAGTTGCCGTAGCAATGGGTAAAATCAAATTCAACTTCACAAGTAAATAAACAAGTGAATAAGTCTCCACAAGATTTGCCTCAACCAATACTTTTGCCAAAATCTCAAAATTCCTTGCAAGTTAGAGAACTTGGGATTACCACTTCGCATACGAATAATGAAAGTATCGAGTTGGTAACTCAAATCTCGCATTTTTCCATCATCAAACTCACTTGGACAACACTTTGCTAAAGTCATGATTTTACCTTTGTCAAAGTTAGAGAAAGAATTGACCGGATTCAAGCTACCCATTCCAAGAAGTAAATCACTACTAACAACATCAAAACGATCATTACGCTCTTAAAGTTGCACATCAATAACCGCACAAAAAAGTTCAACACGTAAGTGATATGAATAACATCAAAAGACTTGCGCTTTGACTTTCCGAGAAAAAAAGACTCATTCAATTTGGGAATCAAGATATCATGCAAATCACAAAATGAGAAAACATCATCCAACAAAGACTCCCATCCCGTACATGTTTGAGAAAACATCATCCAACAAAGACTCCCATCCCGTACATGTGGTGTCCTTTTTCAACATATATTTGACTTGTTGAGCATTTTATTATGAAATGTATTCTTATCCATAGCAATTGCTTATTCGCTTTATAGTGGTATTTTCTAACACTTGTTCTAGGTATATTAACGTAGCAAGTTGAGGATCTTACGAGGTTATATTTATACATAACTCACGCTTTATTTGCATGTTTATGTAGATACTATTGCAGAGGGTGAGATTGATAGCTAACGAGTTCATCCTCGTGAATTATGTTGTTGAGGTGAGCCTTCGCATTATTCGTGAAAGCTAATAATCTAGCTCTTTCTAGTTATAATATAGCTTATGTCTTCTTTTCTTGGGATTTGCATGTCCAACAGTTGAACTCATATAACTTTATAGATGCTTCATGATCTTTTTGTGGGATTTGGACTAGAGATATTTTATTAAGTGACCGTTTCTTTTCTTAAATTGATAATACTTTGATTTGATAGCTACTCTATTTTTTTTATGAATATTGATGAGTTTCAAAATTGCATGTATTTTATCTTAGTGTTTAGATAATTTGAATAAGCATAAGGATGATTGATTCTCCCGACAGATGTTGAGCTGGTATCAAGCACATTTGGCGAGTATTTTGGAATGTGACATTGGTTGAAAACATTTTACAACAAAATAACTACTAATAAAACGCACATCTATTGGAAAAAACTGTCGTTTTCCCCTTCAAGTACAATAATGTTTTTGTTGCCTCAAATATGGTGTTAGTATAAATGGCAAACAAAATACTTCATCTTTCACTCTTATTTGTCCAATATCTTTTAAAAATAATTTTTTAATTTAACTTGCATTTTAACATATAAAAATATAATTATGTTTTTCTTGTTTAATCCCTCCACATTAATTACTTATTTCCCAAACAGAAACTCAATACATCAATTAATATTAGTATTCATTAATTATCAAAGTGAACAAACAGAATAATTAGGACGATCATTGTGGCGATTTGGCCAGGTTCTCGTGAGACGATTTTATTAAAAAAATGTTCAACGTTGCCCTCCTACCATTCAAAAGATTAAATCTCCGCCAATTGTTCATCTCCTATCCATGCAAAACACACTCATAGAGTCATCACAATTTACCTGTAAAAAATGGATGTGATAATTTTCCAGCACTCTGGATAGATATAAGCAAACGATTTTGACTAAATTTTGTTCCAGACTGGCAAAGTTCTGACAATTTTAAATCCATATCGACAATAGTAGCAACAAAGGAACAGCAAACATGATAGGAAACAAACCTAAGAGATATCGAGCACATTCAAGATCTCAACAAATAAATGGCTCAAAACTGTGATACTCTAATGGCAGAAACATCTTAGCTACTACTTTCACAAACACGAGAAAAAAGACATAACAGCCATGGGGAATATACTCCCTAACAGTAAATACAGCAAAGCTCACGGACCCGACCTCCGCAATTCTTCTGCTCCATGTGCAAAGTGGCACTTGTCTCCAAAAGTGCACGAACTTTTAGCAAAGTTCTCACATATTTTTGTTTTATAGTTGCTTGCTGTGGAGGAGCTTGTGTTCTTCATCAGGGGTGCTGCAGATGTTGTAACACTCTGAATAAGCTCACGTACCATTCGACTGGCTTGTTCAATCTGATCAATTGTACCTTCAAGTTCTATGTTCCTCAAGTTAGGATCCGACTCATGATCCCTAATGGAAAACTTGGCTCCAGTTACACGACAGATATGCTTCGAGTTGACGCCACCTTTTCCAATAATACGTCCAGCAAGAGAGGCATCCACGCTAATCTTAGCTGTGGCAGAGGACCCAAAGCTGGAAGCTGCTCCAAGGCCTGCAGGATTTGTCTCTGGTCGACTACCATACCTTCCATGCATCTGAAACATACCATGGGGCTCCTCATGCAATGGAGCTGCTGGCCTGCCAAGCTCCCAATCCCCATGTGCAAAACGACATTTGTCACCAAATTTGCAACCTTCAGCAGTGTTGAATTTGGAACATAGACGAGTCTTAACAGCTGGAGGAGATGATCCGTCAGGGAAAGATGGTGGAGCTATTGAATTTCTTGAAGCTGTTGGAAGTGCTGGATTGCTGCCAAGCATCTGAGTCACAGCTTTAAGGCCTCCAGGTACATAATGCAAGAAGTGGCATCCTTCACCAAATGGGCATCCCGAAAAACTGCAGAAGAATTAAATCAACACGTTAAACAACTATAAATTTGAAAAAACAAAAGTTGCATCATGAACCATTAGGATCAAACTTATCAGCAAGAAGATTAATACCAGCAAAAGCCCAAATCATAGCAACAGCAGTACAGAGTTTCTTAACATATCATTAATATGGTTCTGTTTCTTAAATTCTTGATAAAGACATCAAATAAAAACATTCAAAAAAAAAACCTTTTGTTTTCATGAAAAAAAATGGCTCTGGAACATGATGAACCAGAAAGAACAGCATATCAAGACCAGTAGAACCTCAATCTGTCACCTACTATAAGGTTAACTACACATTATTACTCAAATTACGAGGTCCTAGAATGCTTTTGCAAGTCATATTTGATATTGTCCGACCATTGCTTATCAACAGGGGAAAAAAAAAGTTAATAGGTATCAACAGAACAATATTACATGAACCAAAGGTGATCAAACAGCTTCTTGTATTAGACAAGCACCAAAAACGCACACATACTTCTTGAAATCCACTCATTGCATATTCACTATGGTAAGAGCTTTTAACAAGAAACGCAAAACAATAAAATTAAGTGAACAAATATATTTTAGCAATTTTCCAAGATAAATCTCCAAAAATTGATTTCTCAAGACATCATTGATCATCAAAAATCATTTCACATCATTAAGGATCAGCAGTATTTAGCAATTTAGCCTATTAGGGTGGAACAAACCTCCTAATGCTTTGATTCCAACTAAGAGGAATCTTGAACTAAGAAATAGACCCTAGGAGCTAGAAAAGGCAAATACTTTACAGCAACAAGGATTTAAAATTGACGATTCTCAGATCAAAATGCTCAAAAGACTTCCGACTATATCTAATATAATCACCTCAACCCAAAACACAAAAGAGGGGAAAGGGTTCTGTTTCCTGTTGGGAACTTTACTCAAATGGATATGGATTTTTCTTTTCATAAAACTGACTTTACAGTTGAACAACAATCAACATCAACAGGCTGCAAGAAATCAGAACAAAATCCAGATTGGTATAAATTAAATGGCTCTAGATAAGTCAAGTGGATGGAATGAGAACACTTTGCAACAACAGGCATTGAAGTTTTCTCATTGACATCTCATCTCCTTGAAAAGTCCTCTCTTCAGACTCTAAGAGTCAACATCCAAAGTTTATTCCTTGAGATAAAGCTTTATCCATGAACCGAAAGCAAGAGCGATTCACTGACACCTATATAGCAAAATGCCAACCAAAATGTTTATGGTCATTTTCCACCAATCATAAGGTCACATTTTTTCACGTAGTATCTATGTATATCCTCATTCCAAGTCTCTGAATGCACCCTCATCCTAAGTTTCTAGTAACTCATCCTCGTTCCAGATCTCTAGTAAATGTAGTACTTCATGAAATAACTAAACAGATTTCGTAACCCATTATAATAGATTCTCAGTGCAGCAAGATAGATGTAGATTTCGTTAGTCTGGACTTAATGGGAGATCTACATCTGGGTAAATTCATACATTAGACCAATTAAGTGCATTTTTCGTTTAGATTTATGCATTTAATGGGTCTGAATGTCTAAATCATTGAGATCTAGAACAAAGTCTTGATACCATTAAAAGGTATTCCTATGTGAATAATATTCACTACCACTAGCCGCCACCACTAGCCACTTTTGACATCACAATCACAACTACCACAACCACCACCACCAATTATCGGCATCAACTACCAACTCACTCTATCATCCGTCACCACTGTTGCTAACTACTACTGTCACCTGCTACCACACTTACCTCCTCCATCATTATGATACTATCCATTGCCGCCACCACCCTGTCTTTATAACTGCCAACACCACCTCCACCACCACCACTATCAACCACTATCACCGTTATAGCCAGTCCTTTCTACCATGATACATTCTTTAATCACCATTGGCCGCTACTATCAGTCACTACTACCACTATTGTCAATCTCCACTACCAACCACCTCCATGATCGTAACTTGCACTTACACCAACTATCACAAACACATCACCAACTGCCACACATTCTTCATCCGCCACCATTAACACAGCCAACTACTAACATCGATCAACTTCATCATTACAACCACCAATACCACTATCAATCGCCACAATTATAATAGTCACCACAATGCCAACCACCTCCACCGTCACAACTATCACCACCATTATTACTAACCACTAATAACAATTGTTACCATCACCACCACAAACTATCTCAATCATACGAGCAAGCATAAATGTTTTAGTTTTTTAATCAAATATAATTTATCTAATTAATTATTTTTAATGTTTAACTAATTTTTATTTAATTGTGAATTTATTATGTACATGTAAATAAATTATGTATATTCAGATGTTGAAAAACATATTCAGATCTAGAGATAACATCTTAATCAGATGTCTAAATCTTAATACAAACAAACGAGGACGTAATCACTAGAGCATCAATGTAATAGAATAGCAAACCAGATGAACACCGTTCTGTAAAAATAAGGAGGACTATTATCCAAGAAAAATTACAATCAATCTTGTACTACTCTCCAGAAATCCACATCTCCATATCCAAGATCAACGTATATTATACTGATTATTTGTCAAACTAAGTAAAAATTTTCAACTTCACAAGGGAGATGCATAAGCTATGCAACAATTAGTAATGCAGGGATTACAATGCAAGGATTAATTCTTAATGGATGTTTGGTTTGTTGCATAGTATATTGTACAATTAAACACGTGTTTTCATTTTTTTATACATAAAAAAAGTATATTTAATTTAAGTGCGAAGTGATGAAGAGTATTCGTATCATTTTGTAAATCCAATCCATTTATTACAATTACACATTTTTATTCCACGTTCTATATTGCATAAAATAATACAAAGATTTCATCATAGCTTATGCGGGTACATTTATAAACAGCAAAAAGGACCAAACATGTCAACTATGTTGGATTTTGTACAAAGTAACAACTATGTTGTTTTTTTATACAAGGTAACCAAACAATATAATAAGGTAAGTTAGTTTTAAGATCAAAGTGCTCCTTATCCATCAGTCCTGACAAATCGAATTCTCTCATGAATATCACCCAACACTTCTTTTTATAATGAATATAACAAGAAAACCACAATTTGTGCAAGTTCCGACATTCATAACATGCTCGTTGACAACAAAAGAAAATCTATTTATGTAACGGGCACAGCCCATTGATTCCACTCAATTTTTGCACTAAATAACTGATCACAAGGAAATTGAAATGAACTGAATGGTGCAATCCCAGTTGGATGGGATTTTCCTCATATAAGAACACCACATTAGCAATTGTTTTACTTTTTAAAAATGGTAAAGTTGTATTTTTCAGCATTAAGGACATCCGGAAACTATCAAAAAGTTGCTAAAAGAACCTAGATTATTTACAAAGAGACTAAGAAATCTACAATTGTTTTTCTTACAAGATTATTTACAACAAAAGTAAAAAGTTGCAATACATCTGTCTTTTGACTTTCTGGAAGTTGTTAATTTTGCCTTCAGTTGGTCGGTCTGATTTTTGGGTTTTTCGGTATTTATGCCCGACCCTTACCTGAATCTGATTCACAACTTTGATGGGAAGAGGCTATTTTCCCTAGACACTGCTTCAAAAACAATCAAATGACCCTGATGACGGCAATCTACTCTGTCTTTGCCTCACAAACGACCAGTGTATCATCTGCATAGAGCAACTGGCAGACTTCTATTCTCATGTCCTGCAAAGCCCTTAATATCCAGGCTATTGCTAATGGCACTCCTCACCATACTATTAAGGCCCTACTATGTACTTGGGTATGCCACTTGGCAGGAAGTACAAAGAAGTGGAGATATGGGAGAGCATAATAGAAAGGTCTGAAAAGAGACTAGCACACTGGAAAGCACAGTCACACTAATTTAACTCAGTGTTGGACTCTTTACCTACATATGTGATGCCCTTGTTTCCCATTCCTTCTAGTGTAGTGAAGAAGTTAAATAGACTAAGAAGGAATTTTTTGTGGAAAGGCAACAAAGAGAGGAGGGAATATAATCTGGTTGAATGGGAGGTCACTCGGTTACGAAAAGGACAAGGAGGAATAGGAATAAAGAATCTAAAAATTCAAAACAGGTGCCTTTTGATGAAATGGCTTTGGAGGTTTTGTGATGAAGAAACTTACCTCTGAAAGGAAGTAATTGTTCACAAGTTTGGTCAGAACAGTCCTTGGTGCTCCAATGAAATGAATTGCACTTATGGGATGGGTGTATATGGAAGGCTATTAGAGGTCTATGGTCTAAGCTCCAGGAGAATTCTAAGATCAGAGTTGGTAATGGTTACAATGTTAGCTTCTGGAAGGATAACTGGATAGGGGAAGTACCACTACAAGTTAAATTTCCAGATCTCATGTTACTTTCAAGTAACTATGAAATTGTTGTGTTTGTGTGTTGGCCCCCCCGAGGTTGGGATCTTAACTTCAGAAGGCACTTAAATGACTGGGAGGTGGAAAGAGTAGTTGATTTGCTAAAAGAGGTGGACAATTTTAGTGGGACAACAATGGAGCCTAATAGACTTAGATGGAGACATAGCCCAGAAGGAAGTTTCACAATAAATAAGTTATACCAGAGGGAGAATAGCATTATGCAGGAGGAAGAACTGAAAATATGGAGAAATATCTGGAAGAACATAGCTCCCACAAAAGTGAAATGTTTTACATGGCCAGTGATTAAAAAAGCATGCCTTACACATGAAGCGTTACAAAAGAAGGGGAGAGTTGTGGTGACCAGATGTTTTTTGTGCAATGAGACTGGGGAGACAAACAATCACCTGTTTCTACACAGCAAATTCACTGCGCAACTGTGGAATCTAATTTTCAATCTCACAAAGACAGTGTGGACAATGCCTGAACACACAGATGACTTAATGAGTTGTTGGATGAAAAGAGGGGGAAGTAAAAGTCGGAAAAAATGGAGGATAATACCTTCTTGCATATGGTGGTCAGTTTGGAGGGAGAGTAATGGAAGGTGTTTCGAAGAGAAGATCAAATCAATCCATTATGTGGAATGGAATTGTTTGGTGACCTTACTTTTTGGTGTAAACATAATTGTATAGTGGAATCTGAGGAGTTGGTAGAATTTCTAGGAGTTCTGTAAAGCTAGAGTCTATTTCTTTGTAATATGGTTTTAATGGTGGCCAGCATTCCCAATGCTGAAGAATACAACAGTACTAATTCTCAAAAAAAAAGAAGAAAAAGAAAAGAAAACGGATAAGGCATCACCCTGGCTAAGTCCCCTTTCTGAAGGATAAGGCACCCAAAGAAAAGATAAAGCTTTCTTGAAGCTCCCTTCACCTTAAAATACTGATACTTGCAGCCTCCAGAAATAGATGTACCTCGGCATCCCCGCACCTCTGTTAATGAAATGATCAATTTTAGAAACAAAAGAGCTCCAACCTCCATTAAAGTTGTTTTCTGGGATAATAATAATTGTTCTAGCAAGCCTATTAACTGTGACAACAAAAAGAAATCCCCAATATTTTTTTATGACAAGAAAAGCCGGCATCAACTATCCTTTGGGTGCAACATGTAGAACCCCTGCTCCTATGCAATAGATCGCGAACCTCACAGGAGAAATAACCTGCACTAGGCAAGCCCTATGCGACGAGCTCGACCCACAAGGCAGACCCCTTGCTTTTGCTAGCAAAGGGTTTCGCACTAGAGACCTCCAACATGGAAGTCTCAAGCCCAAACCACTGGGCCGCCCCGAAGGGTGAAATCTCAAATAATTTTTTAACTTCAAAAAGAATGTCGGTGGAGACATCTCTACACTTCCAAGATATAAAACTTTGACCTCGTAACTTTGCAGCTTCCCGTAACCTTTTGCACCACCATAGGAGTGCTCTTCTACTTAATACCATCTTCTCTCATATAATAAAGCTTAGAAGATTACCACCCAATCATACCGTATCTCATATCTTTGTCTGGACTATACTAAATCATAAGAATTACCCCCTTGCCTTAAGTAAATATGATTCTCCACGAGGAATTTAGTAAAACCAATGTGAAAAGACAAAGATGGTTTATGAAAAACCATAGTTGGATAGTCTCCAATGGTCTGAGTAACACTTGAAAAGGCTCCTAGAGATGGGAGATGGGTCTTCAGATGATTGCCTCAGGGAAAGAGCCTAGCAGCATCTATTCACGGCACATAAATGGTTAAGAATTGTCGTTCATATCAACAGAGATTTGGTTGACAGTTGCAATTATAAGACTACTAAACAAAGAATGCTACCCACTATGTGATCATGGTAGATGTAACGCATCTGGGGAGGGGGGGTTGAGCATCCTTTCTAACAAGTAGAATGTGGAATTGTATATTGAAAACGACATGGCATTCCCATTCCAGTGTTACCAAACAAATTGTAAACTAAAAGTTTAGAAACTAGACCTTTTAAGTGCTATCATATCCATCATAATTATCAAACATATAGTTTTAGATGTCAAGACTTGACTTTTTGCACTTGCCAGATATCTATTAAGATCATATTTCAGTAAAAACAAAACTTGATACTCCCTCTGTTTCGAAAAGAAAGGCCTCGTTTGACTTAGCACGAAGAATGACTTTTTAAAATGGAGGGAGTACACATTTTCAACAGCTAGTTCCAAAATAGGAACACAAAAAGTCTATTCGCAACAAGTCCAACAAAGACAAGATACAAAGCCTATTTCTATAAAGCACCCAAATTTTAGATACACAGGCAACCAGCTAGAAGGAAACCATTCTACCATTTGAAAGATGTATCCATCAATTCCTTTAAGATATCTAAAGGGGATCACTTCACAAGTACTATGAGAAAATATTATGAATTCATTCAAAAATAATGAAGTAAAGGAAAACATGGCAAGGATTCTCTACCTTTATCCACTTAATGATAGAAATGCTACCTTAGATAGATTTCAATACAAAGAATATTGTATGTAAGCTTCTCTTTAGCTTATGATATACATTTTTGAACAGTCTTTCAGTACCACTACCCCCCACAAACCAAAAAAAGGAGATCTAGAGTCGAGGAAAACCTTTATGTTAGCTAACAATATGTAATGCCGCTTCTTTCCCTTCAATTTTTGGTCTAAATAACCAAATGGAAAGGAAATTAAGGTGGAGAAGTAGTCGTACGAACTTCAGTTTGAAGGAAGTTCTCCAACCAACAGCAATATTTGCAATTCTAAGAATCGATATAAAAGGTTTTCTCACAGATATTAATCACGGGCATGTTTAATGGAACAAAGGCGGAAATGCCATACAATCAGATAATTATTTTCAGAATTTTCAGATCACTACAATTGGCTCTTTGCAATTGTCCAATTATCTTCAAGATCATCAAGTTTCAGTTAAAACAGACTCGAATAAAACACGCACAGCACCAAGATTCAAAATTGCACCAACTGATTTTTCTATTCCCATCAGTTCAAATGCAAGATTCAAAATTGCAGCTACCAATGCTTCTATTCCAACAGTTCAACAAAAACAGATATAAAGCTTATTGCATCAAGCAACCAAATGTCTCGGACAGAATCAGCCAACTAGAAGAAACTGATGTTCTATCGTTTGAAAAGTACCTAACCATGCACTTGACCTATACAGACAATTTCAAATTTGAATGTCCTCCTACAAAAATTACCCACGAGTGTCAATATCAATCATCTAACATAGAAGAATTCGGCAACATTCTCCTTTTCAAAAAAATATGCATTAGGTGATTTTCTTATCAAATGACTTGAAGGGCAATTTTCTGCACAAAGCATATTCACCAAAACAGCCACAGCAGAAATATATCAAAACATGGTACCTGGTTCATGTCAAGCATGTACTCTTGAATAGACCCAAAACAAGGTACCAGTAAGTTCTTCCCACAAGTTTGGTGCCTGTAGACAGAGAAAAAGCCAAAGCTTATTACTTCTGTCTCAATGTAGTCACTGATAAACTAGGGACACTTCTGCAGCTTTTTAGACCACCCTCTAAAACACAAGTAAATCCAACTATTATATCCACTTTCATCTATGTTTTAACCAGCTCCATAGCAAACGCAGAATCTCAAATCGTTCATCAAAGTTCTCTTGACAAGTTACCAGCTAAACTAGCCAGTATCGCACTTAATCTTTCCACCCCAAACACCTTGTCAGATTTCTTGCATCTTCAGACAGAGACTTTAAGCTCACAGAACTGCTGCGAAACTGCAATCATGGCATATATGCAATATAACTAAACTGCTGCAAACGTGCAATCATGGCATATATGCAATATAACCCAAGTATGGATAACTTCATAACCCAACTAGTTTAGGACATTTTCTATCTTTTGATAAAGAAGAGAGCACCAAAATTTTTATGAGAGACTATTTAACTTTTTTGATATATACGGTGAATTACCAGTATAATTATATCAATGATGCTCTTCTAAAAATTAAGATAGAAAAATTTCAGCCATGCTACCATAAAAAGGCCATATGATTCCCTTTTGCACCTTCTTTAGACTTCTTCTTTTGTTAACAGAAAAAACCCACTTGGCTGCATATTTTTTAAAAAGAAAGCCATATGCGAACCAATGTGAACATAGCCTCCAACCAAAAACACACTTTTCAGGCTTTGCCCAATAAAATGCTTGATAACTATTTTAAACTCATACTTCCTTTACATGGCTTAACCATATAAATATGTGTGACCTCACAATCATCTAGCTCAATTAACTTTGATGCCTCTTAACAGAAACCATAAAGAGCTCAAAAACCATAGAGCAACATCTTAATCCTAATCTTCAAACTTCCACATAAATTCTTCTAGTAAGTAGACTCATCAAGGAGCTGAACATGTGATCCAATGTTTGTAGTTCAGCTATCTTACATTGATGTAATTCTTGAACTAGATGTTAATATGCATGCAATTATCTCATTACTTCTTTTTTTTGAAATTAGGTAGAATGGTCGAGGTAGTGGAAACCCCTTCAGCATGAAGGTTAATCTTGTGATCTTCCCATGCAAACTTCAAGAGTTGGGGTAGCGTGGGGGAAACAGTATAGCATCCTATTCTCATGTTTCTTATACTTAGATGATTGTATAATCCATACTATTTTATGATTTGTCACTTGACATTATTATTTTAATATACGTTGACCACCCTCAAAAAGGAACAATGCAAGGAATATTTTGCTCCTCTTCATCTCAAAAATAACTGATGAATTAAGAAATAATATCCTCGTATCAGTTGATGCATAGACCAAAAACTTAACAATGCGTAATGTACAAAGCAGTGATACAATTATCGAAAAACGATATCGCTGGCACTCATACAATTATCAAAAAATCTCACCAGCAGTGATACATCATGCCTGATCTTGTAGAAAACATAGGTATATAAAAGAATCTATTTGTTCAATGAATTTATTCCTTTACAAAAAATCGGCAGGGATCACATTTCTTTGGATGGTACATGTTGATACCAAAAAGAAAAAGCAAGCTGCAGAAAAACAAAAACATGTTTTTTCCTTTGAAGTTAACCCCATCCATTCATAGAACTCTTTAGAGAAGTAGTTCTCTTAGCTAGATAGCCAGAAACATTCCAAGAAACAAGATCACTTATAACCAACTAAGACCTAGTATGCCAAGAGCAGAAAGTTTAGAACAAACACATTATTGTAAAGAAGTTGGGAGACAACTCGTGAAGTAACCCAAGAAGCATGATCATTTCTGAGGAAGTTCAAGACCCTGTCATCTTGAACATGCTTGAGATAACACTATCACTCTTAACACTTTGGTGATTCTGGGAGACTTGTATCACTATTTCTCAGTCTTTTAAAAAGGTGAAAAGCCCCACAAGCGACAAGGTTCATGGGGGTTGAAGCAAAAAAGTGATTCGGGCTTCTTTGCCGTGAAGCACACGATTTACCCCCTCCCCCCTCCCCAAAAAAGGCACCACACTACATGAATTAAGTTCTAGAACAATTAATTTCAACATCTTACATACTATGACGTTGATATTTATCCAACTCCTCAATATCAAAAGAATAGTTCTCATGGAATCACGTACTGCCTCGTTGTTTGAACTTTGAAGTGAACACTTACGTAGAAGCACACTGCTTCACCCATGAAGTGGAAGCCCCTCAGTTTAAGCGAAAAAGAGAAGGCTTTTTAATAACATGCAATTTCTAAATATAAATTGCTTAAACATGTTTGCACACACGACAACTGATTCTTAAGATGCGGTAAGAGTGGTTCGTAATTTACTTAAATGATCACAAAACACAAGTTTTGTGTCCAACATGAGAGAACCTCTAAAGTAGTGAGGAACGAATCTAATTATTGGATTCTCATGATTCATACTTAGCATCATGTACATTTACCTACCTTCTTTATCTTTATTGTGCTTACCAGGGAGCATTGAAGGCTTTAAGATACTAGACTGAGATCCAAAGACCCAAAGAGAAAGTGTCGTGAAACAGAAATCCCTTAAGGCATATCAAACACAAAAGCAGTGTTGTCAAAGGCACGCTTAAGCCCTTACGAGGCTCAAAACGTGTTGAGACGTTCGCCTCACTTAATGTGTTTCTTCTGAGGAGGCGACGATAAAAATCTCACTTTATCGTAATTTCTTTGCTCATATATTTGACATTATTGCTATAATTATTAGTCTTAGACTAACCATATTTATTTATAAATTTTTCTCCTTTTGCACCTTTTTCATTGAAGTCTACGTGTTGTTTGCACATAAAGCCTGAACAGACCTTTGAGCTTTTTGAGCTTTTAGCTTCTAATAACACTGCACTGAAGCTCGGTGTTGAAATCACAGAAGACTCTAAGCTTGATCAAACATGTATGAAGCATGAACTTAAAGCATAAAACAAGTACCAAACTGGAAACTCCAATCATCCTTTAAAAGATGACTGTGCTACAAAGCTTAAAAGGTATCTCTACAATAGAAAAAACTCTTTACTTTTTATGACGGAGAATTACTTGTGTAATCCCTTCTTTTTCCTACAAGTGAAGTCCTGTATAATTCTTCACCGACAAAAGGCAAGCACCCGCTACCTTGACCTAACTTCTTTATTTAACCTGTGGTTTACTAATAGCCTAGTTAGCCCAAGTATAAACAACTCTCTCTAGTAAATGAAGACTAACAAAACCAAAGAATCCAATCTTGCATAATTTAACCTTGAAAATCCATATTTGGAACTTTAAGAACAACTATGACTACGGACAAACAGAAAACAATGTGTTGCTACATAAGGATATCAAATTTAGACAATTATGCATGCATCCTAAAAGGCCTTCCTCACTTAACCCTGTTGAACAGATACTTTAAAAGATTTGTCTTGTCTTGTCCATATCAAATTTTGTATCCCAAATCAAACTTTGTATCCCATACAACACTTATAGAAATATAAAAATAGATGTCTTGACTGACACATTGTTGACTAGATCTAAACACTTCCTCACTTATTTAGCAATAGCAAACAAGTATCCTTTAAATATTCACGCTGTCCAATAATGAACATTTTTCCTGACAATGGTTTTGCATAGTTTGGTAGCGTGTATAAGAATAGTATTAAATATTGTATAAGCTATCCTTGCATTAGTTATTCTGAGGTTATTTCTTATGCAGTGTTTGGTTTGGTATATTTAAAATAATATTACATAGCATAATCTTAAAAAATAGTTTACAAAAATACTCCACAAATATGGTGGAAATGATGTGGAAAAGATTTTGTAGGGCAAGTATATCTTCAACCATGTTAATACATACATTAAAGCTCACTCCATTGCCCATACCATGATTTCTCATGTATTAGTTCTATATAGCATAATATTGAATAAGTATATAACTAAGTATATATAGATTGAAAAAATGTATCAATCAAAGTATAAGATGTACACAAAGCTAATGCATGAGCTACTTTTCCACAACCTACCAAACGACCTCTTATGCTTCCTAAAGGATGCAATGAACAAAGTTGTATTCGAAAAGCTTTGATCAGCAATCTAAATGGAGGAAAAGATAAGGAAGAATTGTTTGATGACAAATCACCATCTTGAAACAGGAAGAACCCACAAGAATCACTTTGGCCAATAATAGCATCATCATCTTCTTAAATCAATTCACAAATACACAAATAACTCTAATGAATACATGACAATCGTGATTGTGGCTCTCAACAAAGTTCTCACCAATTCATCGACATTCCACTTCGTCTAAATAATTTCACTGAAGTTACTCACAAAATTATATTACAACATTTGAGCTTCATTTACTTGTCAACGTGATCACAAAGTATAGCACAATCATTATAACGGCTTATGTAAAGGCGGTAGAGATGGAAGTTTTACCGCATTTATCAGTTTTATTCATTACATAACCTGGGCAAGTTTTTTAATTTCAACACTTCTCAAAATCATCCGATTTCATATCAACAGTTGTTTTCAACTTAAACAACTATTACCCCTGTAACACAGCTTTAGATGACCAAACCATTAGTCCAAAACAGATTTAAAATCATTGGAATCACTACAAAAATACTCTTGATTAGAATTTGAGAAGTTCAAATAAACAATAAACTACAGTTTAAGTACTTATTTTAGACGAGTTAAGATTAGAACCTGAAAAACTTTGTGCATGGCTTCGATTTGCTTCCTATACCAGTTGGAATTGACTCCAGTTCTGTTGCATAACATTAATCAATTGTTTTACAGACAAATTTGTGTTGTTAACCTTCTATTTGAAAGATATTTACAAGGCATTTTTCACTAGTTTACACTATCGCTAAGTTCTACTTTCTGTGATCAATATAAAACCATGGAGTTGATAACAATGATGAAAAGCATTATATATTCAACTAAATTCTTAAGTTTTTCAATAAATCTTTGAAGTACCGTATAACCAGATTTTATCTTCTTCAGAAACAAGAGCCTCTACTTGTTAACAAGTGTTTACCTCTTGCAACTTGCGGGGAAAAAAATGAAATAAACTCTTCAAACTCTTTTTCATTTAGAGGTATACACGGATCATACTTCATGGCAATTTACCAACACAAGCTTGACCACAAGAGAATTCGAAGTGAAATACAGTGACATCTAGAAGACCATTTATATAAGTAACTCCCACAATGTAGTGGTAATCCAGCAAGAGTTTCTGAAGCAAAGGAAGCAAATACTAATTCCTAACTTCTGGAAGGGGCAAAAACAATAGGGCAAGAAGGAATTAAGTTCTCTTTTCTTGCTTACATGAAAATAACTTTTTGTCAGCTCAATTATGAGAGAAAAAATTTACTGCATTTGTTTCAAATTTGACTTTGCAAGTCTTCCTTTTTAAGTATCATCCTTCATAAGAAGCTCACTCAGATTAAGAACTTACAAAACCTAAAGTCATTTAACTTTTCAAACTTTACACTTTGGTGTGGACTGTGGCATTACTATCTATCAAACTAAATATGTTTACAAGTTACAACACACTTCGATGTTGTCATCCACCACAACTGACAATCAGAAAATCCCTAATATGTGTTTCAGGGAAAAAAAAAATACATATATATTAACGAACACATGACAGCAACAAGAAGGCAAAAGAAAAAAGACCAAAAATCATAAGCAAAGAAAAGGACACTAGAAATCAACAAAAAGCCAACACCAACAAAAAATGATATGTATTACCATTAAATTCAAAAAGAGCAGGCTAAACCTAGATTTGACAGCACATATAGATAACAAATAATGAAGCAATAAAAATCAACTAAACAAAAGATCAGAAAAAGAGGATGAAATGCAGAGAACAGTGTAGCTGAAAAAAGTTACCTTGCTTAGATTTCTTAAAGCCTCCATTTCCATTCATAGGGCCCTGTGGCCTCCCTCTTTTTCGACCAACACCGAACTCCATTGAAGGCGGCAGAAGAACTCGTACTCGCAGGAAAAAAATGGAAATCGAAACCCTAAAATCTCAGAGAAGATGAAGGGTTGTACGAGAGGGAGATGCGAGTGTGCGTATCTGGAAAAGAAGAGGTAATTTAGTTGATTTTTTCTTTTATTTATTTCAGTGTTGGGATACTCTCAAAACTTTCTAGAGAAAAGGAGGAAAAAGAGAAGAAAATCACGTGCACCGATTTGGGTAATATTTGGATTTGAATTTAAGGGATAACATTAGTACATTATTCCAAGGGTATAAAATATCAAAAATTGAATTACTATACTAATTCAAATCAAAAGTCTTGATAATTTGACATTAGATAATTCAGTATTTAGTATAATTTTCGGGTTTAAAATTTTAGAAAGAAATTTGGATTTGAGATTAGTGTAAGACATTAGTATAATTTGATATTTAGTATTTTTCGAATATCGAATTATTTACTTAAGAGGAATTTGAAACTTATTTAGCTAATTATATTTTGTAACTATAACTATAGCATTATTCGTATATTTCGATATATAATTCACACAATGTATGTATAATTCGTTATACAATTCTTAGTGATTGTATATTTCACTATACAATTTGAGCACAATGTTTATATAGCGTTTGTATAACCTGCTATATAGTTCACATTATTTATATAATTTGTCGTATTAATATGTTTCACTATACAATAATCGCAGTGTTTGTATATTTCTTTATGCAATTAGCAGTATTTATATATTTTCCTATACAATTTCTGCACGGTGTTTGAATAATTCACAGTATTTGTATAAGTCGCTATACAATTTGCAGCATTTATATATTTTACTATATAATTCGCGCACAGAGTTTGTATATTTTATTATACAATGTGCAGTGTTTGTGTATTCTGCTATATACAGATGTGCGAATTATACAAACTCAGACTGTATTTAATATATATGTTAGTGGCGATCTGGAGTTAATTCAAACCATAACTATGTTAGCTAATTAAATAATATATATTTGCTTATCTGTGTAATTTTTCCTTTACTCAATGATGACATACATCGACATATCCATTACTCAATAGTACAAGTTCAAAGAAAAATTTTAAAACTAAACATAAATAACTCAAGTATATGTTTCTTTTAGTTGTGACAAAATGTTTTTCTTGATATTCTTACTTGCTAATCTCGTGTTATATTATGTCTTCACATAGAAAAATAGAAATAAGAGAAAGACATAACCCTCCCCCCACACACACGCACACAAATTTGACGGCAAAACTTACTTTAGCACCTAAACTACATGGGCGTTCATATACCCTTTAACAATTTTCAAGGAAATTAAGTACCACCCTAAGAGGATAAGCCATTAATTTTTATTTTTTTCGTTTATTTACCTTTTCCTTTACACTTTTTAAAATTGATTACAATAATTAATTAATTAATTTAAAATTAAAATGTGAAAGCACTTTCATTAATTATAATTATTTTAAACAAGTGGGTCCCACCTTCTTAAACTCTTTCTCTTCTAAACACCCCATTCCCACCCCGTGCCCCCTTCTCCTTTTCTTCTTCTTCCTTGATTTCGACCATTTCCGATACCTAAATAATTTCGAACCCCCTCTCCACCCCACCCCAATAGATTTGCCTTGAGGTGAATGATATTTTTGGAAGCCGTTTTTTCTTGATAACTCAAATTAAATATGAAGATTGTATAAGAAAATTTAATAGACCCATAAATTTTGCATCACTACTAATAGAAATCAAAGTGGGTCACTCCAAATTCAAGAAAATTACATTCAATAAAATGAAAGTTAATGGACCCATATTTTTTGCATTACAATTAATAGAAATCAAAGTGGGTCACTCCAAATTCAAGAAAATTTACATCTAATAAAATGAAGTCGGTGTATGATTTTATGGATTAATGAAGGGATGGTGAGATAATGAAGAAAGAAATGACTAATATGGAAGAAGAAATGTATAAGCAGCGCTTCAATGGAGGAAGAGGGTATTTGGAGAAGATAACAAAATAAAAAGAGAGAAAAAATTTAATAATTTTAGGAAAAATAGGACCCAAAATTTTATTTACCTTTAAATAGGAAATTTCATACA
>JAPFFP010000001.1:6705285-6721397 GCA_026153255.1 Solanum medicagineum
CTCTTTTTATCACCAAGTATAGTATACAAAATGTTGTCACAAACATTCTTCTCTATATGCATCAAGTCAAGACAATGACGAATAAGATGATTCTTCTAATAAGGCAATACCAGAAGATGCTCTTCTTCTTCCATTGTTTTGGACCAACCTTACTTGTACCATCATCATGAGGTCTTTTTCGACTCTCCTCAATTTGTCTTAACAAGGTTGAATCCGATGGAGGAATAGGTGCAGGTCTATGCTCCTCAAAATCATTAAAAGCCTCTTTGTTGTGTCTATATTTGTGATCATGAGGCAAAATTCCCATAAAATTATTTTTTTCTATAAAATTTTAGCCTCATAGAATCTGTATCAAAATTACATGTTGGACAAGCAAGCAATGTATGTGTATTCCACCCAGACAAGTTGTCAAGACCTGGAAGATCACTTATGGTCCACATTAATGCAGCACGCAACTGAAACATTTCCTTAGTTGAGGAATCATAAGCATTTACACCACTCCACAGTTGTTTTAATTCGGCAATTAAAGGTTGCAAGTAAACGTCAATGCTATTTTCAGGCATTTTAGGACCAGAAATTATCATTGACATGACAAGAGAAGTATGCTTCATAAAACACCATAGAGGATAGTTATAAATAAATAACATCACAGGCCAAATGATAACACTGGAACTTAGATTTCCAAATGGATTGAACCCACCTGTAGCTAAAGCAAGTCACACATTACGAGTCTCTGAAACAAAGTCTTGATAGATAGAGTCAAAATGTTTCCAAGCTTTGCCATCTCTAGGATGCCTTAATAACCATCTGGATTAGTTTTTGTAGCATGCCATTTCAAGAGTTCTGCAGTTTTAGAGCACATATATAGCCTTTTCAATCTAGGTATAAGTGAAAAGTACCGCAACACTTTCGTTGGCTTTGGTTTCTTTTTATGTTGATCATCAATTATAACATTTGCACCAACATCATTTTCATGTGATATATACCTAGAAGTATTGCAGATCTTGCATTTATCTCTATTCTCATCTTCTGGTGATCCCCAATATAACATACAATGATTTCGACATGCATCAATCTTATTATAGCTCAAACCTAGCTTTTTGATCGTGTTTTTTGACTCATAAAATGATGCTGACAGTTTGGCATGGGGAAAAGCATCCTTTTAGAGGTCAAGAATCATGAAAAATGTTTTATCTGTTGCACCACATAAGATCTTAATATGATAAAAACTAACCATGAATGACAATTTACTAAATTTTGTACACCCATCATAAAACTCTTGATTCTCGTCCTCCAACAACTTCTTAATTTTCTCTCTCTCTTCTTGACTCTAACCTTCAGTACTTCTAGGATTATCATTATTTGGTAGATTTGATGGACCAGATCTTGAAATTCATTATTATCAAAGACACCAAAAACATCATTCAACATATCATGCATAGGATATTATCTAGCCGACTCATTTTGTACATAGGATGTTGATCCTATGTTGAATTGAGAAGGCTTTTCACCATGCATATGCCAACATGTGTACTTTTCTGAAAATCCCCTTTGAAGAAAATGACTAATCACTTCAGCTCTATTGTGCATAACAGAAAATCCACATATAATACAAGGATATAAAATTTTTTCATTAATAGATGCATTTGAAAATGCGAATTCCAAAATTGAACTACACCATCCGAAAATTCTTTTGATCTAATTGGACTCCCAATCCAACTCTTGTCAATCATGTTGAAATGAAGCTGTTTAAGATATGACCAAACAAACAAATAGTACTAAATTCTTTATAAACTTCAATGGAAAAATGTTTGAGAGAAAAGAGCAAAAAAAGAGTTTGAATCTCACAATCTATCATACAAATTTCTAGAAATGAGAACATGAACATATTACAAGTAAATGAGACCAAATATTCATCATTTAGATTGAAGATCCCCAAATTGAACCATCTAAAATCTTAACAACAAAAGAGAATAACAGTGAGCCAGGAATGCCAACAGAGATGGCTATGTCTTAAGGACACACAATCACATTAAAACAAGTATAACAAGCCGGAACTAAAGCACTAATGGGCAGGTCAGATCCAAAGATGAACCAAGAAAGACACAAGTTACATATCGTGTCAAAATGACTCAAATAATTGGTTACAGATTAAGGGTAAAATCTGAAAACACATACAGAGATGAGCTTCACTAGATATGATTATGGATTTAAAGTTATTTCATCAGAAAATCAAGCTTTCGTTAAAGACATGGATGTTAAAGCATGAAACAGTGAACATGAACCATATTAAAACACTACTAACTGAAAAATTTGAAATCGACTAAAACTCAACAAACGTTGGACAAAAAACATGAAATCAACCCATAATCAAGACTGCTTAAAGTCTACTACTCCGAAAATCATCTTGACAATCAATAACAACAACATCACATGATTAACTAGTCAGGACACAACAAATTCCAGGCAAAACAAATAAAAAGATGTTAATGTAACATAATAATTCTTTTCGCAATCGAACAAAATTAAAAAAAAGAAGATCAAGATTGTTACCTTTTGAAGGGCAGGAACTGGACGAGATGAGCTAAAACGAACTTCCAACATAAAATAGAGACTTCGTTGCTAGATTTCTGGGGCTCCGAAGTTAGAAACAGATATAAAAGATGTTACCTTTTGCTAGAACTGCTACACTAAACTTCAGAACTTTTTAACTATTCTACTTAAATATATTTAAGAATTTAACTTCATTTATGGCTTTCTACTTCTCTATTTTTCAATCTGTTCACTGTGTGTAGTTTCGTAATTTGTATCTGTTAATCTATTTGTGTATGGTTATCTTCCCCATATTATGCATCCAAATCTTCATTTTTGCACTTTTGAGTTCTTACGTTTTAAATCTAGGAGTTTAATGCATTGTCGGAGCAACTTTTCAAAAACACAGAATTAAAACGAATTTACTGTTGATTAAGTTATGTTTATAATAAAACTTGTGCTTCTAATGACTCGAATTGTCAGCTCGAGGCAAAAGAAACTTATTTTTTCTTTTTCTCAGCCCGAACCAACAAATTAAGAAGCTTAAGAAGAAGGACAGAGTAGGGGGGCCAAAGATAATTTAACTTGGGGGTCAGGATATTCCCTTATTTGGTAAAGCTAGAGGTATGTGAAAGAAACAACTTGAAAGATAACAAAAGTGAAAAGTTTTACTTTATACTTTCTATCTAATCTCCAATGGATTAAAAATGTTGGTTTTACACCTTCCACTTGTACTCCAAGAACGATCCCACCTAATTTCATTTCAACCATACTATGTATGCCAAAGCACAATAGCAACTCCATATCCCCATCTTATCTCCAAATTCTAGAAAAGACTAGGTTAGGTACTATTCACACATCCATAAGGTTATATATAACTACCAGCTGCATCCTCTTATCAAATATGGATCTGTGACAAAAAGTATGAGCAGAACAAGCAAGGAAAAGTGAGCAATGAAGGCACTAGTGCACACATTATCGAAAGGGTTTAAGTGGAGCTTATTAGAGAAACAATTCTGTTTATAAGACGAAAACATAAAGAAAAACTAAATTTAAGATCATGGAAGAAGATATGAAGAACAAGAACTCCATACAAATTTAAGATGCTTGTTCATAAGACCAAAACATAAAGAAAAACTGGCATTCGATCAACTAAGAGGAGGAAAACGTTAGGTTTTACCGCAGGTGACAACTTAGATGGGTGAAATCCTAGCTTCTTCGTCATCCATTACGAGGGACATCAATTAGAATTTTTGCTTCAAAGAGAGCATATCTGGGGAAGAAGATGGGTTTTGTGGTTTTAGTGAGGAAGAAGATCGCAGACTTAGGAATTTGCTGATGGGTGAAATAATAAGATAAATAAATTGGGGGGAAATGAAATAAAAGTGAGGGAGGGAAATTTTTAGCCACACTTTTTAATACGTAGAGAAAGGCATATTTGAGTCACGGTTTAGGTAACCCTGTCTAACACGCGTATTTTTGACTGTGATTAATATAAGATATGCTTTCTATTTATTTTTTATTTTTTATTTTTATTTTCTTGAATTGAATTCAAATTATGGTTATAAAAAGAAAAATAATAATACGTTAAAATTATTGAGATTGAGTTGGTCGAATTGGACGGGTCATGATCCAATCTGAATTTTAACTCATTTGAGCCCAAAGTAAATTTGGACGGATCATAATCCAACCTATTTTCTAGTTTAACCCATCTTAATATTCTTAATTTCAACGCTATCCGCCCGTTTGACACCCCAATTACATTATAGTTTTATTTTTTTGATAAATTGGGGTGGAGAAAGGGAAATAAGGAAGGAGACTATATTAAATCTTGAGAAATAAGATTAAAGATTAGATAGCATCCAGTAAGATATTCCCCTATTAGTACAGAATGATGTAGAGATTTATTGGCTCCTTTAGATATGTTATAGTCACCTATTTAAACTGCATTACATAGGATTATCTCAACTTCTAGGAGCTTATATGACTGGGTTTGGCGTAACTTTTAACTAGCCTTTGTCATGTCCTGGTTAGCATTTTATTGAAATTTCCCTTGCCCCACCCTACCTTTTTTTCTTCTTTTTTTTAATAAGAAATCTTTTTCTCATTTTGCAATATTTTATTAATCTTTTCTCTTATCCTTCTCGATTTTTAATTCTGAAATGTATATGGCAAAAATAATGGAGTTTACTGCTTTAAATGTTGACAATAAATCTAAATTATTTTAATTTATTGAGTTTTATATATGAACTATTGAGGGTGTCAAGTTTTCTGCACGACCAAATACCAAGCAGCTCTCCGTCAACATGTTTGTTTGAGTTGTATGTTTCTTCTCATTTATTATATAGGCCCATAAAAGTATTTTTCGGACTTTTTACTTTAACCTTTTTAAAACATTTTGAGTGTCAACTATGATTTTACAGTATTATTAACCCTAATAAATTATTTTTCTAACTGTTCCAATGGTAATTTTATGATATTGTCCTAATCAATTATTTTGAGTCATGTAAATGTTAGAATTAGGATAAAATAAACACAAAATTATAAATTAACTCTTCCTTCTAAAATTGAATGGATAAAATTAAATAATTATTTTAATATCGTCCAATGATTATATTTGTGCCAAAAAAGGGTACTTCTAGAAAAAATATATAGTATAAATAAACCAAAAACTTTAAGTATATTAGTTGAAATGATGTAAAAAGTACTATAGGTCATAATAATTATTAATTTAATATTTTGATTTTTGAAATTTCATCAGTGCTGCATAAACTGTGACAGAGAGAGTAAAGCAAAATGTAGAGACTATAAGTCTAATAATTAACAACTTAAAAAGTTTTTTTTTAAAAAAAAATAAATTTATCGGCATCACATAAATATAATTATTGAAAGATATTAAAATAATTATTTCATTTTATCTGTCTAATTAAAAAAAAGACTTAATTTATCATTTTGTGTTTGTTTTATACTAATTCTAGTATTTACATGATTTTAAATAATTGATTAAGGTAATATAACTAAATCAAGTTAAAGCAACTAGAAAAATGATTTATTAGGAGTAATATTGTAAAATAATAGTTGAAATAGATGAATAAATAATTAATAGAAACTATATAGTAAAATTAAGCAACTGAAGCAGACACGTCAATAAGTAGTTGCTTCAAATAAAAAATTAGTTAGCTCAACCATCGTGCTACGAATTAAGTCAAATAAATTAAATAAATAGAGTAAATATTTCACTTCATTAAATTGTTTCATTTTGATAAGTTGATATGGTACAATTGTAAACAGTATTCCTTCCGGGGACAGATCTATATGGAGGTCAATGGATTATCAAAAAATTACACTATATATATAAAGTCAAATTTTATGTCAATTAGGATATATATTAAAATGAATCCCTTGAACTTAAAAATAGAGTCTAACTTAGTGGTCAAGGGGGTTAGCAATCTCTTCAATGTTTTGGGTTTGATTCCCTTCAAGAATGTTTTCGTCTCCCCCTTTTTTTTTCCTTGGAAATCCAATTGCAAAGCGGAGACGGGCTCATTATTTAGGTACAAAATTTCAATTTCATGATTTGACTCAACGTAAAGCTTTATTTATTCTTTTCATTATTTTTTTATGTTATTTTTTCTTTTCAATTTCTATTTGTTCAATTTATTAGACACATTATTTTTAATTTTGCATTTTATTCTTTTCATGTTGTATAGCTCATTTTATTTTTATGTAACTTTCCTTTTATATATTAATTCAAAGAAATTCTTTGAAAAATAAAAATTATTCTTAAATTTGAAATTGCTGAGATAGTTTTTTTTTTTAAAAAAATAAGTATAAAATTAAATTGAATGAAGAAATTTAAAATACAAGAATATTCATGACATCTTTTTTCAGTTTTATTCTAAAGAGATATAAACTAAACTTGTTTGATTTATTCATTATTCTTTTTTAACAAATGACAAACTTTATAAATTATATAAACTAAAAATTGGCGAACCCATTTATTTACCTTTTTAGTATGTATTTTAATATTAGTAACTCAATGCCTACATATTTTTAAAGAATCTTGATAATGTTTAAAGTAACATATGATTGAATAAACGCTAATTAAGAATTTTAAAAATATTCAAAATAAAGTAGCTAGAACACTACAAAATAAAAAAAATCACGAATATTTTAAGAGATTCAATGGAGCAGAGTAAAAACAAGAAAAATGTTAAACACGACATGACAAGACAAATTAAATTTAGCAGATTAAAATTATTTTTTTTTCTTCCCCGACCCGTTTTGCTCTATTTTTTGACTTATTTAATTTCTTTATATGTTAAAACCCCATTCACAAAAAATTTGGTTTTGCCACTAACTCCTTCAATTTAAGTTTTTACCCTTCTAATTTTTCTTTTTTGGTGCTCAATATATAATAGGAGTGTTCTACAAAAAGAAAAGTGGTAGTAATAAATAACAATCACCTTGACTATAACAGACAAATTAATCATAGTAACAACTCACACTTTATCTTATTATTAATTATAAGAACCTTCATTCAAACACTTACAATTAATTATACATTGCAAACAAGATAGACTAATTGTTTGAATTAATTACCCTACAATTCTTTCTAATCTCTCCATTAGATCCAGTGAGAGGGCTAATATCTCCCATTTTAATCATGGAATTCACGAAGTCATTGAAGAAGGCACTGGAACTATTACTATAAGTTTCAACCAATGCTTTAGTTGTTGTTAGAGCAGCATCACTAGAATACAAGATTTGGTCAGATTGAAGAAGCCCTCTTCCAATGAGCAAGTTTTTGAAGTAGTGATTGTCAAATAAGTCGGTGGAGTTCCTGTCAAGAGGTGCTGTGTTGTTTCCATCACTTGTGGAAGGACACAAGTTTTGAAGTTCAGTGACTAGGGTGCTGTCTAGGGTTGGGTCTGGTTCACCTGTCCCATTGAAGTTTGTTAATCTGTTGTCAAAGGTTGCACACTTTGCCAACCCAATTGTATGAGCACCTATTATGAAATTAAACTTCATCAGTAAGTGCACAAATTTAAGTAATTAATATAGTGTTTAAAAAAAAAAGATCTTCACCCTAGTATATACGTTAGATTAGGTGATATTTCCTTTCGTTTCAATTTATGTGACGTAGTTTGACTAGATATAGAGTTTAAGAAAGAAAAACTGATTTTTAGAATTTGTAATCTAAAGTAAGTCATAACCATTTAAAGTTTAAGTTTTACTAAATATTGAAGTATGTCATTCTATTATTTTAGATGGACTAAACGTAAATCATATCAATTAGAATAGAAGGAGTAACATCTGATGCTAAGAAGTCAAGATATACATAAACACGTGTGTGTATTAGACTACAAAAAAAGAAAGAAAGCAGTATTTGCTTGTTCTATTTCAGTTTATGTGATAGTATTTAGTTAAACACAAAATCTACCTAAGAACAAAAAGAAGGGTACTTTTGAAGTTTGTCATACAACATAAATCATAAAATTATTGCGTGGTAATAAATCATCTCATTAATAATAACATGTTAAAAAAAAGAAATTAAATATGATGTTTTTTTGAGTGAAGTTGAAACAGTATGTTACCTGATAAGGTGACAACATCAGTAATATTGAGTCCAACATCTTGGAACATGGAACTGATAGTATTGAGAGAGTGAAAAGGAGCTGGAAGTCCAGAGTTTGCTCCTGATATGTTAGCAACTAATCCATCCCTTCTTCCCAATTTCACTTTCCATGTTGGTCCTCCGCTCTTAAATTGTTGTAAAAAAATAAAATGATTCTTTTTTAAACGAACTAATGAAAAAATTAATTAAGAAAACATAAGTAGTTTAAAGGGAGCATACTAGTAGGACTGAATCTCTAGCAGCAATAGTAAGAATATCAGCACAGGAAACAACTCCACTACAAGCATCTTCGACAGCTTTCTTAATATTGTCTATCACTTCAAAACCTCTTGCAGAGTTCAAGTTCCCTGCAGCAAACTTTTCACTTGTGCTACTATTCCCATCCAACAACACTGATGCATCACATCCCTACAAGTAAATATATAATCAACATTTTAGTTTCTATCACAATATAAATATTATACAAAGTATATAGGTCACAAATTATTTTTAGTACTCATATATTAAATCTTGAATACCCTTAACAAAATTCCTGACTTCGCTATTGTCTCTCGCTCTCCCAAAAAAGCTAGGTTAAAGTGATGACCTTATAAGCTTTCGATGGGGATTTGCATATTGGAATTTGATAAGACTGAATTACTACCAAAAAATTAAGAAAAAGACAACGAATGAACCTAAAGAAAATTAAATGAAATAGTATAAGTTTGTTTCTTCTTTCTTAAATGCCATGTAAGTGACATGTTATTAATAATTTGTTAAATTCAAGTTATTATAGTTATAATAGGTCTTTCTACCGGAAATTTAAATATGACAAATTAAAAATTATACTATGAATATATTCAATAATGGATAAGGTAAGCAAGAATTACCATATAAAAACATTATTAATTACTCCACATGTTCTAATTAATGCAATATACTTCTTTTTAATTCATTTAAAAAAAAAGAATATAATCGTTATATAAATAAAAATAATTTAACTTTAAAATTTTTATTTTATTATTAATGAAATAATTCATAGTCACTACTCATATAAATATTTAAAGTTTGTTTGATTAAAGCCTTTCTTTTTTTCCTGATAAGTGAAACGACACCATATAAATTTAGATGAAGAGAGCAGTTCCTTTTCCACGTAAAAATTATTATCTCTATTCAAGACTGATTTACTTAATTAAAATGTAGGAAAGCTCTAAAAGAGTGCCTTTAAAAAACTCACATTGACAAAGCAATCATGAAAATGAAGGCGAAGTAAAGAAGCAGCCATTCTCATTTCATTCTTGATCGTGTTCTGGACTTCTTTACGAACAATTCTAAGGACATTTGGACATGTTTTTGCATAAAAATCACTTGTTAATTGTGAATTTACAACTACAAAAAGGATCATGAGAGTCACAAATAGAGAATACAAACTAACATTGCATGGGTTCCTCATGTTTCAAAAGTATAGAATAAGTGGTTCTGATTTAGCTAGAAAAGTTTAGTTGATAAGAATGCATAGTAAGCCAACCCTAATTTATAAGTGTTTAAGAGGGCATTTGAGGAATATAATATAAACTTATATGAACTAAGTGCTGTAATGTATGGCGGCTCCATTTTATAGTGGACGTGAGTGCATGTAACGCAATTTGAACTATTTAAACTATGTAATAATATTTAAAAGTTCCCAAAAATCCAGTTAACTTTTTCTGGGTCTCTGTAATTATATTAAAAATATCTATCAATTAATAAGTATTTTAAGTATAATAACAAGTGTAGATAACTAGTTTAGTGGTTAAGAAAAGCTTCATGTAGTGTATGTGTCTGCCCTAGTGACACTAGATCACACCCTTTTTTCCGTAACTCTTTACTTTTTAAACTCGATCATTTTTGTTTTTGTAAAATTAGATCTTGGACCTAACTTACACTAGCTAAAAAGAAAGAGAATTGTCCAAATCTTATAAAGAGTCCACCCATATCATTAACCATCAATGTGAGACTTTTTTCATTCTTCAACAGTTTTTTTTAAAATATCTTTAGGAATTCATAAATTCAAAATTCTAAATCTGTCAGTAACTATTCAATAGCAGCGCCGAAGTATCACCTAAGAGATTCAAAATACGAAGAAGTAAATATAATAAAAAGATAAGGGTTTCAATATATTTTTAAATGATCCTCTGTATCTTAAACTCGATTAATAATCACCACTAACTAAGGACACCATCAGATTAAAAAATGTAAATTAAAAATCATTACATTGAAGAGTTAATTGTGTGATATATGGCAGATGCATGCATCTTATAAATTAGGGTTTTGCACAAAACTGAGATCTGGAGAGAGTGCATAATGGTAACCAATGTGGAAAGTGAGCAAGTGAAGGTTTTAATATTACATAATGAGTCCCTGGTGATTTATCACTTAATCAAATCATATTGGATATACATGGCTTTTGCATGTATGTTCATGAATCTGAACTGACCTGGTTAGAAACAGGGGCAAATGCGAGATATGGCGGTCCACGTCAACTCATAAATTTTTTTATATACATAGTTTATTTTATTTTCAATTATTATTGTAATTTTAGGTTCAATTATTATTGTACAGTAACTTGATATGGCTATAGTAAGCCATAAACTTCAAATTTTAAATTCATCCATGATTTGAAAGGCTATATTTGATGGCCTAGTTAATTGAATTTCTCTACATATAGTGGGTAATAAATAAATACGGTAGTTGTTTTTTTAGTGCTTAATTACGATGAGAGCATCATGAATATTAGAACTTAGGTCATCTAAAACCATTGTCCATGAACAAAATTGAAAAAATATGACAAATTGTTTAGTGAGAGAGTTCATTGGTCTCTAGTACGTATTTTTTTTTTTTAATTAATTAGGATTTTATTAATAAATAATGCTACAAACGGAATTGCGTCAGCTCCAATTTATTGTCCGACAAAACAAATGGCTTGGCCCAAAATCGGAGCAAGCCCAAAACACTTATACTGTATAAAAATAAGTCATGTCCGTAGGATTTCCTATTTCCATCTGTTTCTTTCCCTCTCAGTTCATCCCTCCTATTTCTCTGATGTTTAATCCATGAGTAAATGTCACCTTCTTTCAACTGCTCTTGTGGGTCTGCAACATCAAGACGCCTTGTGTCTCGTCTGATTCTTCCATTATCCGCTATCAAAAGTGAGACTATGAAGTCTTTGTTCACATCTCCATTCTTGCATTTTTTTTTCATTTCCATCCTTACATCTTCCTCTCTCCTTTTCCTGACAGTTTGCTCTCCAGTATCATGGGCTGCTCTATCTACTTTTGCTATTGATATTTGCACATGTTTGGAGTTTTTCACTTGGTGAGTCAATTGTTCACTGCATATTCATTCACCTTTTTTGATTTCTGACGCTTCTCTTTGCTGCATAGGTGGTGCCGTGATAAAGTGTAAGGGTAGCTTCATACCACCATAGTAACTAGTAATGGCTTCATCTAAGGCACTAGCGCATTTTGCTGAGTCCTATTTTGTTGGCTGACTGTGAATAGGGTTAGGGAGCTTGTCGTATCTTTTGCGGTCACAAAAGACCATGTAAATATACTGTTATGATAAACTTTGGCTATCATATTCCTATCCCTTATCCCCTCTTAGGAGATACTCTTATGTATGCGCTTTGTAGTTTATAACTATTGATTATCTTTCTAGCTTCACTGTCTAGACTTCCAAAGTCTGTGAATTTGGCATTTCCCCTATCAATTGCTCTGTTTACTTCAAAGTCTGCTAATTAATTCCCCTTCCTTAGTATATGCTGAAAATTGTGTGTTTTCTTATGCATACGCTCTTTGATTTCCTTTACAATATCAGCTATCATCTATGGAATTGTCCACATACCTTTCAATATTTTCCACAACACTAGAGCATCTGTTTGAATAATGACTTAGTTATGATTGATTTTTCTACAACGTATGCATGCTTGTAGAATAGCTTTGGCTTCTGCCACAGTGTTAGTTGTTTCTTCTATTGTACTGGACTCTACATACATAATGTCACCATTCTGATCCTTTAGGCAGATTCCATATGAACTAGCCCCTAGATTACCCCTTGAAGCCCCATCTGTATTGTATTTGATCCATTGTTCATGAGGTAGCTCCCATTTTATCATCAGTACCCTTAATTTAGGATTATATTCCTCCAGCTTCAGTAGGATTTCTGGCCAACAATTAGCTTGCTGAAAATTGGGTCTTCTTACCTAGATCAACCTCAATACATTCCTTGTGACGTTGTAAATTACTTTTGTTAGAGAAGTGGTCTTTCCCTCATGTTTCCTCTTGTTCCTCCTTATCCATAATTCCCATATTATAAAGCTAGGTATAGTTTTAAAATAGGATCTCATGTCTTTCCTACCCTTTGTACCTAGCCATAACATTATCACTTCTCTTAGAGGTAGTCCATTCAAGTGTAAATCTACAAAAGAACAAAGTAGGACCAAGTCCTATTAGCAACAGGAATTTTTAGAAACACATAAGTTAGTGTTTCCTAGGCAGCCTCTTCACAACACCAACATCTAGATGGTCCTTCAATGCCCCATCTTCTTAAAGTATCATTCGCTGGTACTTTTTGTTTCCACAATCTTCACATTAGGAATGCCATTTTAAATGACACTCCTTTTGTCCATATTCCTTTGAAAATTCTATTTTTATCCTCTCTGTGCCTGATATAATGCCTGGTAAATTTGACTTAAAAGCTCCCATTAGCTTTTAGCATCCAACAAGACTTATCTTCTCTTCTTTCCTCCCTTGGTGGTATGATATTATTAACAATATAGTCAATAATGTCATGCTGAAATAACTCATTCAGTAACTAGACATTCCACTCACCATCCAGAATAAGTTCTCTAATCTTCAATGCTTGTGTTATCCTCAATACACATATTATATAGATCTTCCAATCCTGTCCAGTTGTCATACACACCATTGCATTGCCACCATTTATTTTTCATAGAATCTAGTGTTCTATGAGATCTCTTGCTACCAATATATTTTTCCACATTTGAGATCCACCACACCTATGTTTCCAGAAAGTCTCATTAACATTTTTTTTGGAAATATGTTTCTTCATGAATGTACTCCACATAGACTCCTTTGCTCTTAAATTCCACCAAAGTTTGTAAAAGAGAGCAGTAGAGATATCATGTACTGACCTAAACCCTAATCCCCCTTCTTCTTCAGGTAGGCACAGATTATTCCACCGTGTCCAGTGTCTCCCTTTTCCCCAATACAATTACTCCAGAAAAATTGGGCCATCATCTTTTGAATAAGTTTTAAAATTCTTTTAGGAGGGTTCATGACTAACGAGCAATGAATTGGAATACTTTGAAGAACAATGCTTGATCAGTACTCCCCTTCCTCCATAATATAATAATTTACCTTTCCACCCTTGTAATTCTGACTCAATTTTGTTAATTAGTTACTGATGGTACAACTTTTGCTTTCTTTCACAAAATATTAGGCATCCCAGATAACTGAAAGAGAATTCTTTTCTTAAAATCCCTAATTCCACCTCAGCCACAATTGCTTCCCCTTGTACCACACTACAATGAAGATACATAAAACTTTTCTCCTTATTGATCTTCTGCCCAGAGACATCCTCATACCTTTTCAGTGTTTCATTCACCAACTGCAAAGTTCTCACCACTTCTTTACATAAAATAATCATGTCATTCAAAAAGGAAGATATTTTAACCTCAGGCTATCCCTAGGCATGCCAAATGCCCTAAAATCTCTTATTTTCAATAGACTATTTAGGGCTCTAGACATTACCTCTGTTGCTATGATGAAAAGAGTTGGAGATAGTGGATCTCCTTGCTTTAGCCCTCTTGAAGATTTGAAAAAGCCCTTAGGTTGACCATTAATTAGAATGAAATACCATTGTTGCAGATCAACCTAAAAACCATGTCAATAAGCCTTTCACCAAAGCCAATTCTTCTCAACACCTTCATCAAATATATCCACTTAACTCTATCATAAGCCTTCATCATATGAAGCTTGATCACTAAGTTAGGAACTCTTCCTCTTTTCCTTATTTGTGACACAATTTCTTGAACCATGAGAATGTTTTCTGTGATGCTTTTCCCTTGAACAAATCCTACTTGTTCCTGAGATATGAGCAAAGGTAATACCATTTTGATCCCTTCATGAATAATTCTGGAATAGATCTTATTCGCAAAATTACTTAGTGAAATAGGTCTTAAATCAAAGAAAGCATTCACTACCAGTTTCTTTGGTAAAAGTACCAAATTTGTATGTGTGACAAACCTAGGCAGTTCCTCGATCTCCCCCAAAGAAAGCTCTTAGCATATGGTATACATCATCTTTGATAATATCCCAAGCCTCTTGGAAAAAAGCCCCTATCATCCCATCCGGGCTTACTACACTATTCTTATTTAGTCCCATTACTGCTTCTCTCACTTCCTCTAGGGTTGGCACTCTCTGCAACTCTTCATTCATGGATTCATTAGCCACACATTGCAACTCCTCGAACATGCTGTAGTACTCACAATCTATCTGCTTTGTGAATGTTTCTCATAAAATACTTCAGTGGCTCTTGATATATCTTCCTGTTGCTCCAGCCAAATCTATTCATCATCTTGAATTCTTTTGACCTTCAATCTTGCTCTTCTACCTCTAACCATAGTATGAAACAATTTAATGTTTCTTTCACTATCCTTAAACCATTCCATTCCTGCCTTCTATTTCTAGAATTCCTCCTCTCTGGCTAATTGCTTTCTCAATTCAGCTTGAGCTTTGTGAATTTTGCCCTATTATTCTCAATTGGGTTTACTTCAAATTTCATTTCCATAACCTTGGTTACTTCTTCAAGAGTTATAATTTCCTGAAAAATGTTACCATAGGTTTCCTTACTCCATTTAGACAAATCCTTCTTAACTTTCTTCAACTTATGATGGAATAATAGAAAATGATTTCCTTCAAAGTTTGTTGTTCAATTTCCTCTAACCACATATTTAAAGGATTCCTTCTTTATCTAGAATCAAGATCTGAATATCCTAGCCACATCTTCCTGCACAGTATCCATATATACTAATAAGGGTGCACGATCAGAATCATTTCTCAAGAGATGTTCAACTTTAATTACTGGAAAATTCTCCATCATTTTGTTATTTACACACCACCCTATCCAGTCTCTTACAAAAGCATTGATCATTCGTTCTTCCATTTCACCAAGTGTATTTGCTTCCTTGGAACCCTACATCCTCCAGATTACATACTTCAAGATAGTGTGTGAAGCCCCTAGTTTCTGAATATGTGACAGGTCTACCCTATAACTTTTCTTCTTCATTGTATATGATACTAAAATCTTGCCCAATAAGCCAAGGACTATCTATCGTTCCTGAAAAGTTATATTTCCATAGATGGAGCCTGTCGACCTGGATACTCTTTGCATAGACCAAGATTATACAAACATCATTATCATATCCTTGGTTAGACAAATGTTGTGTTAACTGCTGCTCTTCATCCCTGATGATTTCAACCTCTAGTAATTCATTTACAAAAGCCTAAATTTGCCTATTAGTATTAACAAATGATTGATTTAAACCCAACCTCGTCTTAAATATGTTCAAATCCATTTTATCTTTAAATAGCTCCATCAAACCAACAAAATAAAATTGATTTCTTTTGTGAAGATTGTAAAGACCTGGCCCAACACTGTGAAGTATTGTCCGCTTTGGGGCGTTACGTGTCGCCGTCCCCCTTACGGTTTTGTCCCTTTGGGTTTACCCCAAAAGGCGCCTTACAAGTTGGATACCAGATCCTCAACATATAGCCCAGGAACTCCCCCTCATTTTCCGATGTGGGATTCGCCTAAGTGAGCTACTAGCGTTATGTATCGCCGTCCCTGCACTCACCCCCCGTAGGGACTCAGCGTCCTCGCTGAGGTTTGCCCCACCACCGTA
>JAPFFP010000001.1:6721497-6757303 GCA_026153255.1 Solanum medicagineum
TTCAAGTCTTAACACATCAAAAATTATCTCAATGAATTAAGTAACCATAAGCAATAACATTTTTCATCTTGAAAAAAATATTAGCTACAAATAAATCATCTCATCACTAATAACAACATTTGTTAACTCACTATCAGCCTCAAGTAAACCATTTGTTCAATCTTTTCTCACAAATTTCACAAGAATTAACTTGCATTAAATTTATATCATGTAACATCTCATATTATGCCAATATATGTGAAAATTTAAGAAGAATTTTTCATTCTAAGAATTGCATAATTCTAGAACCACTAACATATACAAATATTTCTTTTTCTCCCATTTGGGTGTAGAATACAAAACTTTTAGTTCACACGAATGTGTTCAACAATGTCAAAGTCTAACACCCAATTTTTCTTTCCACACATTAGCCACAAGATTTACTTGAGAAAAGATCACAATAATATTGTAACACCCGTATCGAAATACCCTTAGAATGAAATCGTGCACATAATGCGTCTTCCCAAGCTCTGATGCAAAATCCGAGACCGGATTTGCGATCAACACGAAAAATTGAGTGCGGCATTGGTCTCAGCCGGATTTTAGAGTGACCAGGTCAAAAGATAATTTTTGTAATTTAATTCCAAAATAGTATCGGTGCGCGTCCAAGGTGCGACGCGAACCTACACTTATATTTTTATTTTTCGAGGGAAATTGGAAAAATTGATCGAAAAATGATTTACGAAAAATTACACATAAAATACATTTGATGAATGCGATTTATGTGTATTTTCATGAGAAATTAGCTTTTCAATATGTTTTGGGTTTTCAGTCAAAAAAATGTGCAAGTGCGCGCCCAGTCTACGTCATAGACTCGGCATTCTGAAGTATAAACTTTTTCTTTTTGATTTGAGGGGTTCCGGTCAATTTTCAATCCCTCTTAAACTCATAACATGATCAAATTAGGTTGTTTTGATGTATAAATAAAGTTTCAAATCCCATTCTGTGTCCTTTTCTAACACTTGAAAGACTAGGGGTTGAGAGAGGAGAAGAGGAAGGCTAGATTGAAGAATTCAAGGAGAATTCTTGACGGTCGATTGGTAAAGCTTTATTCCAAGTATGTAACGCTAAAAAAGCATGATATTAATCTCCCATGTGCCCCGTAGATGGTCATACATGAGTTGAGAGTCCATGAGTCTCCCCCCCCACCCTCCCCCCACTGCCATACATGATTCTTGAAGTATTAACTTGATTAAATTCTTGCATTAAGTTTTTGAGTTTTCTATTATCTTAATGAGTTTTCTTGTATACAATAATATCTTGGTGATGTCCTTGAAGTTGAGTATTTTGATTGGTTGCATGTTCATGTCTTCATTCGCATGAACCCTAATTGACGATTATATTTGAGTTTATGCATTATTTTGAAATTGAAGTTGATGGTCATACTGAGCATGTTAAATACTGATGATTTTGAACATATTTTACCGAGTCTACATGAAATTGAGTTTAGAGCATAAATAATGAGCTGAGAAAGTGTTTTGTTGATATGTAAATGTTTTTGAAGCATATTTTTCAGGAGAGTACTTGATGTTCTAGGGAAGTATTTTGATGAGGATGTAAATGCATTTTCAAAATATATTTATTGATGAAAGATGATGATGTTGATGTTGAGATGAAGATGATGTTAAAAATTTAAGTCCAATGAGACTTGATGAGATGCTTTGAGAAAATTATTCACTTGATGAGTTTTAAAGAGGATTTTTGGGAGTAGTATCGAGCATCGAGTTGGGTGAGAGAAACACCCCATAACTATGGTTGCCAACGTAGGATAGTGGTGTAGCTCATTCTGGCAACTCCTTTCCCAAAAGATGGACAGGGCTGATGGATCATGATTCATGAGATAGAGATAGAGATTATACGTCCTTTACCGTGGCAAGTTTAGGATGGGCATGGTAATGATGCTGATTCATTGTACCTTACCATAACTTATGGTGGGGTGGACAGATGTCGGTTAGAGAAACTCCCTAATTTGCATATTTTATTTGAATGAGGTTGCATATTGAAGTATCTTTTGAAGAACTTTTATTATAAGATTTAAATGATTTGGTGTGAGTTGCATACGATTGAGTTATTTTCAAAGCATGACTTTATTCTTAGACTTTTTTACTGAGTTGATCCTATTGAGTGGAGTTCCCTTGAGTTGAGTTGAGTCTCATTGAATAGACTCGAGTTGGTTGATGGGTCACTTGTCTACTCTTTATTCTTGCTTTAGATAGACATTTGACATTTTGATTGGTTATCATTCTGAGTTGATGCTGTTCCATATTATTCTACCTATTTCGGTTTCACTCAACTATTTTACATATCATACATTCCACATACTAATGCCACTCTGGTGATGCATCATTTTATGATATAAATACACGGGATAGAGATCATCAACAGAAGCATCATTGAGGATCTTTGAACGTTCAGTGAATTGATAAGCCTCCCCTACTTTGGAGGATTCATTATTTTATTTTCATCTTGCTTTGAAGTTAGATTTGATTAGTTTTATTTTGAATGAGGTAATCATAGGTGTTATTAGCACCACCTGATAGTGATAGAGGCTTCATAGACTAGAGTCGAATGTTGATGTTAAGACTTGTTGAGCTAGTTTCTCTCCACTAGCTCCTTTTATTTATTGATTATCATTATTTTGAGAATAGATGAGATGTGCCCATTACTTTTCTTAGTCTTCCGCTGATTGTCTTGAGTTTAATGACTGAATGGATGTGATGAGGCCAAGTGGTTTGCTTAGGGACTAGCAATAGTCTCTGAGTGCTGGTTATGTCTAGGGTACCCTCCCAGGGCGTGATAAATATATATCATCCACTATCACAAATTTGATTAGCGGGATTCTCCTTTCTCTGAAGAAAATGATAACATAGTTTCACCACAAATAAAATGATAATCATTTTGAGACCAGTCATAACCAATTATTTACACAATACACACACACACACAACCCTCGGCTAAGTCACCTCTTAATTAACTACACATCTTGGTCAAAGAAAACTGAACCTCTTAAAATTTATTGATTCACAAAATAATGGAGAAAATAGTTTGAAAGCATTGTCAACTATGAAAGTGCAAGCGGGGGGGGGGGGGGGGGATTGAATTTTCTTCACTTTTCTTTTAACTTAAGTCTGAACTTTGTATTGTCAACTAGTATACCAGGTAGTCAACTAAAGCAATTAAGTAAGTAAGCAGAAAACTAAAGTGAGTAAAAAGAAAATTCAACACCGGATGTTTTCATATTGGTTTAGATTCAATGTGAATTCTAGGTCCAATCCCCTTGGGTTGCAAGACATATCTCTTTAAGCCTTTAATGGAATAGTGGTTGCAAGTATTTTAACTTAAAACTAAATCTAGATTTTTCCTCTCTTTTTTTTGTTTTTCTTTTTCTTTTGATACAAACCTCTCTTTCAATTTTCTTCTTCTTTTCTCTCTTTTTCTTTTACAGTAACAACTCTAGAGATTATAATGATTTTCTAAAGATGAAGAGTATTGAAGAATGGCTTACAATGTGATGTGCTATCAAAATACAGAACATTTGGTGCCTAAAACAAGTGATTTTGTGAGTTCTTAAAGCGACTTTTTAGTGCTTTGATGTTCTTTTGTGTTAATTTTGCAAAAAAGTTAGGTTGACATGATTTTGAAGAAAGGTTGTAGATTTTGCTGAAGCATAGGCCATACGAGTCAACCTACGAGTCATAGCTCACGCTATGAGTCGTAGGTTGTATCGTAGCAAGAATCAGAGACCAAAAACCAAAAATCTGCCAATTGAAGGTCACCCCTACCAGCCTAGCCTACGAGTCATAATACATACTACGACTCGTATAGGTGGACCGTAGCAAGAATCAAAGAGCCAAAATGTTGGACCAAAAACTGAAGACCAAGAGTACGAGACAAACATATGAGTCGTAGCCCAAGCAATGACTCGTACCTATGGGTCGTACTAGTTCAGTGATGCCAAGAACCTGGTAGAGACCCCGACTACGACTCATAGGTCATCCTTCGAGTCACAATTGCGAGACTTATCAACTGTCAGCTATCGTTTCTGTGTAAATTCTAGGTACACTATATATAGCTTAAGTTAGGTTTTTGAAGAGGAGTTCGACCAGTAGACATTTTCACATTACATTTTGAAGCTTTTCTTAGGTTTTTAGTGTAGATTATTGTTCTCTCTTGGAAAATCCATTTTGGGGGATTGCAAATCTTTCCTTGTACCCATTGTTGATCAATCAAGCTTGTGGGTTTGCAACTTGTAGTGCCTATCTCCTTCATTGTTATTGGTGAAACTCTCAACTATGTCTATTATATGCATTCTTGTGTGTTTTGCTTTATCCATGAGTAGCTAATCACCCACAACTTGGGATTGTGGGAACCATGGATAGTTGATTTGAAATAACCTAGTTTTCTTGCATTTCTGATTGGGGTTTTGCTTGTATTTATTTCCCTTCATTTTTATTGTTGTTTGGTGGTGGCCACCACCAAACCCCGCCTACTATCACGATCCCAACCAAGGTAGTGACGAATAGGAAAAGGGAAGTAGATGATAAAATTTTGTTGATGTATTCCTATCTAATCGACCAAACCTGACCAAGGGGAGGTTGACTGGGACTATTGGTAATGGTTAGTTGGCACTCTATGGTGGCCGACAAAGCGCCATGGTGAAATTCGAACTTCACCTACACAAGAGGGCTGGAAGAACCTAAGTTACCTTCCTGCATGTGACTCACCAATTATAGTTATGTATCTAAGGTAATCAAGTCGACGAACCATGGGGAACACAATTCACAAGTTGTCCCCAAAATCGAGTCGTTCCTTGCATTTTAATTAGTGTCTATTTTATTTTGTTTTGGAATCACAAACCTCCCCCCCTCCATTTATAGATTGTAGTTATAAATACTAGAAATGATTAGTAGTGAAGTCTTGTAGTCAAAGCCCTGTATTCCCTGTGGATTCGACCCTAACCTCGGTTAGGTTAATTACTGATAGTGATCGCTTTCTTATTGGAGCGTGACCATCAATCTGCTGTCAAAAAATTATGGCACCGTTGCTGGGGAATACCACTAGTTTTCGAATTGATTTCACTATTAGTGTTAATTTCTAGAGTCTCTTGTACTTACTTTTGTTTTTGTTGTTTTATTTCTTCTGCAGGGTGGACTAGGTTGTATGCCTAACATAAGGAGCCAAGTCAATCCCTTAGCTCCACTAAATTTGGAGATCCATCGATTACCAAGAAAGATGGCTCGAGTGAATGAGGACTTGAGGTTGAGGAGGATATGCATGCAAATGAGGAAGACTTAAGAAGAGAGGAGAATCACCACCAAGGGTTAACTGGCCATAGCTTAGAGATTTCAATGCAAATGCTTACGGCTGGAATCTATACCGATTGAGCCCTATGGCGATGGATGTTACTGGTTCTATAGTACTACCCCTCTACCGGCAGATGCTAAGTTCACAGTATCAAGTGAATTGCTCTAGATGCTCCAAAATCGTGTCCTAGTCACAGGGCTTCCATCAGAGGATCCCCACCATCATCTCAAAAATGTCATCTTCGTGTGCAAAATTGTTATGGGGACACAAAATATTTCTATTGAAGTTGTTGGTTGCAGGTGTTTCCATTGTCACTGACTCGCAATGCAGCTGTATAGTTGTCTGAGCTACCTCCGGGTACCATCACGAGTTGGGCTGAGCTTCATAGGGTGTTCTTAGAAAGATACTTCGCAAGGTCAAAGAAGTTGAAGCTTAAGGACCAAATTAACGACTTCGAGCAATTGCCTGGAGACTCTCTTAGTACTACATGGGAGAAGTTCACCAAATACTTGACAATGTTCCCTGATCACAAAATTTTTGATGATGCTTTGGTCGAGATCTTCTATAGAGCACTTGATGATAATAGCAAAGATTATGCCAACACGATCATGGGAGGTGTTTTTCTTGATCAACTGTTTGAGCTAGTAGCCGAAAGAATGGAACAAATGGTGAAGACAAACAGAGCATGGGGTCAGAGTGAGCGTGGTAATACAAAGAGTTCTTTTGCAGTTACCACAAATAGTAAGCAGGCTAAAGTGAATGAAGAGATTATGGAGCAACTTGCTCAACTCCAGATGAGCATAGATTTGGTTTTGAAGAAAAACCAAGCTAGTGTGAAGGCAATAGCTCACCAAGCCCCAATTACTCCTGTGTATGATGATCAATTCTTTGATAAGGATGCCTGTTATATGAGCAACCAAGCGACAAGTTTCCGGAATAACCCCCAAGGGTCCAACTCGAACTATTGGAGGCAAAGTTCCAGGAATCAAGGTCGGAACTTCAATAGAGATGAAGCATACATAGATAATAGGGGTAGATACTATGAGAGAGAAAGAGTGTCAGACGCAGAATAGAGGAGAAGAGAGGGATACAGGAATGGTCCTTATGTGCCTCCTCACAACCATGACTCCGGGTCGAGTAATTCGAGGATTGAAGAAATGTTCAATAAATTGTTGAAGAGGGTGGATCACCACGACAAGACTTTGAAAGGGATGAAGATGGATATTTCAAGCATAAATCAGAAAATTGAATCTCACTCTGTGGCAATCAAGCAACTTGAACAATAATTCGGGCAAGCGTCTTCCCAGCTGAACCAACGCAAGAAGGGCACCCTACCTAGCAACACAGTTAAAAATCCTAAGAATGAAGGGCATTGCATGGCCGTGATAAATCAGATTGGCAAAGGCACTGTGGACCCCCGATGCCAATTGTTGATGATGAAGTTGAGGAGAGAGCCATTAATAACAAGGTGATGAATTAGGAAGAAGGTCCAAGGAGTAAGGGAGTAGAGGACCAAGAGGTGGGAGAGCAAGGGAAAGCCAAATCAATCCCAAAACCACCTTTTCCATTCCCACAAAGGCTTAAGAAGAAGAAAGAATATGGTAAGTTCAAACATTTCTAGTCAATGCTAAAACAACTATCCATCAACATTCCTCTCTTGGAGGCCTTAGAGAAAATGCTCGGATATGCCAAATATATGAAGGATTTGCTCACCAAGAAGCGCACTTTGAGCCAAGAGGTCTCGCAAGAACTCCAATGATGTAGTGTGACTATGACCGAATGCCTTGTGCAAAAACAAGAAGATCACGGGGCATTCACCATCACTTGCACTATCAGTGATGTTGAATTTGCAAGAACATTATGTGACTTAGGAGCAAGCATCAATTTAATGTCTCTTGCCGTATTCAGGAAACTTGGCCTTGGTATGCCTACCCCGACACGAATGAGGTTGCTTATGGCAAATCAAACCATTAAAAAGAAAGAGGGAATCCTTATGGATGTGCTTATTAAAGTCGATAAGTTCATGTTTCTGGCAGATTTTGTGATCCTCGATTGTGAAGTTGATTTTGAGGTGCCTATCATTTTGGGGAGACCATTTCTGGCCACTAGGAGAGCACTAGTGTATATGGATTAAGGTGAGATGCGGTTCAGGGTTAATGATGAAGAAGTTGTGTTTGATATTCCCCAATCCATGAAATACCCAGATGAATTCAAGAGTGAGGTGTGGACCCTCGACGATAGTTGATAAAGAAAGATGACAAAGTTGGGCCATGACGTTAAAAAAGGCACTTCTTGGGAGGCAACCCAAGCATTTTGCTAATTATTTGGTTTGTTTGAGATTTAGAGTAGTAGTAGTTGTTTGATTTAAATTAAGAGACAAAGATGCAATTGTAATATTTTTTGAGGTCTTCTACGCTTTGAGACTTAGTTTGCAGGTAAAAAGTGGAAGAACTGAAGATCTGGAAATATTGGACTTGGAGCAGTCTTCACCACGACTCCTAGTCATGCCTTGTAGAGGGAAACAGTAAGTATCTGAAGTTGGCACATACACTACGAGCCAACCTTACGATTCGTTGGATCCCTTATGAGTCGTATGTGGGGTTCATAATGCCCAGGTACGATTCCTAAATTTTTACCAAGTGTTGGGTCTGGTACAAACCAGGACCTGCGAGTCGTAGGATGACCTACGACACATAGTCAGGGTCTCGTAGCCCCGATCTGCAGCTTTTGAAAATCTGACACGATTTGCTTATAAAAAGGGTCAAAACTATTTTTGACTGAAAAATCTAAAATTTCTTACCCTAAGTCTACTGAAAACCCCTTCTTCATCCTGTAGATCCTTCTTCGACCAAAAATCCCATCTACCTAAATCATTTTCCAGCGAAGATTCGGCCGAGGGTGTAAATTCCTAGGATTTCAATGCGAAGTTCGTCTCTCTTTGCTTTGGTTCATTTTTCAATTCAATTGGTAAGCTGTTCGGTTACATTTCTCAATCTTTGTTGATGAGTTTGTTCCCTATATGAGTATAGTTTAGTTTCATCATGTTTAAACATGCCTTACATTGATTATTAAGCTAGACTTGTAATCTAGAGTTTATAGGCCTTCAAAGAATTGGGTTGTGAAGTGAACCTCGTAGAAAAGCTTGACTGGGTGATTATGAGTATGACATTTATAATGTTTGATATGTAATGTTTTAATGTTGCTCACGTAGGGTCTGAATGGTTATAGGAGTTGAACTTTAGGTGGTATGGGGGTGATTGACTATGCTTGAACATGTGAGTTTGATTGAATCATTGTGAATGGTGATTGCACTTCCTTGGGATGTTGTGGACACGTTAAGAATGAGTTTTATATGGTTGATTTCTTTCGGTGTGCTTGACGTTTGGTTGAACAGGTTTTGACTCTTAGGGATAATAGTCGTTTTAAATTGCCAATGCTAATATGGAATTGATTATGTGCCGTTTAGTCGTTCTTTGCTCTTATTTACATAATTAAGTTGAATTTTGTGTTGAATTTGTGCTTGATGTGGGAAATAGTTAGGCATTGCAGGTGACTTCTGTGCTTAGCTACGAGGCACTCCTACGACTCATAAGTTCCTATACGAGTCTTAGTGGCCCCTAATAGAAGCATCAGTCACCTATAATCCCTTCATATTTCTCATACGAGACCCACATATGATTCATAATACTTGGTATGACTCGTAGGGAGGGTCTCGTAAACTTTCCTAAGTTTTGAAAATGTTTTTAGAACTAGGTATAAGACCAGGACTACAACTCGTAGGCCATCCTACGAGTCGTAACATCGTCTCATATTTGTGATCAGAAAGCTTTTTTAAAGGCACAACTGGTTCTAAGAGGCCAGTATATGACTCGTAGGTCACCCTACGAGTTGTAACTGCACTCGTACCTGCATATCTGCAGTTGCGTTGGTGCATAATTACTTGTTAGTTGTTTTTGTTTCTTGTTCTTTGCTGAGTATTTCAGTGGATAAAACATCTTGGACTTAAATGTTGCCTCATGGGTTGTTTGCAGATAAAATGCCTCCAAATGACAAACGGGCAATTCAAGCTCTACAACCGATGTTGCGAGATGAATCCTCTGACACCAAACAATCTAAGGGCTCTGTGGAAGTCCACAGAGTCAGGTTAGACTCGGAGGCCAATAGACCTCAGACTCTGGCACTCGCAGCTCAGACGCCCCATGGAAGTGTGTAGTCCCTCCAAGTCTGAAGAGGAGGAGCAGCAAGGCAACGAGGATGGGTCAGACAACATCTTGGCACAGATGACCCCCTCACACTCAGGTTCAGAGTCAGAGTCAGAGAGCACTTCTCAGTAGGAGGAGGTCCAGTCCCAGCCCCCAGCCGACCGCAGATAGTGCATCCCTGGGATGAAGGAAATATATGACCAAGGATTGGATCCAAAGGGGCAAGGGAAGCCGGTTTGCCAATTTCATGAGGAGTTCCAGCTAAATGCCTCGGTCTTAGATAGAGTGCCCGGACGGGTTATGAAGGACCATACAACAGTTTGGCAAATATGCCTCTTACGTGGTCCGTGAATTCTATGCAGCGTACCTTGCTACACTCCACTGGGGGTTGCCAAAGAACAAAAAGCAATTGAGCAGTCGAGGCTACGGGTGGTGACAGTTCGGGGGAGAGAGTTGATATCTCGGAGGAAACAATCCGATGAGTGTAGTTTGGGCCTACTTATACAGCCCCTCAGTCCACCGCGGAGTATGATAGCGGTATTGAGAAGATGAGGATAGCGGTGACTGACTAGGACATCAGGGCTAGAATGGAGCTTCTATGGTGGATCGGTAGCCAGATTTGTAAGGAAGATGTTGAGCTGATGTGGGTCACAAACCATGCAGATCCTATTGTAAAATCCCAGATCTCATTCCGGCCCAAGTTCTGGTGGTCCATTATTCGTTGGCATATTAGGCCAACTTTTACGGATAATGTGATCACCCTCAAGAGAGTTGTATTATTGGCCATCCTTCTAGCTGGGTATGCTATAGATTGGTCCCGGATCATTTCAGACCAGATTAACGAGGCTGTAGCTCAGATGAGCACCTTACTGTCGTTTCTAGTTTTGATGCATCGACAATGCAGTGCGGCAGGTGCTCTTATTGACCCTCACCGGGACCCTCATGTAGAGGCCACATGCACTATGGATCCCAAACTGATAAAGGATGATAAGAACCTGGTGGCTTTACCTTGAGCTATCCTACCTTCTATCCTAGAGCCATTTTCGGTCGAACCACAGGTTCCAGATTCACCTCCAGCTCCTACGGGCACTACTCCGGCTTCTACAGAGCCCACATCGACAGTTGAGATCGAGTCTACACCATCCACAAGCGCTCCAGCACCAGCAACAACTACGTTACAGGTTAACCTTCTTTTCTCTATTGTTGCTTTTCAGGCTTTATTGCGCAGGGTGGCTATAGTAGAGGGTAGGCTGCGAGAGTTATCAGCATGGGTCCGACCGTTGATTGATCAAACTGTTCGGGATGCCGAGGAGAGGATGAGGGCATTTTCCCGAGATTTAGTTGATTATAGAGCCTAAGCAGTTGATGCACAAGTCGATGCGTTCGAGGCTAGAGTCCAGAAGAGGCTTGAGGGCGCTAGGCCTCCCGACACGAGTGCGGTGACTGATGAGTTGGCCAGGTTCAAGGCCGATTTGTTGCAGCTGTTGGCAACCCCTGTTCCAGCCCCAAAGGTAGCATCGATAGGTGATGAGGCATTTGATTGGCTCATCGACAATCTGGACACCCGCGGGAAGAGGCCCCTTAAGCATGCTGATTTGGTGTCGACCCCGAAGAGGCCGAGACCTGTGGAGGAGGAGCCCATACCTGAGGAGGTGGTGCAGGAGTCGCTTTTGTTTGAGAGAGAGAGAGAGAGAGCACAATACAACCCTCCTAGATAGGGTACTTCAGCAAAGCAGGAAAGGCAGACCTAGGACCCCGTAGACCAGCCTAAGACTGGTGCATGAGCACCATGGTGTTTGACCACTTTTGACCCCAACTCTTACTTGTTTTTATGGATACTCTGTCCTTTTGTTAGACAATATTGTCTTTATTTTGGTATTTGTGGATGTTCTTATTGGATAATGTTTTTACTTTGGTTTTGGATAGTGGTTTTGTTAACTGTTAATATTGAATGTATATATATCTATGTTATGTTTTCGTACGTTCGTCTTTTCTTTGTGTCTTTACTTTGAGGACAAAGTATCATCTTTTAGTTGGGTGGTGGAAGTCATGGATTAAGGTGAAGTCTGAGTAGCCTTAAGTCAACTTCCCTTATTTTTGATCCCAAGGTTTTCTTGCCATGTTTCTTTTTCCTTTTGGATATTTAATTTTCTGTTGAACCGGCATGTTTTAGGAAGTATAGATAATTTGTAAATGCATAGTAATGTTATATTTTGGCATATATATAGTTCTTAGATTTTCTTTAAACTTTTGATGTAAAATTGGGCACCCTCAAAATTTTTGAGGTTGTGATTATTGATGCATTCATACATTTTTGAGTATCTGGAAATGTTTGTTCTGATATTGTAAAGGTAAGCTGAGACTAAAAGCATGACCTGTGAGTCTATACTTGATTGTGGATGCAATTGCCATGTGTTTTGTGAGCCTATTTTGCTGCATTCATGCATCTTATATGGACCTAGAACTTGTCTTATTACTCTAAAGTTATTTTGGTGATGTGGTGGATATGGAAGGGATCTTAGGCCTTTGTTCCTTCAGTGAAACCACTTTTTAGCCTAAATGACCCACCAGATGAATAAGTGCATCCCTTGTTCCAAACTTTTGAGCTTATCATGTACTCATTATTTCTTGATACCTTACTAGCTTAACCTTGTTTGATGAAATGCCTTGATATTGGCCCTATTCTATCCAGCCTTAATATTAGCCCTGTTCTATCCTTGAACATGTGAACCTTGGTTGAGGCCAAAGGCCTAAGTTGAGGGTGGATGCAGTTAGTCGCCTTGGTTTGAGGCATAGATATTGTGTACTTCACCTGAGGCTAAAAGCCTAAGTTGAGGGTGGCCCTTATTATGCCAATGTAATAATAATAAGGTGGTTAGTTGGGAAACCAAGAAAGAAGTGAAAAAGCATGAATCGAGTGAAGAAAAAGAAAAGAAAAGTGCCTTGAGTTGAAGAAAAAGTAACAAAAATGAGTTTGAAATCAAGGCTTAGCTGAAAAGAGAAAGAAAACACTCGAGAAAAGTTCAAAACAGGAGAATAAGGGTGGATTGGTTTCAAAGGGGTGGATTATGAAAGCAAAGAGTGTTGGTAAACTTGGTGCATTGATAGATTTAGTCACTATTTGCCCAAAATACCTCACCAAGGCACCCTGAACCGATGTTACAAGCCTACAAGTCCTAAAGTGATCCACCTCCATTTTATCACCAAGTCAGGAGTTGAGCATAGAGGCAAGCCTATGGTGTTAGTTGTGAGAGTGAGAATGCTTCCTCAGTCCCTGAATTTTAAAATGCTTTTGAGTGATTATAAGGGACTTCTTTCTAGTGAGGGCATTTGCACTATTTGAGTAGCATATGACTATACCAGTGATTGTGGAAGGCTGATGCTCCTTAGCTTATCATAGTTGGATTGCCAGGTATCTCATTATGTTCCTGTTTGTTAAATAATTCCACCATCCTATTTTGAAAATGGTAGTTGGGTACCTGAATCAGAGGAGTTGATATATATGCATTAGCATAGTTACTATGTATTTCTCTTTGTCTGTGTAGATTGAGTCATCGCTTGAGGACAAGCAATACTTCTAAGTTGAGGGTGTTGATGTGCTATCAAAATAGAGCACATTTGGTGTCTGAAACAAGGGATTTTATGAGTTCTTAAAGCGGCTTTTTAGTGTTTTGATGTGTTTTTGTGTTAATCTTGCAGAAATGTTAGGTTGGCATGATTTTGAAGAAAAGTTGTAGATTTTGTTGAAGCATAGGCCATACGAGCCAACTTATGAGTTGTAGCTCACGTTACGTGTCTAGGTTGTATCATAGCAAGACTCAGAGACCAAAAATAACAAATTTGCCAAGTTAAGGTCACCCCTACGAGCCCAGCCTACGAGTTGTAATACACACTACGACTCGTATAGGTGGACTTGTAGTAAGAAACAAAGAGCCAAAATGATGGACCAAAAACTGAAGACCAGAATACGTGACAAACATACGAGTCATAGCCCAAGCAATGACTCGTACATATGGGTCATACCAGTTCAGTCCACGATGCCAAGAACCTGATATGAGACCCCAACTATGAATTGTAGGTCATCCTATGAGTCATAACTGTGAGACTTATTAGCTGCCAGCTGTCTTTTCTGTCTAGGGTTATTTTGTAAACACTATATATAGCTTAAATTAGGTTTTTGAAGAGGAGTTTGACCAGTAGACATTTTCACATTACATTTTGAAGCTTTTCTTAGGTTTTTAGTGCAAATTATTGTTCTCTCTTGGAAAACCCATTTTGGGGGATAGCAAATCTTGTCTTGTACCCATTGTTGATCAATCAAGCTTATGGGTTTGCAACTTGTGGTGGCTATCTCCTTTCTTGTTATTAGTGAAACTCTCAACTATGTCTATTATGTGCATTCTTGTGTGTTTTGCTTTAGCCATGAGTAGCTAATCACCCACAACTTGGGATTGTGGGAACTGTGGATAGTTGACTTGAAATAACCTAGTTTTCTTGCATTTCTGTGATTGGGGTTTTGCATGTATTATCTATTTCCTTTCATTTTTATTGTTGTTTGGTAGTGGCAAGCACCAAACCCCGCTTACTATCACGATCCCGACCAAGGTAGTGACGAATTGGAAAAGGGAAGTAGATGACAAAATTCAGTTGATATGTTCCCATCTAATTGACCAAACCTGACCAAGGGAAGGTTGACTGGGACTATTGGTAACAGTTAGTTGGCATGCCTTGGTGGCCGACTAAGTACCATGGTGAAATTGTCCTACATGCAACTTACCAATTATAGTTGTGTATCTAGGGTAATCAAGTAGATGAACCATGGGGAACACAATCCCGAAGTTGTCCTGAAAATCGAGTGTTTCTTTGCATTTCAATTAGTGTCTATTTAATTTTGTTTTTGAATCACAAAGCACACACCCCCCATTTAGATTTTGTAGTCATAAATACTAAAAATGATTAGTAGTGAAGTCTTGTAGTCAAAGTACTGTATTCCCTGTGGGTTCGACCCTAACCTCGGTTAGATTAAAGTACTGATAGTTAGCGCTTTCTCATTGGAGTGTGACCATCAAACTACTATCAAAATGCAGTAGGCTTGTACACTCCATGAGATATTTGGATACCTCCTTAGATTGAAGAGATGACATCCCAAGGGATTTGATCCTTGGATTGAGGCAGTGATGAATCCTCTTTCTAAGAATAAGGGTACGACAAAGCAAAGACAATCTTCATGATTCTTCTCAACATGCTGATTCTCCTTGATTGACGGTCTTCCAGATTCTTCTAAATTGAGCAGATCCTTCTTGATTGACTCTAATTTAGTGATGAGATCTTTTTCTTTTCTTTCTTGGCTGTTCTTGATTTGAAGATGATCCTTGATTTGTCTTCATAATCTTTTCGTATATCTCTTTTAGACTACATCTTTTCCATGATTGACTTCATCATATTTGGTTTTCCATAGTGAGCTTCTTTGATTGAATCCCAAATTTGAGTTTTCCTTTTTGCTTGATTTGCTTTCTATTTCATCAGGGTTGTTTCCCCAAATTTGCTCTTTTGTGTTTTTCCTGAATATAGTCATCATTCAAAATAGATTGGTGCCATCAATCTCCCCCTTTATGATAATGACAAAAATTGATTATGTAGTCAACTTCCCTGAATGTAGTCGACCGCTTGGGGTACTATTTGAAGTACTCCCCCATAATAGTTGCATGGTAGTTGATCGGTCACTTACATGTGCTCCCCCTAAGATGATACCTACTAGTTGACTTGCCGGAAAAACAATACCAAAAGACAACAGATACACAACAAGCACAACTATACTACATAATATTTATTTCTCTCCCTTTGACATCAGCAAAGAGAAAGCATACTTATATCATAGTAAGCACAAACAGATAGCTATAGTTTGGCATTTAGGCCCTTAGCAATAGTCCAAAAAAAAAACACATAACACAACTAATCATCCACAAGGCCTAGGAAGTATGTCAGAGTGATCACAATAGAAATTTTCAGATTTTCGAATAGGGCATTCAGAGAGGCTGATAGTTCATCTGAACAAGTTTGAACCTTCTAAGCAAACTTCGCAGCATCCTTGACAACTTGATCTGGCTTCAAGCTAACCTTAGCAATGTTAGTACCAGTTTCCTTGGAGGTTTCTCGAATTTTCTCGACAGAATTAGCAGCAGAGTCAAACTTATAGTAACTAGAGAGAAGAAGATCCTAAAGGGCTTCGTCCATCCCAGATACTTCAGATAAAAAGCTTCGAGAAGCTTAGTGTCCAAAGTAGTAGGAGGAGCGATATTTGGTGGATAAGGGTCAGAAGGCATTACAAGGGTAGCAATATCAAACTTGAGAACTCCTGAATCATTGGAGAGTACATATCCTATAAATACTTCCAAAGGCCTTAGAATTGTAACACTACTTCATAGTAATAGATGGGATATCAACAAGGCAAACCGAATTGGCTTCCAGAATATGAGATATGATCATCCCATAGGGAATACTAGGGGATCAATGGTGGAGTCTGTTATGTGGTTGAGAGTGAAAGAGGAAAGTTTGAATCGTTTCATTGAGAGAGAACAATAGGTGTAGAAAGTGTCTGGAATAGACAGAGAAGAGAAGGAACCAGCTCTTGGGAGAAAAGTGGTTGCAACAATTTGAGAAACGACACGGGGTTCCAAGGAGACTTCTTTAGGGCTGAGATTTGAGGGACAAAGACCGAAAGGGTTGGAGGAGAGGGCCCTTTTTGTCTCTTGAAAAGTAACTTCAAAATCAGAGAGTAAAGCGTTTCTAATGGAACAAGATAAACCAGAGCAGTGGATTTCAATTTCTTGAAGAATATCACAATCCAAGAATATTCACTTACCCAGAACCAAGGTTTCCACTTCTCCAGGCTTCAAGGAACGGAGATTGACATAGAATAGCCTGACCAAGGATTCATAGACCACCTTAGGTGGAGATGAGAACACTTTAGCCCATCCTTGAAATTTGAAGAACTCTGTAATGGGACAGTGAAGAGTCAAGAGAAGGTCAAGATCAACAATGCATCTATGAATAATGGTTTTGGATTTCAAGTATTGGAAGAGGTTTTCATTGGAAGAATACCAAAAGTCAATTTTCATATCAAGGGAGTTTTTCAAAATCAAAGCCACACTTCTTTTTCTGATCACTGGAGAGATATGCAGGTGCAGAGTGTTTAAGAGATAAAATAGAGGTGAATTTGTGGAAGGAGGGGATGAAAGTGTTGAGGATTTTTCAGAGTCAATGGGAACAGGGGAATGAGCAACACCTTTCCCTTTGATTCGTGAACTCTTACGAGGAGGCATGGCGAGATTCAGGGGAGGAGAAGGGGATAAGTGAGGAGAAGGAGAGAGATAGAGAGAGAAGAGATTATAAAAATAAAAAAATGGAAAGAAGTTGAACGGAAACGGTGGTAGTTTGAATTGACGGGACGTGAAAGGAAGGGATGACTGTCACACGAACAGAAAAATGGAAAACTCAAATGCCAATCGTCAAAATAAATACAGAGCAATAAATAAAGTCCCAGAAAATCGTATAAAAAACGAACAAAATCAATTTGTTAATAAATGCTTCTAATTATTACCATGCAAGTACATAAAGTAAAAACACATACAGTAAAAAATTTCAAAAATTTTCCAAAAGAATTTTAAACCTATTTCGAGATTGCAAAATCCTTCTCCAAGAAGTGATTTTATAAAAATGTCTGCCAATTGATTTTCGATATTGACAAAAAACTATTTCAATATCCCCATTTAAAACATGATCTCTAAAAAAATGGTGCTTAATATCGATGTGTTTATCCATTGAGTGATGCACCTGATTTTTTGGCAAACAAATGACACTAGAATTATCACATAGCAATTGAGTAGGTTTAGCAATTATAGCAATTATATGATAATCAGTTAATTGATGAATTGTTCATAAAACATGAGCACAACATAGTCTAATAGCCACATATTTTGCTTTAGTGGTTGAAATGGAAACACAATTCTGCTTCTTGCTATTCCAGGAGACTAAACAATTTCCAAGGAATTGGCAAGAGCTGCTAGTACTTTTCCCATCCAATTTATCACCTGCATAATTTATATCTGAAAAACCATGAAGATCAAGCATAAAGGATCTTTAATGTCAAAGAGCAAAAGAGATAGTTCCGACCAGATAACAAACTATCCTTTTTAGAGTAGTTAAATGAGATTCTTTAGGAGTAGATTGAAATCTAGCATATTTGCACACACTAAACATAATTTCAGGATGATTAGTAGTGAGATGCAGTAAATAACCAATCATACCTCTATACTTGGATTCATCAATACTCTTACTATTACGATCAAGATCCAAATTGCTGGAAGGACTCATGGGAGAGGTAATGGATTTAGCATTTTGCATACCAAATTTTTCACTAATTCCAAAGCGTATTTGCTTTGACAAATGAAGATAGCTTGATCAGTTCGAAAGATTTGAAGTCCCAGAAAAAAGGTTAGCTTACCCATCATACTCATTTCGAATTTCGCTTTGATAAGATTGGCAAAGTCCTTGCAAAGATTAGTGTCAATACTATAAAAAATAATATCATCAACATAGATTTGAATGATAATATTGTCAGAGGAGGATTTTATAATGAAAAGACTAATGTCAATACTTCCTCGAGAGAAATCATGGGATAATAGTAAATTACTTAGGCCCTCATACCAAGCTCTGGGAGCTTGTTTGAGTCCATAGAGAGCTTTTGACAATTTAAACACATCGTAAGGAAATTCTGGATTTTCAAAACTTGGGGGTTGTTTCAAAAAAACTTTTTCTTCAATAAAACATAAAAAAAGCACTTTTAATGTCCATTTGAAAAATTTTAAAACCTTTAAAACCAGCATAAGCAAGAAGGATGAGAATAGATTCTAACCTTGACACAAGAGAGAAAGTCTGATCATAGTCGACTCCTTCTTGTTGTGAGTAACCTTGAGCCACGAGTCTAGCTTTTTTTCTGGTTACTTCTCCAGCTTCATTTAGCTTGTTTCTAAAAACCTGTAATTCCAATTATAGAGACATTATCTGGTGGGAACCAAGGTCAAAACCTGATTCTTTTCGAATTGATCTAGCTCTTGCTTCATAGCTTTAACCCATTCATTGTCTTTTAATGCTTCTTCAACCTTTTTAGGTTCAAGTTGAGAATATGAGAGCAATATTAGCAATTTTCTTGCTTGAGGCCCTTGTTCTCATTCCATCACTTGCATTACCAATGATGAATTTTTGGAGTAATCATGTTTGCTTCTCTATTCATTAGGAACTGATTCCATTATTAGTTGACTTTCATCAGCAGTAGTTGACTGCACTTTGTTTGTAGAGTCTTTTGGAGCAGTCACAACACTGTTAAAGAGCTATTCATCATCTGAACTACATTTTTTCTCAAGAATAGAATTAAATTAATCAAATAACATGAATAGACTCTTCTGTAGTGGATGTGCATTTACTAAAGACTCTATAAGCTCTACTAGAGTTTGAGTAGCCAAGAAAAATACCTTCATCGCTATGAGGCTCAAATTTACCTAGGTTATCCTTACCATTATTATGGGCAAAGCTTTTGCAATCAAATGGATGAAAGTAGCTAATGTTTGGTTTCATTTCATTCCATAGTTCATATGGAGTCTTCTTAAAAATGAGCCTTATTAGGCATCTATTGAGTATGTGACAGGGCGTGCTTATTACTTCTGACCAGAAATGGTGAGGAAGAGGGTGCTCACAAATCATTGTTCTAGACATATCTTGAAGAGTTTGGTTCTTTCTTTTGACAACTCCATTTTGTTGAGGAGATCGAGGAGCTAAGAAATTGTGAGAATATCCCTCTTTATTGCATAATTTTTCAAAGGCTCTGCTTTCAAATTCTCCTCCATGATCACTTCTAGTAGAAGTGATATAATAACCTTTTTCTCTATGTACTTTCTTACAAAAGAAATCAAAATTTTTTAAATTATCATCTTTGTTGGATAAATACATGATCCAAGTAAAATAAGAATAATCATCAACAATTACAAATGCGTACCTTTTTCCACCAATGCTATCAGTTCTAGTAGGACCAAAAAGATCCATATGAAGAAGCTGAAGAGGCTTTGTTGTAAAAATAATATCTTTTGATTGAAAGGAGTTTCTTGTCTGCATACCCATTTTACATGCATCATAGATGTGTTCCTTGGTCTAATCAAATTTTGGCAGTCCAATTACTAGATCCAACTATGCAAGCTTCCCAATTAATCTCATGCTAGCATGACCTAGTTTTTTGTGCCAAATCCATGGATCTTCAGAAATGGATGGTAAATAGATGTGGTTTGTTGATCCTTTGACTGAGTCCAAAATGTAAACATTTTTATCCCTGCTTCCTGGTAGAAGTTCCTTTTCTGATACATCCTAAATAATGCATCCAGTTTTCTTGAATCTTACTTCCAGTTTAAAATCACATCCCTTCACAAGATAAATAATAGTAATATCACAAAATTCATTGAAGGAGATTGTTCCAATACCAATGACAGTTCCGGTCGAATTGTCACCAAACCAAATTTTTTCACCATTATAGTCAACAATAGATTTGAACAGATTTTTCTTACTTGTCATGTGATTAGAACATCCACTGTCAAGATTCCACTTGCCTTTTGATTTCGAGCGATGTTCCTGCAAAACATGATTACTTGTTTTTAGGTACCTAATTTATTTTGGGCCCTTGTTTTTAGAAGTGTTTTTGACTTTCCCAGACCATGTTGGTTTGTTTAGAAAGATGAATCTGCATCTAGAATAGGAGTGACCAGGTTAACCACAATAATAGCATGAGCTTTTACTGGTTTCATCAGATCCAGACAGACTATAATATTCACTTTGAGAGTAAGTCAACTGTTTTAACTATTGACTTAATTTCTCTATTTTGGGCTGGAAAATTTATGAGCATTTTTCAAAAGATTTTTTAATTCAAAATTTTCTTTATCTAAAAGATCTCTTTTAACAACACAGGCTTCAAATTTGATTTCCAAAGCTCTTTTTTCATCTCGAATAGTTCTAAGGTTTTCAAAAGAATTTTTTTAATCTCTCATAGCATGATCTAGTAAAGCTCTTAATTCATTACAATTTCTACAAAAATCACATTTTACCTGGCTGGATTCTCCAATGGCCATGAAGCACATATTTCCAGAATCATCTTGATTGTATTCAGATGTGTCTTCATCACTCCAACTACTGAGTGCTTTGTTTCTTCCTTATCCTTGAGGATATCTTCTCTTAGCTTGTGGACACTCACTTGCAATGGGTCCAAACTTGCCACAATCATAACACTTTCCATTATTTCGATTGTAGTTAGTAATTTATTTATTTCGATAATTGTTTGGTTTACATCTACTCTGATTTCTATTGTGCCGGAATGTTTCCATGACAGACCTAGTGATCAGTGTGATTTCATCCTCATTGAATTCATCTGCATCTTCTTCAGCATCATCTGTTGCCTTGAAGGCAACAAATTTCTTCTTCTCATCTTCTTTACCCTTTTTGCTCAGATGAGTTTTCTCAAAGGCAATAAGATCTCCTCGAACCTCATCATAGGGTAGGTTATTGAGATCCATGCTTTCAAGTGCAACAACTTGTGCATGCCATTAAGGAGGTAGGCTTCTTAGAACCCTCCTTATGTACTATATGGGAGCATATTCTTTTCTTACAACTTTGAGTTCTCAAATGATTTTGCTCAGATGGGCAAACATTCTTTCAATAGATTCTCCTTTTTTCATTTGGAACCATTCATATTCATATACAAGGAGACTGGCAATGATTTCTTTTACTTTGTCAGTTCCTTCGTAAGTAACCTCTAGTTTGTCACACATTACTTTAGCAGTTCCACAACTAGAGATTTTTCTTATATTCTTCACCACTGATGGCATTGTGGAGAACATTTTTAGCTTTTGAATTTATCTGGATGATCTTCATTTGTTCATCAGTGTAGTTCTCCAGTCTAGGAACAATAGGAGTCTAACTTCCTTCAGAACTAGATGAGCTTCCATTTGCTGGTTTGTATGCAGGGATGGGAATGTCACCAAGTTTGATAACCCTCTAAACTTTTTTATCATAAGATTTAATGAAGGTCTCCATTCTGATTTTCCAGTGTCAAAAATGCTTTCCAATGAAGTAGGGAGGTCTGGTTTGAGAATTCCCTGTTTAAATAGTGCTCCAATGGTTTGATTTTGATTTGCCATGATCTTTTTCTCACCTATGGTTAGACAGAAAATTATAGTCTGATACTAATTGAAAGTGCAAGGGGGTGGGGGTGAATTGAATTTTCTTCACTTTTCTTTTAACTTAAGCCTAAACTTCAGATAGTCAACTAGTATACCAGGTAGTCGACTAAAGCAATTAAGTAAGCAGAAAAGGAAAAAGCATAAAAAGAAAATTCAACACCGGATGTTTTTATATTGGTCCGGATTCAATATGAATCCTATGATCAGTCCCCTTGGGTTGCAAGGGATATGCTTTCAAGCCTTTAATGGAATGGTGTTTACAAGAATTTTAACTTAAAACTAAACTTAGATTTTTCCTCTCTTTTTTTTGTTTTTCTTTTTCATTTGATACAAACCTCTCTTTCAATTTTTTTCTTCTTTTCTCTCTCTTTTTGTTTCACAGTAACAACTCTAGAGATTACAATGATTTTATAAAGATGAATAAGATTGAAGAATGGCTTGAAATGTAGTAGGCTTGTATGCTCCATGAGATATCCGGATGCCTCCTTATATTGAAGAGATGGCATCCCAAGGGGTTTGATCATTGGATTGAGGCAGTGATGAATTCTCTTTCCAAGAATAAGGGTAAAGCAAAGGAAAGGCAATCTTCCTAATTATTCTCAATGTGTAGGTCTTTCTTGATTGATGGTCTTCCTGATTTTTCTCAATAAAGCATGTCCTTCTTGATTGACTCTAATTTAGTAATGAGATCTTTTTCTTTTCTTTCTTGGTTATTCATGATTTGGAGATGATCCTTGATTTGTCTTCATAGTCTATGCGTAGAACTCTTTTAGACTACATCTTTTCCTTGATTGACTTCATCTGATTTGGTTTTCCATAATGAGCTTCTTTGATTGAATCCCAAATTTGAGTTTTCCTTTTTGCTTGATTTGCTTTCCATTTCGTCACGGTTGTTCAGATTTCCTCTTTTGTTTTTTTCTTAAAAATAGTCATCATTCAAAACAGATTGGTGCCAACAAACTATAGATGATGACTATGAGTTTAAAATGTCACGCCCGGGAGGGTACCCTAGACGTAACTGACACTCGAAGACTATTGCAAGCCCCCAAGTGAACCACCTAGTCTGATCGCAATAGTTCGATCAGTTTAATAGCGGAAGATAACCAAGAAATAACTATCTATCAAGTGGGCTATAAATTATCAACTCAGTCAATCATAAAGAATATGAGAAAAAGGGAAAATATCAGTGTAAATTAGGGAAACGGGGAAAAGGAACTCCAACATCGGCCATCATCAATCTATGTCTATGAAGCCTCTATAACTATAATATGAGAAGGTACCATGACAGGCCATGACTACCACAGTCCAAAATCTGCATCATAAAATAATGTAGCGCCAAAGGGGCATTAGCACGTGGAATGTACTGTATGTAAATTGGGCTAAAGTAAACTGTATTACAACATCATCAGCTCATCAACCACTCATCCTCAACTCGGAGGAAGAAATAGGATTCTATCGTATTCACTATCCATCAAGACATCAGACAATCACATCAACCTCAGAGTGCTATAAAAATGAGACTTATCTAGGTGTTTTTATAACCAACAACCACCACTTATGAGCCAGTGGTGACACAACGAAGAGATGTCATTGCCACATCTGTCCAGTACCTTGCCGGGGTAAAAGACGACTCTATCGGAGATCCCAAAAGAAGTCTATCAAGCCCTCTGCGGGGCAAAGAAAACATCCGCTTTCACAGTCCAATCCTCTCCTACGCTAGCCACGTAGTTAATGAGTATGAGTAAGACTCAATCTTACCCATTTCGGTGCTAATACTCCTCCTAGGACTCGACATGCTCATAGGTCCATCAATACATCAAGAATCTCCATCGCCCAACCTCTACGGGCAAGAACACTCACCTCATCTCATCATTTATTAACTCAAAGAGTAGGATCATTCTTCAAAACTAAGTTCAACCTCATTTAGACTCTAAAGATAGTGATTCCATTAATTTCAGTTATTGATACACTCATCTCAAGACTCAAACCGGAACAATCAACACATTCAGACAGTCAAAGCTGTAGACATTACCCCTAAGTTCATTCTTGTGCTCTTTAACAGAGAATTCATGTCGGGTAAATACATAATCATGCAATAATACATGTAAACAGTTAATTTAAAGTATGATGATCATCAATTTAAGGTAATATATATAAATTAAATAGAACTTTCAAGAAAATCTTCAAGGATTGTAACTTAAAAACTATCAACTATCAAACTAACCCATACATTGGGGCACATGGAAGAACAATTTCATGTTCTAGGTAGCCTTTACATACCTGAGATGAAGATTGTATGAATTTTCAACAAGATTTTGAACCCAAGCTTTGAAACCCTCAACTCTTTCTTGTTCTTCTCTCAGTTCTCCGATTGAAACTTAGAAAATAAGCGGTTTTTGAAACCCTTCGTACGAGTTTAAGACTTAAAAAAGCACATTTTGGGACTTAAAAATGGGTTTAGAATGACCAAAATACCCTTCTCAAAATTTAAAAAAAGATCAGAAAATTTGTACTGGTCCGCGATGTTCCAGGAGCACTAACCAGTATATTTTGTAATTTTTAATTCCCACTGATAAAATGGAAAAAACACTAAGTGTGTCTCCGCGCCTTCTCCGCATCACGCCAGGGGCGCGGACAGACACTGTCCGGATGAAAAGTAGTGAAATTTTATTTTCGCTAAGGTCGCTCTTAAATTGGGTCGAGACCATTTTCCTACTGGATTTTTCACACTGATCGCAGATCTGATCTCGAATTTCCAATCGAAGATTTGAAAGACGTGTTGCACGCATGATTACGTTTTAGGGGCGTTTCGATAATTTTACGTGGTGTTACATCATCTCCCCCTTTTGATCATTCATCCTTGAATGATGAGCAAAAGTAGAATAAAAGCACAAGTAACCCCAAAACTCATTTCATTCCTCGCTTAGGAACTCTCGAACTCTCAACTATCCATCTCTGTCTTAGACTTAGGAACTAGAGTCAATGCATCAAATTCAAGAATAGAACTTTAATAGGGTTAAGGGTAGGGACTTTACCATACACATAGTCATATTTTATCATGAATAGGTGCGGGTACTTGAATTTCATCCCTTCCTCAGCTTCCCACGTAGCTTCCTCAACAAATTGATTCCTCAATAGAACTTTGACGGAGGCTATCTCTTTGTTCCTCGGCTTACGAACTTGTCGATCAAGGATTTGCACTAGAATTTCTTCATAAGATATACTATCCTTTAGTCCTATACTCTCAACAGGAATTGCTAAGGCAGGATTGTAACGACCCCAAAAAGTGCCCAAAAACGTGTCTCGAAATGCTCAGAATTTTAATTTTTGTATATCTCAAAATCCGTTTGTTATTTTGAAAATCCGACTTTATATTCTTGTTCAGGGGTCCAAATAAGGGGGATAAGGGTCTTAGCCAGATTTAACAGCAAAAAATTAGTAATTACAAAATATCACGAATGCAATTTCCAGAGAGGAATCCATGTCGCAGATGTTAAAATGGTGCCTTTTTTTTTAGTTCATCCAAAGTATTCTAAGTGTTGGGGCCAAGTATTCCCAAACATGTTTTTATCTATACTTAGCTAAATTTCACCTTTATATCATCCTAAACATTTTCCAATACTCACTAAAGCACTTAGCCATATTTTCACTCAAAAATTCAAGTCTCAAAACCCTCATCTGAAACTAAGGATTTCCCTCAAGTTTCAAGCCTCCATTTTTAACTTTCACCAAGAGTTTCTCCAAAGCTAAGGTATGTAGGTTTTAGCTGTTGGGTTCTTCCAGTAATGGTGCCCTAATCTCTTTTTTACTCAATTTGCATGATTTGAAGTTGATTTTACATGTGGGTCTTGTATATTAAGAAATTTACTGCACAGTGATTTGAGTTCATGAAAGTATGATTATTTTAGTATATTTTGAGCTCTAATTCCTGGATCTAATGTTGGAATTGATAATGGATTTTGATATGAATGTATTAGGGATGTTTTAAGGTATTGATTGATGGCTTTACAACAGATTTTCTTGCATGATTTAATCTCTAAATTGCATGGTCTTTTACCCCCATTAGATACCCCCAAGTGTGTGATAAAATGTCCGGCTAGGGTTTCTTGTGGAATTTAAGGTCCAAATCATGAGATGTATTATGATAATGAAATGAGATGATGTATATGATAAATTCTATATGAAGTGTTGTATTAGACCATGCACAATCCAGGGGCTCTAGGAACCCGGATAACCGAGATGGGGGTTTGTACTCATTAACCGAGGGAAGGGTTAGTACTTCTCCACCTAGTGATGGGGCGGCATCATCACTAACCAAGATGGGGGTTTGTACTCATCAACTGAGGGAAAGGGTTGGTACTTCTCCAACTAGTGATGAGGTGGCATCATCACTAACCGAGATAGGTTACTCATCAACCGAGGGAAGGGTTAGTACTTCTCCACCTAGGTGATAGGGCGACATTATCACCAACTGAGTGAAGGGTTAGTACTTCACCACCTAAGTGATGGGGAGGCATCATCACTAACCTACCAAGGGGTTTGTACCTTGGAAGTCTAATTTGGTCTATTCTACATATATGATATCTTATATGAGTAAGAGTTTCTTAAGCATGTTTTACTTTACCATTGGTCATACATGCCATATTGCCATATTATGCATATTTCCTATTGTTATGCATTTAGATTATGATGCTATTTCTTGTTGCATTGCATCCTACATTCTTAGTATATTCAAACGTACTAACGCATACTCTTGCCTACATGATATCACCATGTAGGAATCAGAGCCCAAGTTGATCATCCTCCTCGTCCACATGGTTAGTTCGATGCTACTCAAGCTAGTTGGTGAGACCTCCATTTCGGGGACCTTGGTCTACGTTTTCCCTTGCCATGTCTTGAGACGCTCCACTTTATGTTCTATGTTGACTATGAGGGTGAGCCCGGTTACCTTGTCTTGGCCCCCGCTCTTATGTATGTATTTAGAGGTGTTTGTTGTACAAGTTATGTATCTATGATATGAGCTTTGACTCTTTGTCTCTTGATGATGATGTTTTGCAAGCTATCCCTTAACCCATTTTCTCCTTATTCTTACTTTATGTCTTTTACACGTTTCCACGACCAATGATGTGTAATTACAAGTTAAGAGGCTTGAGTGGGACTCCTTCAGGTTCCTCACTCACCATGTTAGGTCTAGGCCCTAGGCTTGCGTCGTGACAAGGATCTCCCAAATACTTCTTTAACATTAAAACATGAAACACCGGATGGACTCCATCTAGCTCGGAAGGAAAATCTAGCTCATAAGCGACCTTCCAATCCTCCTCGCAATCTAATATGGTTTGATATAATATGGACTCAACTTCCGCTTCTTACCTAATCTCATGACACCCTTCATGGGTGACACCTTCGGGTACACCTAATCATACACCTCAAACTCCAAGTCTCTTCTCCTCATGTCTGTGTAAGACTTTTGACGACTCTGTGCTATCTTCAACCTCTCTCTAATGGATTTCACCTTCTCCATAGACTGGTGGACAAGATCGGGTCCGACCAATTTAGGTTCACCAACCCCGAACCAGCCAATTGGTGATCTATATCTTCTCCCGTATAATTCCTCGTAAGGGGCCATTTGAATGCTGGCATGGCATCTATTGTTGTACGCAAATTCAATTAATGGTATGTGGTCATCCCAATTACCCTTGAAGTTGATGATGGAAGCTCTCAACATATCCTCCAAGGTCTGAATAGTACGCTCTGCCTGTCCATCTTTCTGAGGGTGAAAAGTTGTGCTCAGATGTACTTTTGTACCCAATCCTTTCTGAAAGGATCTCTAAAATTGAGAGGTGAATTGAGCTTCTTTGTCCGAGATGATGGATAAGGGAACCCTATGTAACCTCACAACCTCACGACTATATAGTCAAGCATACGCCTCAGCCATATAGGTTGTCTTGACTGCCAAGAAGTGGCTTGATTTCGTCATCCTATCAATAATCACCCATATCAAATCATGCTGCTTTTGGGATCTTGGTAAACTGGTAATGAAATCCATGTTGATCATCTCCCGCTTCTACTCAGGAATTTCAAAGTTCTAAGTTAATCCACATGGTCTCTGATGTTCAACCTTGACTAGTTGACAATTGGGGCACTTAGAGACAAATTCAGCAATGTCCCTCTGCATTCCATTCCATCAATAGACCTCTCTCAAGTCATGGTACATCTTGGTGGAACTAGGATGAATAGAATATCTGGAGCTATGAGCTTCAGCCATGATCCTGTCTTGAACTCCATAAATATCGAGCAAACACAATCTACCCTGGTATCTCAACACCCCATCTCACCCTTTGGAGAAAACCATCACCTTCTGCTTGTGAACCGCGTCTTTTAATTGGAACAAGACAGGGTCTTGTTGTTGCTTCTCCTTCACTTCTGACACTAAGGATGAAGCAAACCCACTCTGAACATTGACCCTGCCTTCACTGTTCTCCTCAAGTTGCACTCCCAGTCGAGCCAATCTATGAACTTCTTTAGCCAATTCCTTCTTCCTTTCCTCCATATGGGCAATGCTACCCATAGACAACCTGCTAAGAGCATCAGTAACAATGTTAGCCATACCTAGGTGGTAGAGAATACTCATAGCATAGTCCTTGAGCAACTCCAACTATCTCCTTTACCGTAGGTTGAGCTCTTTCTATCTAACCACGTATTCCAAACTCTAGTGGTTAATGAATATGTCCACATGTACTCTATACAAGTATTGACGCCATATCTTAAGTGTGAATACCACCGCTTCCAACTTGAGATCATGAGTCAGATAGTTCTTCTCATGGATCTTGAGTTGTCTGGAAGCATAAGCTATCACCTTCCCTCTCTACATCAACACACAACGAAGTCCGACTCTTGAGGTTACAGTTTATCACGAAGTCTCCCATCCTATTGGGCAAGGTGAAAACTGGTGTTGTAGTCAATCTAGTCTTCAACTATTGGAAACTCTTTTTGCATTCCTCAGACCATTGAGATTTGGCTTTCTTCTGAGTTAGCTTAGTTAATGGTGCTGAGACAAAGAAGAGAAGCCCTCAACAAATTTGCACTAGTACCCTGCCAAACCAAGAAGCTTCTTATTTCCATGGGAGAAGTTGGTCTAGGCTAGTTCTTAACCGCCTCAATCTTCTGGGTATCCACCCGAATACCATCTTTTGAGGCAACATGGCCTAACAAATCTACGGATTTGAACAAAAACTCACACTTCGAGAATTTTGCATACAACTCATGGTCTTTGAGTATTTGCAAAACCTTTCTAAGGTGATTAGCATGCTCCTCTTTATCCTTAGAATACACCAGAATATCATCGATGAACATGATCACGAACATGTCAAGGTACGGTCTGAGTACCCTGTTCATCAAATCCATGAAAGCTGCAGGTGCATTTGTCAAACCCGATGAACATGACCAAGAACTCAAAGTGGATATACTGTATCCTAAAGGCTTTCTTTGTAATATCACTTTCCCTCACCTGCAACTGATGGTAACCCGATCTGAGGTCTATCTTGGAGAAATAAGTAGCACCTTGAAGTTGGTCAAATATATCATCTATCCTAGGGAGAGGATACTTATTCTTTATTGTAACCTCGTTCAGTTGCTGGTAATCTATACACATTATGAGAGACCCATCTTTCTTACGCACGAATAGTATAGGAGCACTCCAAGGTGAGACACTAGGCCTTATGAAACCTTTCTCTAACAAGTCTTTCAACTGTTCTTTCAATTTTTTCATCTCCGCAGGGGCCATTCTATAAGGTTGAATTGAAATGGGTTTTGTCTTGGGAATGACATCAATCCCAAAGTTAATCTCCCTATCAGGAGGGACTTTGGGCAGATCATCAGGAAACAACTCAGGAAGCTCATTCATAATTGGGACTAACTCAAGAGTGGAAGATTCAACATCATCTGACTTGACTCACACGAGGTGGTAAACACAACCTTTGGAAATCAACTTTCAAGCTCTAAGATAAGAAATATGTTTGTCGTTAAATGCCACAAAACTCCCTTTCCACTCTAGAATAGGCTCATTAGGAAATTGGAACTTAACAATTCGGGTTCTACAGTCAACAGAGGCATAACAAGTGTGAAGCCAATCCATTCCAAGTATTACATCAAAATCAACCATTGCCAATTCTACCAAGTCAGCTAAGGTATCTCTATGATAGACAAATTCTACACAATCTCTGTAAACAATCTCAACTAAGATAGAGTCACCAGTAAGGGTAGAAACAACAAAAGGTTCTAGTAAACACTTTGGAAGAATTTCAAACTTACTAGCCACATAAGGGGTCACAAAAGATAAAGTGGCACCCAAATCAAGCAATGCATAACAATCAAAGGTAAAGACTCGAAGCATACTTGTAACCACGTTTGGTGCAGCCTCCTGATCCTATCGATTACCTATAGTATAAAGGCGGTTCGTCCCACCTCTTGTACCAGTAGTGGTACCCCTCTGCTGATTCCCTGCTGGAGGGGCTGCGAATAACTGTGGTCTGCTGCTCCCCTCACCTCATCTCCTCTTTGGGCATTCAAACCAGAGATGAGCAGTCTATCCACATGAATAGAAAACATCCTTACCCACACGACACTCACCCAGATGAAGCTTACTACACTTGTCACAAGGTGGCTTTCCCCTCACACCTTGGGTCACACTAGCCTTAGATTATGCAACCTGAGCCCTGAAATTCTGGAATCCCTGAGACTTCTGATCATATATGTTTGGTTGAATGGGTGAACTCGCTACAGAAGGTGCATGATAAGAGGATCTCTATTAGAAGTATCACTTGTCGCCCTTACTCTGTCTCTACTGGCTAGGCTTATGCCCTGCGGACTTTGCCTTTCTGTTCAACTGCTCCTCTATATCTCTCTTCTTGTCCTCCTCTATCTGTTCGGCATACACCATAATTCAGGAGATGTCCATGCTAGGAATTAGCAAAGCTACCTTACACTCTTTCTACACATGTCTGGCCAGACCAGACACGAACTTCTTCATCCTTGCCCTTATGTCTTGCCCTATCTCTAGAGCATACCTAGACAGCTTAATAAACTTAAGGCTATACTCCTTCACAGTCATCCCTCCTTGTTTCAGATTCATGAACTCATCCACCTTCACATCCCTCAACTCTTGAGGAAAGAAGTGACCAGGGAAGGCTATCTCAAACTTCTCCCATGCTAGAGGCTTCGCATTCTCACCTCTACTCCTCCCACTGATTGTACCACACATTAGCGATGTCCTTCAATTGGTAGGAAGCAAGCTCCACTCCTCAAGATCATCAGCATGCATTGGTTTCAGGATCTTATACATTTCATCAATGAAGTTTTGTGGGTCCTCCTCAACCTTAGACCCCGTATACACTGGCGGGTTCATCCTTAAGAAGTCTCTAAGTCGGGTGGCAGCTGAGGGCTCCTGTGAGCTAGAGCTCGGAGCTTGAGAACCTCTGCTTTTACCCTGGGAGGCCACCAATTATGTCAGCATGGTGATGGCTCCCCTAAACTCTGCCTCTGTGCTGGGAGCTGGCTGTGGCTGAGCAGGAGGCGCCTGTGGGACCTCGACAGCCCTGGCAGGGCATCCCTGTCTCCTAGCCTATGGCTGGACCGGGACCTTAAGTTGGGTGTTCTCAGAAGCTGAGGCTACGACATATCTCTACGCGGTTTTCCTCTTTGGCGAAATTTTCTGTAAACGCATAACTTATGAGTTAAAACGGGATTTCCATAAGGTTAAACTCTATCGCATGAATCCATATCATAGATTAAGGGTAACACTTCCTAATGTCCCATAGCCTCCTACTTACGAAGAGTGGTGTACAACACACCCAAAAATAAGATTCTACTAGACACGACTTCATAGACTCTCTGGGACACTCAAACTCTGGGCTTTGATACCAAGTTTTTCATTCCCCGGGAGGGTACCCTAGGCGTAACTAGCACCCGGAGAGCATTGCTAGCCTCCAAGCGAACTACCTAGTCTCATCGCAATCGATCGATCAATTCAATAGCAGAAGATAACAAAGAAATAAATATCCATCAAGTGGGCTATAACTATCAACTCAGTATATCATAAAGAATACGAGAAAAAGGGACAATCTCAGTGTAAAGTAGGGAAACGGGGAAAACGAACCCCAATATATGCCATCATCAATCTATGTCTATGAAGCCTCTATAACTATCATCTAAGAAGGTACCATGATAGACTATGGCTACCACAGTCCAATAAAAAGAACTCGAAGAAGAATGAAAGCAAGTAAAGTGAAGATGTCCTCCTGGAGGCAGGGGAGGACTCACCAAGTCTGGATTAAGGAGCTCTAGACCTCAACGGTTCACCTGCTGAAGTCCTCTGTCTACAGAATCTGCATCATAAAACAATGCAGCGAAAAAGAGGCATTAGTAAGTGGAATGTACTGTATGTAAAATAGGCTAAAATAAACAATTTTAGAATATCATCAGCTCATCAATCACTCATCTTCAACTCAGAGCAAGAAATAGGACTCTATCGCATTTACTATCCATAAAGACATCAGACAATCACATCAACCATAGAGTGCTATCAACATGAGACCTATCTGGGAGTTTCTATAATCGACAACCACCACCTATGAGCCGGTGATGATACAACGAAGAGAGTCATTGCCACATCCGTCTAGTACCTTGTCGGGGTAAAATCCAAGTCTATCGGGGATCCCAACAGAATTCTATCAAGCCCTCTGCGGGGCAAAAAAAACATCCGCTTTCATGGTCCAATCCTCTCCTACGCTGGCCACGTAGTTAATGAGTATGAGTGGGACTCACTCTTACTCATTTCGGTGCTAATACTCTTCCTAGGACTCGACATGCTCATAAGTCCATCAATTCATCAAGAATTTCAATCGCCCAGCCTCTACGGGCAAGAACACTCACCTCATCTTATCATCTATGAACTCAAAGAGTAGGATCATTCTTCAAAGCTAAGTTCAACCTCATTTAGACTCTAAAGATACTAATTCCCTCAATTTTTCAGTAATCAATACACTCATCTCAGGACTTAGACCCCAAAAATCAACATATTCAGATAGTCAAGGCTCTAGACATTACCCCTAAGTTCATTCTTGAGGTCTTTAACAGAGAATTCATGTAGGGTAAATACATAATCACACAATAATACATGTAAACAGTTAACTTAAAGTATGATGATCATCAATTTAAGATAATATATATAAATTAAAGAGAACTTTCAAGAAAATCTTCAAGAATTGTAGCTCAAGACCTATCAACTATCAACCTAACCCATACATTGGGGCACATGGAAGAACAATTCCATATTCTGGGTAGCCTTTACATACTTGGGATAAAGATTGTACAAATCTTCAAAATTTTGAATCCAAGCTTTGAAACCCTCAATTCTTTCTTCTTCTTCTCTTAGTTCTCCCTATTCTTTGAAACACTTTGTACGAGTTTAAGACATAAAAATACGTTTTGGGACTTAAAATGGTTTGGGAATGACCAGAATATCTTTCCCAAAATTAAAAGAAAAAACGTCAGAAAAGTTATACTGGTCCGCGACGCGCCAGGGGTGAGGACCAGTATGTTTTTGCAAATTTTTGTAATTTTAATTCCCGTCGAAAAAATGGAAAAAAACACTAAGTGTGTCTCTATGCCCCCTCCGTGTCACTCCAGGGGCGCGGACAGACACTATCCGGATGAAAATTAGCGAAATTTTATTTTCTCTATAGTCACTCTTAATTCGTGTAGAGACCATTCTCCCACTTGATTTTCCACGCTGATCGCAAATCCGATCTTGAATTTTCAATCGGAGCTTTGTAAGACGCATTGCTTGCACGATTACGTTTTAGGGGCATTTCGATAATTTTACGAGGTGTAACATAAAAATACTACTTATGTCTCTTGTCTCTTTGTTTTCTCATGTGACATCAACAGTTTTCAATAGTAAGCTGTTATGCAGACCCTCATCCAATACATCTTCTAAGAAATTAATTCTTTTGGGTAAAATAGGAGTGCATTGCAAAAATCACATTTATTTTTCAATCGTATGCAGTTTTAATAAAAATTCACTACAGGATGAACTACACAATTATAACCATTGGTAAATATGTTATGTATCAATTACCAGTTTTTGTATATCATTCATAAATTCGAATTAAAATTTCAGAACACTGACATACCTGAAATTGCTTGAATACTCGAAGTGCGTTAAACAACTAGAGTTGAGTTTTATATTACTCATCTATTCGTGTAACCAAAAATTGCTTTTCCATAAGAATATAGTAAAATATCCTTAAGATTGTTGGAAATTCTTACGGAAAATATCCATCATCATTAGCACGAATAACATCACGAACACTATCATGAACAATAACACTTCATCACCAGCACAAACTCTTCGTTATGAACACTTGAGAGTAATTCACATAGCTTGAGCATGTCAAAAGACACTATCCTTAAGGATATTTCACTTGGTATAGGTGTATCCCCAATATTCAACAAGCTCTTCTAGTATTAAACTAGGAGCCAAAATCTAATAGAGATTAAAGAATATAAACCAAGCATAAACTATGAATAATAGAAGGAAGAAGGTTTTCGTTTTTCTCAAAATCAACTTTCCATAGGATTAGATAATAAAATAATATATTGTTCCACTTCCCTTCTCAAGAAGAATAAATCACTATATATATAAAAAGGATTTCACCTTTTAGTCCTTGTGTAAAGAATTCATGAATTCAAGAATAAATGCATACCATTAAGAAAGAGTGTAATGACACATTTATATGGTCAAATCAAATTTAGAGGGAATTAATATTCTCTTATTAATCATCTATTAATAATATATTAAATTAATAATATTAGATGAAAATATATTTTTGAGATATTAAAATCATTTTTTTCCAACAATTTTTGGTTGCTAAAATATTTTACCTTTATTGATATGTATTATTACAAATTAAGATGGACGTTGATCAAGCTAAAGTGCAATTAAATATCGTGGAATGAGAGATAGGGGAAGATCATACTACTTTGAAGTCAAACAAGATAGTGTCTCAATTCTAGTGTCTTAAAAGAATTGTATATTGTGACTATTCTTAAAATTATAAATGCAATTATATATAACTTGAATTTTTTTCTTGTAATCTCAAAATAGTTCATGGCTACATTATGTAACTGTTATGACTAACAAAGCTTGTGAAAAAAAATTGATTTATATTTTCTTTAACCATCTTATAAACATTCTTGTGATTAATGATCCTTATGCAAGTATTCTTCAATTTGTTTCAATAAATAAACATTTGTAGTTGTGGATAAATTAATATATAATTATTAAAGAAAATGTGGCAATACATTTTCAGTTTTCATAGCAAATGAGAAAAATTAGCTACCATTTATGTATTTCATGGAAATAAGAATGAATTTTTAGCTTTGTGAAAAATATTTGTGGCAAATACATTAGTTTTATAGCTATAGAGTTTTTTTAACTTATAGCTAAATATAAGTATTATTACCACAACATTAAAAATATAAAATGGCTACAAATTATAAATTTTCATAGAAAATAAATGTCACGACCCAATCCAGGGGCCGTGATTAGTGCCGATTGGGTACCCAGACAACCACTAATCCAATTGACCTAGTTATAACAACAAAGAAATCTATCGAAATTTTGGCAGAATTTCCTCTGTTTTATTGACTAACCACACCTGTAAACAGAATCCCAGCATATAACAAACATATATATATATACACATATGCGGGCTGACAAGGTCACCGCTGCGGTAGAACTGCCCAACAGAAGTATCATACATACACAGCCATATCACATGCGATACCCTACACCCACATGCATCCACAGACCTCTATACAAACAGACTGAATCACAGGACGGGACAGGGCCCCGTCGTACCCCCGAATATACATAAGTACAAAATACAGATAGTAAGAGTCCATATATATACCAAAAGTTTGCTC
>JAPFFP010000001.1:6757403-6793016 GCA_026153255.1 Solanum medicagineum
AGACCATATTCAACATTTGGCTCCAAACTTTACCAAATTGAACCAATTAAGGACTTACGGGTTCTAACAGCTTCATTCCTTGTAGTGCGCTAGAAGAGAGCCGATTGGGGTTTGAGGACTTAAGGCAAGGAGGTATGACTGTTACCGAGTATGAAGCCCATTTTTGTCAGTTATCCCAACGTGCCTTAACTATGATTCCAAATAAGGGGCAGAGAGTCCGTAGACTTGTGAGGGGTTTGAACTTCTCGATTAGATCTTATGTATTCAGAGCAGCTCGTGAGTGGACTTCTTTTCAATCTATTGTGAGCACTGCAAAGGAGGCAGAGTTGGTGGTTCGAGAAGAGTTCGAAGATCCTAAGAAGGCTCGTACTATGGGTCAGTTTTCTGGTACCTCTTCTGGAGGTAGAGGGTTCTATAGAGGAGGTGCTCATCCCAGTGTCGAGGACCAGTTCATGTATCATTACCTTCTTCTGAGGGTGGTCAGACACATCATGGGTCCCAGAGTTTGACCCGCAGTGGTCATAGTAGTTCTTTCGGTGGACAACAGTCCTCTACATCAAGGTCCTGTTTTGGGTGTGGGGATCCAGGACATTTGATTCGACAGTGCCCCTTTTAGACTCATTCAGAATACCATCGTACTAATTCGACAGCTCCAGTTAGAGATTCGCTCCACTGGCCAGAGGTCGGGGCAGGGGTCAAATTGCTACAGGTGGCAGAACTCTAGACAGTGGTACTTTGGTTCCACGTGGTGGAGATTAAGGTGAAGCTCAGATTGGGGGTGGAAGAGGAGCTTAGTGCTATGCGTTTCCTGGAAGACCCGAGGCAGAGGCCTCAGACGCAGTTATTACGGGTATTGTTCCAGTCTTTCATCGACCCGCATCTGTGTTATTTGATCTCCGATCTACCTACTTTTATGTGTCTACATATTTTTCATCTCGGTTTGAGTTATTATGTGGCTGAATGTTCGTGCCCGTGTATGTTTTTACACCAGCAGGTAAACCTTTAGTGGAGGATCGAGTGTATCGATCCTGTCTTGTTTCTTTGGCTGGGTATGATATTGGGTAGATATGATCATTCTGGAAATGGTTGACTTTGATGTTATCTTGAGGATTGGCTTTCTTCTTATCATGCTATTCTCGATTGCTATGCAAAAACTGTGACCTTACCCATGCCTGGTGTACCAAAGATTGAATGGAAAGACGATAGTGGTTCTTATCCTAGTAAAGTTATCTCCTACATTCATGCCCAGAAATTGGTTGATAGGAGGTGTTTGTCTTACTTGGCCTTCATTCGAGATACTAGTATTGAACCACCTTCCATAGAGTCCATTACTATGGTTCAGGAGCTTGTCGATGTGTTTCCTACTGACCTTCCAGGTGTTCCTCCCAATTGGAATATTGACTTTCCTATTGATCTAGAGCCGTGCACAAAGCCCATCTCCATCCCTCCATATCGAATGGCTCTAGCTAAGTTGAAAGAATTAAAGGAGCAACTTTAAGATTTGCTGAGCAAAGGGTTTATTCGTCCTAGTGTGTCACCTTGGGGTGCCCCAGTCTTGTTTGTGAAAAAGAAAGACGGGTCTATGAGGATGTGTATAGATTACAGGCAGTAAAATAAGGTAACTGTCAAGAACAAGTACCCTCTTCCTCGTATTGATGACTTATTTGATCAGCTTCAGGAAGCGGCTATGTTTTCTAAGATTGACTTAAGGTATGGTTATCATCAATTGAGGATTAGGGTATCAGATATTCCTAAGACAGCTTTCCGAACTCGTTACGGCCACTATGAATTTTTGGTGTTGTCCTTTAGGTTTGACTAACGCCCCTGTAGCATTCATGGATTTGATGAATAGGGTGTTTCGTCCGTACTTAGATTCATTTGTTATAGTATTCATCGATGACATCTTGGTGTATTCCAAGACTGAGGCTGATCATGTTAGTCACTTTAGGATAGTGTTACGAAGGTTGAGGGAGGAAATTATATGCAAAATTTTTCAAGTGTGAGTTTTGGCTTGATTCGGTGGTACTCTTAGGACATGTGGTGTCTAAAGAGGGAATTAGAGTAGATCCGTCTAAGGTTAAGGCAGTTAAAGGTTTGTCGAGGCCAACTTCAGCTACTGAGATTCGTAGTTTTGTGGGGTTAGCAGGGTATTATAGGCGGTTTATTCAAGGTTTTTCTTCCATTACATCCCCACTGACTAGATTAACTCAGAAGAATGTATCCTTTCATTGGACCAATAAGTGCCAGGCAAGCTTCCAAAAGCTCAAAACTTTGTTGACTTTTCAGCTCCCATTTTGATGCTACCTGAGGCAGGTGTGACATCACGGTGTATTGTGATGCTTCAAGAGTTGGATTAGGTTGTTTATTGATGCAAAAAGGAAAAGTTATTGGCTATGCGTCTAGATAGTTGAAGGTTCATGAGAAAAACTACCCTACTCATTACTTAGAGTTAGCGGCTGTGGTTTTTGTGCTTAAGCTGTGGCGTCACTTTTTATACGATGTACATTGCAAGCTCTTCACTTACCATAGGAGTCTTCTGTATATTTTCAGTCAAAAGGATCTAAACTTGAGGCAGCGTAGGTGGATAGAGTTACTAAAGGACTAAGAATGTTGTGGCTGACGCCTTTAGTAGAAAGACTTCTAGCATGGGAAGTCTAGCCACCATTCGAGTGGAGGAGCGACCTTTGGCCAGGAATGTTCAACGTCTAGCTAATGGCCTAGTCAGGTTACAGCTTTCTGATAAGGATGGTGTACTTGCTTTTCTTGAGGCTCGTTCCTCCTTGATGGACCAGATTCGAGAGTGTCAGTTTGAGGACGAGAAGTTATGTCTCATCAGAGACAAAGTGACTAGAGGAGAGGCTAAGGAAGCAGCGCTTGATCCCGATGGTGTTTAAGGATTGGAGGTCGAGTCTGTGTGCCTAAGGTAGGTGATTTAATTAGATTGATTCTTGAGGAGGCTCACTGTACTCGTTATTCCATTCATCCAGGAGCAGCGAAGATGTATCATGACCTGAGTCAGCACTATTGGTGGTGTGGTATGAAGAAGGATATTTCAGAGTTTGTGGCTAAGTGTTTGACTTGTCAGCAGGTTAAGTGTGAGCACCAGTGGCCTGGAGGTGAGTTTCAGAGGATGCCCATTCCTACATGGAAGTAGGAGCGAATCACTATAAATTTTGTGGTGGGTTTGCCTACTACTATGGGCGGTTATAACTCTATGTGGGTAGTTGTGGATCGATTGACTAAGTCTTCCCGTTTCATTCTGATCAAGGTCAAGTATATAGCAGAGAAGTTAGCTGAGCTTTACATCAGTCAGATAGTTAGATTGCATGGTATGCCCCTTTCTATCATTTCTGATCGGGGTTCACTTTTCACTTCACATTTTTGGAGGGCCTTGCAGTACGGTCTAGGTACTCGACTGGATATGAGTTTAGCCTTTCACCCTCAGACAGACGGACAGTCCAAGCGGACTATTCAAGTGTTGGAGGATATACTTCGAGCATGTGTAATTGATTTTGGTTCTCGCTGGGATCAACACTTGCCCTTAGCAGAGTTCGTCTACAATAATAGTTATCACTCCAGTATTCAGATGGCTCCATTCGATGCATTGTATGTTAGACGGTGTAGATCTTCGATTGGTTGGTTCGATTCCGCCAAGATGGACTCATTAGATGTAGACTTTCTTAGGGATGCTATGGAAAAGGTCCGTATGATTCAGGCTAGATTGTTGGCTGCTCAGAGTCGACAAAAGAGTTATGCAGATAGGAGGGTTCGAGCCCTGGAGTTTATGGTAGGTGATCATGTTTGGCTTAGAGTGTCACTTATGGAGGGTGTTATGCGGTTCGATAAAAAGGGAAAGCTTAGCCCTCGATTTATTGGCCCATTTGAGATCTTAGAGCGATTTGGAGAAGTGGCCTACAAACTGGCCTTGTCACCTAGCTTATCATCTATATATCCTGTGTTCCATGTCTCCATGCTCCAGAAGTATGTACCCGACGAGTCTCATATACTTTCATTCGATTCGGTGGCATTGAATCCAGACTTGTCGTTTGAGGAGGAGCCTATTGCTATTTTGGATAAATAAGGTCGCAAGCTTAAAAACAAAGAGATTGCTTCCGTAAAAGTACAATGGAAGAATCGTCCGGTTAGAGAGGCAGCTTGGGGGACAGAGTCAGAAATGCATGCTATACATCCTCATCTTTTCGAAACTTCAGGTACTTTACCTTACCTTGTATTCGAGGATGAACATGATATTTAGTGGTGGATAATGTAAGGACCCATTAGATATTTTAAGAATTGGTCCTGTTATTTTCTTAAAATATCCCTCTTGTAATAATTTTAGTAGGTATTTCGAACTATTCGATAGCTAAGACTATTTAATTTATAGGTAAGAAATGACATGGGTTACTGCAATGTAGCCACTATTCTTTCTCCTTCTTCTTCTTTATTATTATTATTATTATTATTATTATTATTATTATTATTATTATTATTATTACTACTACTACTATTAGACTATTGATATAAAAATAAGACATCTTTAGACAAACACTAGTGGATGCAACTGTAAGGATTTGCATCATGGCAACAGCATGATAATGCCACTCCTTTAATAATTGTCCAATAAAGTCATTAAATTAAATATATATATATATATTAGATCTTTTTATGGACAAGAGATAGTGAAATATTCTAAAGGAAACCACTAGATGATATTTGTTTTTGCCTTTTAAGTAGTATGTATATATATATAGGACCCTATACATCTCTTCCTATGGCAAAATAGTCAGATTAGAAAAACAAAGAAGAAACGAAAATCGAGAATTATAGGCGGCATCAGGTAACTTCTTAATATTGATGTTGTGCACTTTATGAGTTGGTTCATATTAATAATAATATATATGGGGAATCTAGTAAATGAGAAAGAAAAGAAATGAAATTGGTTGTGTGATGTAATAATTTGACAATAAATTTTGAGTGGAAACCATTGCCAATGATAAGGCAACGGTTGGCAATGATGATTGGTAAAAGTAAGATAATAGAAGATATATGAGTTTAGGAATTAATTATCCTTTAGTGTTCTTTACTGGAAGAGTTCATATTTGAATAGAAAAGATTCTTTTGCAAATTGATTGAAATCTTTACATGTGATTAAGAATATCTTTTTATAGATGTCTTCTAGCAACTTTAAATTCTGGACAGTACTTTGGTCCTTCGTTATGCTTACTTCACACCGTGTGGTGTGTGTTATCGTATCAATATTAGGAAAACCAAGACTTGATCTTAAGTTCGAAATTTTGGAAAAATTAATAACGAAATTGGTTGGTCTTTGGGTCTAGGCTAGACATATAGTAATATGGGTTTTGTGAGTTTTGAAATCTTATGGTGATAATTTATTTTACTAGATAGTGGTGCTACGGATTCCATTCAAAAAGGAAAGGCCAAAGTGTAAGATTGACCGTGATTTGACTAAGGCAAGTGGACTTTCAAAACTTTGTAATTCTCGTAGAATTCTCAAATTTTCCTTTCTCCTACGTGCGATACGTGAAATATTTTAATATTTTAAGAAATGAGATAATTAAAAATATAAATATGAGTTGGCGTGTTATTATGGTACTTGAATTCGTAAATGTGTTTAAGTGATGAGAATTCTATATTTTTAATATATATATTGTTGTGGTTGGAGATAATTGGTTGATTTGTCTATGGAATTCATATCATGTTCATTCATTTCATGAGATGCATATTTGCATTGATTCCAGATAGTGATATGAGTGAGATGGAAAATATTGGGATCGAGGTCTTTACCGGTCGAGATATGATGCCGAAGTCTTTGCCGGCGAAATTATGACGTTGAAAATTTTATGATGATATTGTGATGCCGAGGTCTTTGCCGGCGAATTTATGATGATATTGTGATGCCGAGGTCTTTGTCGGCGTATTTATAATGATATTGTGACGCCGAGGTTTTTGCCGGCAATGAAGTGATATTGAGATAACTTTCAGCGCTGTTATAATGCTGAAGTCTTTGCCGGCGATTATTGCATAAGCATTGCATTTCATCCTTGCATATTATTGCATTGCATGATGTTATTCTTATGATTGATTGCGCTATCACTTTTAGCTTGTGCTTTAGAATTGTGATATGGTGAAATACCATCTTTATTATGAATTATGTATTGCTGGGTTGGAATAATTTTCTGTGCAGGTTGTAGTCGTGGAGATCGATTGGGACGAAAGAAGTTTGTGTATTCTATTAGACTTCCTTTGTTTTTTTCGTTGACTTGCTGGGTACCGCGTGGTATTTGGTATTCACCCATTGCTTCTACACTTGTGTAGGTTGCGAGCCCGAATAGTGAATAGTATTTTCTTTGATCTTCTGAGGCTTCCCAGGAGACGTAGAGAGGTAGCTATTGACATCTGGCAGACTCTCTTATTCCCATTTCTTCTGTACTTGTTTTATTCGAGAAGAAGGACAATTTGGACTTGTGTTTTTTTGATTTTCTGTATTGTTAGTGGCTTGTACGCATGACAACCAATCCTTGGGTGGTATTTAAGTTTACGGAAATTCTCAGCTTTAGTCATCTACTCCAGTTAATTACTTCTGCGTGATATGTTTATTATCCTTATGAGTTAAGGCTAACTTATTCTGGTGGGGTTGAGCAAGTGCCATCACGCCAATTTTTGGGTCGTGACTCCTATTTATACTACTTCTTAAGGGCCAAACTGTAATTAATATTTACATGAGAAGTCCCTAAGTATTTGCATTTTAGTCCCTATCTAGATTCTTCCATACAAGTCTAAAGAGAACTAAAGACTACAAGATATCTCCAGACAATTCTAGATTCTTCCAGGATCCTCTTTCAAACTCCACACATGTCTAGAATTTTCCACACATCTCTAGAGAGTTCCAGACATCTCTAAAGTCTTCCACACATCTCTAGAAAGTTCCATACATCTCTAGAGTCTTCCACACATCTCTAGAATATTCCACACTTCTCTAGAGTCTTCCAAGGAAAATCAAGAGCTATCCACAATGTTCTAGAGTCTTCCAGAAACCTCTCCAAGACTCTAGTTTCTTCTCCTTAACTATGGATTCTTCCTTATTTTGAAGAACAAGTGGCGGACCGTCACACTACATTGGGTATTAGATCAACATTTTGGTCCATGTGTGAGGATGTCAACATACTTAATTTCTAACAGCATACCAGTGACGATTGAGACTACACTGAGTATTAGGTCAATGATGAGTGAGACTACACTGGGTAACAAATGTGTTAAGAAGACCAATGATGAGTGAGACTACACTAGATATTATATCAACATTCTGATACATCTGTAGGGGTATTTTAACATCTTTGATTTCTAACAATCACATACCCAGTGATGATTGAGATATTTCTAATGTGCTCGCAATGGCATACTAACCCATTGCATACTTAATAGGAATTGGAGCATAAGGGTTTCGCTAAATACCATAATGCCTTCGGGACTAGGTTGAAATCCTATAACATTTCCCCCCATAACCAACGTCTGGCTGAAAATCCACTCAGGCATAAGAGGCTCAAGTGTCTTACTCCATTTATCACGATCCCCAATGTCACTTCCGCAACGTTCACGTTTTCCATGAGTTTTTCATGAGATGGTCTACCAATACCTCTTCTAGGACTAGGGTAGGACTCACAAAAAATACTAGCATTAGCATTTATCAAAATATCAATTATATTAGAAATGGGAAGCAGTTGATCTAGACTTTTCAAATTTCAGATTTACCCTTACCAGTCATCCCACTCTCAGTATCATGTGATGTACCATATCCTAATGTATCTCTATCTTTATCCACTCCATTTCGAACACACTTTTTACCTTCTCTTGCATGCTCAAATGCAAATTGTGTTGTCGAAGGCAAAAATGGCCAAACTACATCATGTGAGATGATGCTTCCCTAATGAGCTTGCAAGAAGCACCAGTTCTGGAGAAAAAGGATGCAAGAACGATAGGAAAAATTATACAGCTACAAAACCTATTTTACCATAACTTCTAATAATCACTATTGTTTGAAAAAAATTACAAAAATCTCTTATTTTTACTCTCTCCATCTTTCAAATACATATAATTTCACACTCTCCTTTAATTTATCTTCAATTCGCTCCTAATTTTAAGTACTCTAATCAATATATTTCTAATCCACCTATTTTTCAGTTGTCTAATAAAACCTTTTCTCAATTAATTTCAAATTTAAATTTTTATCATTATTTTAAAATCAAACTAAAAGGAAAAAAATATTGAAATGTTTCCACTTTCTCTGCCAAACCCAATTTCTTCCTTTTTTTCTTCTTCTTCATCAAAACATTCTTCCATGTCTTGTCACTGATACAAATGGATTTTTTTTTCATCATCATTTAGCCTTGGTCTTAGCCAGTTACTCTCTAGTAGTGAAAGCATTCCTTATTCTGAAGTTGTTCCACCAATCACAGTAGTTCTCTTCATCTTCCTTGTTGATTTGAGGTGCTACTAGGGATTCTGATCTATCCTTTAGTATAGATCTCACATAGACATGTGATCGTCCTCAGTTAGAAAATCTTATTCGATTTGAGAACTTTTTGTGTACGAACAAGATTTTCCAACTAAGGATAATCACCTATTTGTGCGAGATCTATACTAAAGGATGAATCAAAATCCATAGTAACACCTTAAATCAACAAAGAAGATGAACAAAACAATTGTGATTGGTGGAACAACTTCAGGTTGAGGACGTTTTCATTACTAGAGGGTAACTGGGTAAGACCAAGGCTAAATGATGGTGAAGAATCCATTTGTATCAGTGACAGCACATGGCAGAATGCTTTGATGAATAGGAAGAAAAAAAAGGAAGAAATTGGGTTTGGTGGAGAAAGTGAAAAAGTTTCAGTTCTTTTCTTTTTAATTTGATTTTGAAGTAATGATAAAAATTTGAATTTAAAATTAATTGAGAAAAGATTTTATTAGACAATTGAAAAATAGGTGGATCAGGATGCTATTGATTCGACTACTTAAACTTAGGAGTGAGTTGAGGATAAATTAAAGAGGAGTGTGAAAGTATATACTACGTATCTGAAAGATGGAGAGAGAGAGATAGAGTAAAAATAAGAGATTTCTGTCATTTCTTCAAACAATAGTGGTTATTAGAAATTATAGTAAAATAGGTTGTGTAGTTGTGCAATTTTTCCAAAACTATATTACCTGGAAAGGAGAGTTAATTAAATGTAAGAACAAAAAATTGAATTCATAGCTTTTCCATCTTCATTTTTCACAATCTAGTCAAAGGATATATTAATATGTCAACAAAATTAAAACACTGTGTTCTTTAACAAAAAGTTTAAAAAACGATCTAGAGAGCTAACAAATTATGTAAAAAAAAAATTATATTTACCAATCTTTATTTCTACCAAATAAGAAGATATCTTAAGAGAAATCAGAGTAAGATATACTTATATATGGAAAACATACAGTAAAGGGAAAAAGCTCCTCCTCTAATAAATCAGAATAAATCTAGTATTGAAAATTTTAATCTAAATACTTGCTCATAATTTTACAATAAAACTACAAAGACTTTTTCAAACAAATAAGACAAAATAAGCGACAAAATTCAACTTGACAACAATTAAGTATTAGTTTAACGTTTTAGAAAAATTCTGATTTGAATGACCCCAATTTCACATGTATTTTTCTTCTTTCACATTGAACTCATAAATGATTAAACATCATTTATCTCCTCTACTAACCACATAGTAAATTACACCCATATACAAAACAAAAAAAATCAACAAAAAATCTAGGCCTTTGGTTCTTCAAATAGACTAGGATAACATATAATAGTAATCGACAAATCGAGGATTATACATCCTTATCCCTGCCTTAACGAGGCAAAATGGTTGTTTATGATAGACTGTCAAATAAACAAAATGTTATCCATGCAACATTGCAAGATGATGCAACACATAGTATGTGGTCCTTCAAAGTGAAATCACAAAAATCAAATTTTGACTAAAACAAATCATGGGAACAAAAAATGTACCTTTTTAAAAAACCAAAACACCAAACTCAATTCAACAAGAAACCATTCAATTCCCAAATAAACACTAAAATACATACATTCATTGAAGAATAAAGCATTAAAACAAGTAGGAAAAAAAGAAATATATATATTGTTTTCTTACCATAACAACATTATATTGATCGGCATAAGGTTAGATAAACGAAAAAGAAAAATATATGTTTTCCATGAAGAACCCTGGTAAAAGCTTTTTTTGAGTGAGAGAAAGTGAGAGAAACACGAATAAGGTAAACTTATATATGGACACACAAACAGTAAAGGAAAAAAATTTAATTCCACTTCCAATAAATGAGAATAAATCCAGTATTAATAATTTTAATCTTTTACTTATTATAATTTCACAATAAATACTACAAAGACTTTTTGAAACAAATAAGACAAAATAAGCAACAAAAATACACTAGACAACAATTAAGTATATATTAGTTTAACTTTTTAGAAAATTTTTGATTTGAATGATCCCAATTTCACATGTACTTTCTTCTTTCATGTTGAACTCATAAATCGTTAAACACCACCATCTCATTTAGCAACCACATTGTAAATCACGCTCTCTCACACACACACACAAAAAAAGGTCCAAATTTTGGTTCTTCAAATAGACGGCGAGAACAACATACAAGTTGAGGGTTGTAATGTAGAGAAATATAGCAGAAGAAAAGTATGATCGGGAAAACCTTCTGCTAGCCTAAGATCGATAACTAAGATCGAAAGATTCAACTAAAAGTTGAGGAACCTTTGTTATGAGAGAAGACTCTTCCTTCTTCCCAAGTGAGCTTAAACCACTTGACAATCCAAATTGTGATACATCTCTTCTTTTTCATTTAAAGTTTCTCTTGTATGCTGCAAGAGCATTTCCTTCCCCTTCATTAACAAATACACTAGCCAACTGTTTGGCTAGCAACTCCTGTGATGGTAATAAATTCTCAAATTCCTCCAAGGATAGTTGTTGAGCCCACACGGCACAAATGGAATATATTTCGCCTTCAAACTACGAATAATAATTCTTCTCATTTGTGCTTCAGAGATAGACTCATCCAGATTCAATAAGGATATCTCAGTACATAAATTCTTAATCTTTGAAAAATACTCGGCTATAGAAAGATTACCTTGAGTGGTGTTAGCCAATTCATTCTCTAATATTTGTAGCGAGCTTCATTCTTCTTTCTGAATAACTGGCCGAGCATCTTCCATATTTCATAAGCTGATTTTCACCTTATAAAATGGTCAAACAAACTGCAGGAGATTGACCTCTTAAGGATGAACTCCGCCTTTGCATTAATCTGCTTCCACTTCTTGTATGTACCGGTATTTTTCGATCCATCATCAGGAGGACTTGTGTTACTTCCATTAACAACATCCTACAAATCCTCACCCATAAGGTATGACTCCATACATGTTTTCCATACTTTGTAATTGGATTGGTTCAACAACTCCATCCCCAATCCGTTAACACGACCACTGAAATCCATTAACACAAACTAGTTGAATCAACCACTAACTCGACCTTGAAATAAATCTAGAAGCCATTGTATGGTTATGAATCTAATACCATGTAGAGAAATATAGTAGAAGAAAAGTATAATTGAAAAAACTTTCTGCTAGCCCAAGATCGCTAACTAAGAACGGAAGATTCAACTAAAAGAAGAGGAAGCTTCGTTATGAGAGAAAACTACTTATATTGATTCAATTTTTGTTTGGGTTGGGTTTGGGTCTGAAGATTCATGCAGCAAGGTTTTTGGTGGCAGAAACCCTTCAGGCATGTCATCATCACAAAATAAGTTCTTCCTACTTGAGCTATCAAATGGAACCATCAGTGAACTAGATGCACAAACAATAATGATCACTGGAATAACATGACTTTGGTTGTTATGCTTTTGTTCCATTTTTCAAGAAGCAATGACCATAGTCAACTGGCTAGCAGAAGGTTTTCCCAATTATACTTTTCTTCTACTATATTTCTCTACATGTACATTCTTACCTCTACCTTAACGAGGTAAAATGTGTAGATCTGGGGATATATTGGAGTTGCATAACTTGTAGATGGCCTCATCACTAGTTACAACAGGTGGAATAGAGCTTTCTTTGCACTCCACTTCAGCACCACCTAAGCAAACAAAGGATAGTTAGAACCAAGGTACATGGAGTTCCGAATACAAGTCAGCACATACCTAGGAATGAAGTTATCTAGCCACCACACAATCTATCTATATCTATATTTATATTACCTTAAAAACATGAACTCAAAAATTTAAAAGTCAAATTAATAAAATACCCTTATTATTATTCACCTAAATATTCTTTTTTTTTTTTAAAAAAAAACCCTACAAATAGCAGAACCTATCAACCACTTCTTCATAAGTGGCACAAGCGTTTTCAAGTTCCTCTTTGGAATAGTTGCGACTATTTCTAAGACCCTCTCGCAAACAATGCACAATTGCTTTTCTGCTTGCGAAGGAATGGGCACTCCAAAGAACTACGGCCTAACCCTCGCACATGCCGTGCCTGTGGTAATCCTCACGCAACTATTAGAAAGCATGGACTCATGTTCCGCAGACAATGCTTCTGCAGCAATGCCAAGGAAATTGGCATACACAATTAGAACTTTCCTGATTTGCATCTTCCTTCAACTAAATACAGTTACAAGTATAACTAAACGATAAGAAGACCCTACCAAAAACATCCTCAACCTACAAACTCTAGCGCTTCAAATTGTTGCCTGAAGTATTGCCAGTTCTCACCTTCTGTACAATTGCATCCTTCATCTGATCTCCAACAGGTTCATCGCCTCATCTTTATCTTTTGTCTTAGATTCTCAATCCTTCATCAACCCTTTCTTATTCAGACTTCCATTTATGCACAAACTCTACAGGCCACCATATTACGCATTCTGCAAAGAAGAATTGCTCAACATTGTTCACGATTCGTAATTTCCAACCTATTCGTTTTACACACATGTTTACGCATAGATTACAACAATTTCTCGTAATCTTTCATTGTGCAATTCATCGAACTTCTTTATTTCTCTTATTTTCTTTGTGTTCCAGTTTGCCGTTTCTACATTAGATAATTTCATTCCAACTTGTGTCTTCTCTCATTAGTATCTAAACGTCGTTCATTCACTTCTTTCTTTTTTTTAAAAAAAAACCTTTCCCAGCCATCATTGAACTTCTTTAAATAAATTTCATCTGAAATGTGACCTTGATAAAATCATTTACAGTACATTCACCAAATTAGGCATTCACGAATTGTGCATTCCAAACTATATTTTACAGTGAACTCATCAAACTATGCCTCTTTCCTGAAAGACTTCTCCTAAAATCAGTTGCCCAGTACCCCATGTCACATACTCCTTCACAAGAGTTGCCAATTCTAGAGCCTACCTTGTGAACAGATACCAACATCCAACAATTATCAAACAATCGCAGCCCCTTGATTTCCACTCTTTACAACAATCAAACTCGGATGTTGTTTCCTATCAGAGATCCAACATCTTCACTTTAAAGAACTGGTATGCAAAACCTTTTATTCATACTAACAACTTTAGTAAGTTAAACCTTTCCTTCAGTATGTCCATTATTTTCACTGTCCGGGCAGATAATTTGCATATACCAATTCCCTTTGCTCGTGAAGAAATTGCTCGGCCCACTAACCAGTTGTACATTATCATTTTTTACTTAAAGCTTACTCACATGGCTATTAAAATATGTTGACACCTGTTTCATCTCTACAACAACTTATACTCTTCAGTGTAAAAACAAACTACTCACGATCTTGCAACACACCAGCCTCAACACTGCTCTCTGTTTAAAGCCTTGCAATGCTCCACACTGCTCTTCTTTTGTGCTGAGATCGTCACTGCCTTTGGCATACTTCCATTAACATTGCCACACTATCCCATAAAATTTAGCACCCTATTATGCACCTGGGGAAAGATGGTTCAATTCACAAATTAAATATTGCCTATGAAGTAGCACGTATAGGGCATTCGTTGACTTAGGTTCTTTACCTTGAGGTAACAAATGTACTGCCTATTATTTCCTTAACGAAGTACAAACAGTGCCCTGCTATTTCAATTACAGTCTTTCCATATATATTTTACTGCTAACCTCGTGCTTGACGCTACTTATATCAGTTCTAACTTTAACCACTTCTAGCAGGTTACACGTATACGCCAGCCTCATCATTGGTAACACTTAATCCCTTTCTGCTTTAAGGTATTTGTTATTTGTCGCTAAATTCAAAAAAGAGACTAGGAGCACAAGGTTCTACTATTCCGTGAATAGTATGTTGATTAATCCAATGTTCAACAATATTTAATTAACCTCACTGTCAGAAATAATGTTGAAATATTACTTTAGCATTATAGGTCGGGCTATCTTTTTTGTTGCATAGTAGGACGTATTTATTTTATTATCGTTGTTAGGATGGAACATATTAACACCACAAATTCAGCCAAAAAGCTATGTCTACTCGTGAATTCATAAAGGCCAATAAGAAAGATATTATCGCAGCACCAAGTAAGGTAATGAAAAGAGCCATAGAAGTGTCGTTAGTCAATATTATGAGTGGGTTGCAAGCTGATTCACAAGTACCTTCAACTGGATAGTTGTACCTTTCAAAAAATTCTATTACTATGTATAATATATAATGACAAATATTATATATTGGTGATGTTCATATTTCTTTATACAAGTTCAAATCATAAATTCTAGTCATACACAATAACGATGAGTCATGTTATTCGTTTTGAAAGAAATGCCACAAGAAAGTAGAAGTTATACAAGAAACTGTAGGCTATAGCAATTGCAACATCAAGAATGTAGAATATGAAATAAGGTTAGATTCGCAAAACAAATATTCAAATTTTTTTATTTGAAAACAGATTTACTTTAAAAATTTATTACTTGCCCTTACTTTAAGATACTGCTTACGGCTTGAAGTGTCTAATGGTGAATAATGTCCCTGAGTTGTACTTTCTGAAGCGAAAATATATTTAGTAGGTTGCAACGAGCATGAGTACATAGAATCAATCAATGAACTGCATTTATAACATTTTACACTATGGTTGATAGAATTTAAAGCCATAATTGAAATAGTCAACTGGTTACTTTACAGTCAACTTTTTATACTGATATATCCAAATAATATACATATTTTATATATAGAAGGAAGAATGTCAGAACTATCGCAAGTTGGTGTTGAGCAAAAACATGCAATTCAACTTCCTTGTCATGATCGCTATGAATAATCGAAATCCACGAAAAAGTCTAATTGCTCAGAAAGTACAAGAAATGGAAGATGGAGCACCAATATGTCTTTCTCAATTGTCTAACTAAGCAATGAGTTCCTTTTCTTGCTTAATCAATGATTGTATCTCATGACCTATTAAGTGTGAAAGCATAATATGTGAGTGTCTTTCTTATTCAAAGTAAATCGCCTCTATTGTCATATCCTTACAAATTGAATGACTCCATCTTACCTATTAAGTTTACAACTTATAATGAGTACATTAATTACTTTTCAACAAAGAAAAGGAAGTGATATGTCTCTAATGTACTAAATGAAAATCACCTAAAAGATTCACTCACAATATTACTTTCCGAAACAGAAGGCATTTAGAGGAGTATTATAGATAACGAAAGCAATTCAGCTATAATAGATCAACATTCTTAGTTAAACCTTCAAACTTACTCCAGTATGATTTATTCCTTTCATTTTTTATGATTTATTCCTTTAAGGTAAAATGAAAATAGATGGCTATCATGGTAAGTCGGAATTTGCGGAACTGTGTATGAACAATCCCGAATAACATTTTACTCCGATGTTTCTCTGCTTGCTTACGTATACATAAACTGTAATAACTACCACACTTTGAGAGTGTTTGTATAATTTATTTGAAACTTCACACCTAATTAGCACTCTTTAGGATGTTATCTCCTGTACCAAATAAAAGATGGCATGCCTAGCTCGAATCCAAACAACCCGACTATGGATGTGCACCTCAAGATGATTACTCTCTTGAATATAAAAAACTGTGTAGAATTGGTTTTCTAAAATTAGGGTATAATTTTATAGTACTACTTAAAGGAGAAATGTATTTTATGAGACAGCATAATTTAGCGGCCAAAATATTAATTTGTAAAAATAGCTTGGCCAGTCACTTGGTCTTGCGTATGGAATTACTATTTGAAAAACTATATTTGAATGCTGCTGGCGGGCAGATGTATAATGTACTACTTCGATCCAGCAACTTCTTAGGAGTAGGTTTTGGCTTGGGAAAAACCTGTGCAACTAACCATTTAGATTATCTACAAACAAAGGCAACATTAAATCGCTAATGCATATTCAAAAATTTGATAAATACATATTTATTATGCATACACGTGCAACGCACGTGGTGGTGAATCTAGTTCATCCCTTTGAAAAGTAGAGAACAGTAAGAAACAAGAGAAAAGGTCAAAAAACTTACTTTGATAGTTGATACAAAGAGGATTAAGAAGATGCATAAGGGCAACAAACTAGTAATCCACAGCAGGAGAAGTCGAAGGGACATGTTTTCCCGGTGCGGCAATATTTCAGAGAAAGACGAAAAGGCTGATGAACAGATTAAGAAACCCTACATTTTGCCTTCATTGTCTAAGTGTTATGGGGACCTTATTGGGCCTTTGCCTGAGATAGACCAATAGATTTTACTTTATGTTGATTGTAACCAGATCTGGGTAAGGCCCAAGTGAGTTTTCCCTATTTATTTATTTTTCAATAAAATCAACTATTTTAATTAAAATAAGTAACAAAAATCAACTAGACGATAATTAAGTATTAGTTTAACTTTTTAAAATATTTCTGATTTGAATGATCCCAAATTCAGATGTATCCTTCTTCTTTCACATTGAGCTCATAAATGGTAAAACACCACCATATTGTTTACCAACCACATAGTAAATCATGCCCACTCACAAAAACAAAATCAACAAAAGATTTAGGCTTTGGTTCTTCAAATAGATGACGACAACAATAGACAAGTCGAGGGTTGTACATTCTTATCTCTACCTTAACGAGGCAAAATAGTTATTTATAATAGACCATCAAATAAAAAAGATGTTACCCACGCAATGTTGCAAGAAGACGCAAAGAGTAAGTCATCCTTCAAAAATCAAATTTTGACTGGAAAAAAAAAACAATAATGAGAACCAAAAGTTCACCCTTTTAAAGAACCAAAATACCAAACTCAATTCAAGAGGAAACCATTCAATTCCCAAATAAACACTAAAAGGACATACAATCGTTGAAGAATAAAACATAAAATATATATATATATATATATATATATATATGTCTTGTTACCATAACAACGTTTTATGAAGAACCCTGATGAAAGCGCTCCCATAGTTGAGAGCTCAAAAAACAAAACAAAATAAAAAGCTTTTTTTTGAGAGAGTGAGAGAGGGAAAATATTTTGTTTGTGAGTGAAAATAAGTTTAGCAAGAGTGGATATTTATTCTACTTTGGAGAGAGCAAGTAAGCAACATGTGTAAAGTATATCGACTTTAAATTTTGTGAATTGGGATTTTATAAATATTATTTGGACACCTAAATAATAGAAGACAGTTTAAATTTAACCAAAAGTGTCATTATTTTATCTACTAGTTCAGTGCACATGCATAGCACGTATGCGTAGCGTCAATTTAAAAATTATATATAAGCAGTATTTGCTATTAAATTGATACAATATTCATGTAAAAAAAATTAAATAACTATTATTAGGTTGATTCAATAGTTTAATTATTGTGAACTGACAAGGTTGAGCAAAATCAATTCAATTTCTTATACTTAGATAGCTAAACAGTTTATTACATCTTCTTTGCATAACGTGTGTTCAATTGACATCTTCTTCTTTGCATTTTTTTCTTTTTGATCCAATTCGTGTTTATTTTTGGTGATTTACTCCCTTAAGATTATGTGAATATTGTCATCACCCTTTGGCTCGTTTATCTTGGGGCAGAAAATTATAGTAATGATCCATAGCTTGTTCACAAATATAAGTCCTCACCTATGGGAGACATTTCTATGTCATGTAATTTTGTCCAGTCCCATGCTCGACAAACAATTATATCTTCTTTTTATCTCTTCATGACTTGAAAGTACTTCATCCAAAATTGTGTAATTAGGCATGGAAAAATGTTTTTTGGCATTTCCATGTTAATGCATACAAAGCTTAAGAAGAACAAATCCATCCTTTTTCTTCTCCACAGGCAAAAAAATAGCTTTGTTTCGTTGGTTTTAATTTACCATGTCAAACAGAAATTGCAAGTGAATGATCTATCAAAAATGTCACAGTGAATTAAAATACATGATAAGTTGAACAATAAACTTTAAGCTATAAACGTGAAAAATTATTCCACGTGGCAGATTAAAATAGGGTTACTTGAGCAGTTAAACTTTTGGGTATAAATTAATGTGAAAAGATATTCCATCTGGTAGTGTGAAAGAGGGGTCATACAAAAGTTTGAATATGGAAGCAATAAAGTATAACTTTATTCAAAATTTTAAATACGAATAAGAAAGTCAATCAAGTTCACAAAGTAAAGGGAGTCGAAGACTATCTGTATATGCGATCAAGTTAGAACACGATAAATTGATGGTAAGGTGTATGGTGTAACAATCTAAGCTTGTATTGATCAAATAAGTAAACTTAAAAATTGATCATCAACTTCAGTAACCAAAGATCAAAAGGAAAATAGAGAAGCAAGGTTCGACATAGCTATGACAAATAGCTAATGAAAATGAAGTACAAAACTCCGAGTTCAACAAGCGACGCGAATAATGAATGACTCAGTTGATGTTCTATTGTTCAACATATATTACTAAAATACTTAGAACAAAAATTTTTGTTGAACAAAACCTTTTGCAGTAAATAAATTTGTAGAAAAAAAAATTGCATAACAAACTTTTGTAGAACAAAACTTTGTGAAAACTATAATCACAAAGATTCTAACAAGTTTTCAAAGTCAAAAACTAAACCTGGTAATGAAAACAAAATCTGTAAAGAAAATCAAAAACTAAAATTGACAAGAAGAAAATTGAGCCCACTGAATACACAATGTGTCCTTAAGGAAATTATTCCCCTCAAGTACCCGAGGTTAATGGAATATATCCTCCCAAGATAGAACGATTTTACTCACTTGTGTATCGGTACCTAAAACCACGGTGTCAGCGAACCACTCAACAACAGTAAAACACACTAGAATTTGTTTGTATAGAAGAAGAAGAAGTCAAAAAAAAAAAAAATCTATTAGAAATGATAAGAAAATTCTCTATATATAGAGAACAAAAGATGTTTATTATGCCTTATTTGAAATGTCACATTCACTTGGAAATGTCACAACATTTCCAAAAAAGTTAGGACTTTTCATTTTCCATTCACACCTTTTAAACTCAACATGTTCTTGTTGTTTATGGAACTCCTTCACTATGTAGATGCCTGTTATTAATCTAAACCAACCCAATATGAATACCAGTGTCACAAACTCAGTTATTGGACCAAGAAAGAGTATTAGGACCAAAAGGCCTTCACAAAGGGTAATTTAGGATCCAGGCTCAATTAATGACTAGTTAAAAGGGGCTTAGATTTAAAAAGAAGGTTATGGAAAATTGTTGAGACTCTCATCCCCTTTCCTTGGGTCTAAGATTCTCTTCTCCCCTTCTTCAATCTATCATTTACTATTTCATTGTAGTTCTACAAGTCGTTTGTTAGTTCTATATTTGATTGTAACATTGAGTTTGGTGATTATAACAATTGAATGTTTCTATTGTGAAATTGAGGTTGTTACATTGGTGCTTTCATTGTCGTACTCTAATGGTAGTGGTGGTATTAGATCGATTCAGTGGCATGAGTAATCCAGAGTTCTGGATTTTTTAGGCCGAGCAATACTTTGCTTACTTTGGTTTCCCCGAGAAGGACTGGCTACCTCTTCCTTTTCGCTATTTTGATGGTGAGGCACTCATTGGTTCCGTTGGATGTACCGGAATGAACAATTTTAGGATTTGAAATATTTCAAGGAAAAGTTAGCTTTGCGTTTTCGATCACAAACCTCCCCAGAGTCTCATGTGGTGCACTTGCATATCACGAGTATTCTTACTTTGCTAAGATGCAGGACAAATATTCAGTAATGTCCAAGCAACTTGACAACCTCCATATCTCAACTTCCAGTATATCCGATCTCACTGACTTGTCGTCAATAGAAATTCAAGAGATTATGGTAGAAGAAGCTACTGAAATTCAAGAGGTTGTAGTAGAAGCAGCAACTGACAGTGCTATTACGATTGTTAGAGAAGATATTACTTCTGCTTTGGGTAATGCAAATTCAAGTACTGCATATACTTCTGAGGTACATTTTGCCACTTTGATCGACACAAACCTCCCTCTAGTTAGGACAAATTCTGTTAGGAATTATGAACATTTAGGCCATGCAGACCAGTGTTCGATGAAAGTTTTCACAAGTTTGAAAACTCAACCAATGAATTTGACATGGCATTTGACTTGGTAGCAGAAACTTCAGAGGGATTTCAAATGCCTTTACAGGTAACTCAGGTAATAAGTAAACCTTCTTGGTGCGCCCAAGTTACACCACCTTTCTAGAGGATAAAGCAGTTGTTGTCAAATATAAAGCGTAACCTAGGTTAGGGTCAAATCCCACATGGAATACATAGACTCATGAGAATTCACAAATAAGCAATTCAAGTAATTAACCAACTCAATTCCCGGGGGTAGGGGGTGCAATAATTGATAAGAAAGTAAACTAAACTAACTAATATGGGAGAAAATCAATAATAGATTGCAACTATGGTATTGTGTTCCCCATGATTCACCAACTTGGTATCCCGGATAACCCAATTCTAGTTCAGAGAATAGCATGCAGGATGATAATTTAAGTTCACCAAGCCCTCTGGTCGAAGATGATAGGAGAATTTCACTATGTGACTTGGCCCATCTCCATAATGTACAATACTAATCATTACCTATAAGTCCCAGTCAACCTCCCCTTGGCCCAGTTTGGTTGATTAGATGAGAACACATCATCGAATTTTGTTAATCAATCTCTTTTCCTATTTATTACTACCTTGGTCCAGTAAGTAACACTAGGCAAGTTCTAATGTTGGCCACCATTAGAAAACATGTAAAACGAAGAGAATTGATTAATACATGCAAATACCCATTCCAAGAATTGCAAATTATTTGGGTTTACTTTTTTAGATCTTCATGGTTCCCACAACCCTAGTTGTGGATTTAGCTACTCATGTCATGTGTAGATGAAGAAATTATGAATTGAGAAACATAATTAAACACTTACCCAATTGAATTGAGAATCAAGAAAATTCAAAATTGATTGAGAATCACAAGATTTGAAGATCAAATTAATTCACAAGTGTATTCTCTCAATTTTCTCCCTAAGTATTGTATTCTAACCCTCATTACAATGACACTTACGACTCTCTCTGAATAACGACCTAAAAATACTATTTACAGTAATTACAATTAAGTCCTTAATAAAATAGAAAAATTGGTTGGCAGATTCTACGAAAGATATTTACGACTTGTAATGTGATTTACGAGTCGTAATCAGTGTCTCATAATCAACTTCTAGGATCTTGAAATTCTCTTCTATGAACCATCTTTATGACATGTAAACTGATTTATGACTCGTATTTTAGACTTGTAGGCTTCAACTGCTTCAAATTATCTCTCTCTGAAAATCTTCATGAAACCTGTCTATACAACTCGTAGAATGCCCTACGACTCGTAAAGGATCTCGTAAATCACCAAAAACCAAAAACCTCTACAATTTTGCCCCAAGTCATAGCCTACCTGATTTGCTACAAAACCAAACACAAAAACACATAAAAACCATAAATGTCACATTGGAAACATGCAAAATCCTAAGTTTTAAGAATCAAAAGTGTTGTATTTCGACAGCACATCACCTACTATTCCAATGAAAACTGTGAAAGGTCAAAAAGTTACAAAAGAAAGAAGGGAGTTCACATCTAACAACCTTGTGACACTGAATGAGCTAGTTGAAAATCTTAGGACTTATGAGATGAACATGGAAGATCAAAAGAAAGAAGCAGCAACGACTGAGAAATCACTAGCATTAAAGGCAACTTTTGATGATGAGGGATCAGATCTAGATGAGGATCAGATAGATTTTTTAGCGAAGAATTTCAAGAAATTTCTCAAGAAAGAGAAAGGGAGAGACAAGAGAGAAACAGGTAGCCGAAAGAGGTCTAATGACTCAGGAAGTAGGAAATGGTCTGATGACAAGAATCAATCAGCGTGCTACAAGTGTGGATAAATGCATCATCATATCAAACAGTGTCCATAATGGTAAATTGCGTGAAAAAGAAAGATCTGAGAAAGAAATGAAAGACAAAGCTGCTAAACAAAAAGAGAAAGAGGAGTATGCTATGATGGCTGCTTAGGGATCCAGAGTTGAGGATTCAGACACTGAAAATGTAGATGAAACTGTATCATGGATGCTGAGGATTAAGATCTTGAGGATGATGATAAATTTGAGGTAAATATTCTTGAACTAAAAGAAAAGTTACATCTTTTTTAGAAAAAAAAGCTAATGTTGCTAATGAATGGGTTGATAGATAATTTTCAAGAGGTAGCTAATGAAAAAGATCAACTGATAAATGATTTTTAAGATCAAAAGTTTGAAAGCCTTGAGGTCAAAAATTGCCCCAATAAAGCTAATGAAGAGAATCACAAGTTGAAGAAAACATGTTGAAAAACTTGATACACTTGTGTTGAACTTAAAATTTGAGATTCTAAAACTAACTGTTGCTGAAAAAGGTAAGAGTAAAATGAGTGAAGAACGTCAAAAGTTTGAAACTGAATTGAATGAATGTAAAATTGAGTTCTTTGGTGAGAAAGAAAAGGTTAGAAAATAGATTTAGGAAATTTCCACCCTAAAATTGGATCTAGAAAGGGCAAATAGGTGAATTCAATCTTCAAGAATAGTGAAACATCTAGGAAGCAGGAGTCATAATGAGAAAGCTTGAATAGATTTCTATCAGGTGAATGTCACCACTACTGACTTGTGCTACTTCTATGGAAAAATTGGACATCCAACTACTGAGTGTCCAATTGCAAACAATGTCAGGAATAAGAACACGAACCATCTATCCAAAAAATGGCCTAAAAATGATTAAAAAATAGGTCAAGGAATGTGTTGACAAGTTGGGCAAGAAGGGATCTTATTCACCTTTTTTACAATAGGAAAGGAACCAAGATAGTCTTGGTTCCCAAAACTAACCCTTGAATTGTTTTCAGGCTGCAGTGAAAGGAAGCAAGCATTCGTACATGGATAGTGCTTGCTCAAGGCAAATGACTAGAGATAAACACAGATTCCTTTCACTTGCACCTTTTAAAGGAGGGAATATTTCCTTCATAGATAGAAAAAAAGGGGCTGTTGTTGGAGTTGGAAAGATTGGAAGAAGTGAATCAAGGGCCTTGGAAGAGGTCTATCATGTGGATGGATTGAAGCACAACTTTTTGAGTATATCTCAATTGTGTGATAAAGGTAACAAAGTAACCTTCACTTCTGCAGGTTGCAGGGTTAAAAAACTAGACACAAAGGAGATAGTTCTTATTGCCAAAAGGCATAAAAATATGTACAAGGCTGACATCATGGGAATGCCAGGTACACATTTGAAATGCTTGAGTAGTATTGCTAAGGATCCTTTACTTTGCCACAAAATACTTAGACATGCAAGTCTAAAACAATTAAATACTCTGGCGTCAAAGGACATGATTACAGGGTTTCCTAAAACTAAGTTCAAAGACAACAAAGTATGTAGTTCATGTGTAAGGGGGAAGCAAGTAAAATCATCCTTTAAGTCAAAGAACCAAGTAAGTACTACCAAGTGCCTGGAACAGGTTCACATCGACCTGTATGGACCCATGCAGGTAAAATGCAGAGGAGGTAAAATGTATATGTTTGTTATTGTTGATGATTACTCAAGAGTTACTTGGACACTCTTTTTAACTTCTAAAGAAGAGTCTTTCGATGTATTTTCTTTTTTTATTAAGAAAATAGAAAAGAAATTGGAGACTTCCTTAATTTCCATAAGATTTGACCATGGAACTAAATTTGAAAATGCAAAATTTCTAGAATTCTGTTTAGCAAATGACATAGATCATAATTTCTTTACTTCAAGAACACCTCCACAAAATGGAGTAGTAGAACGAAAAAATAGGACTTTAGAAGATATGACTCGAACAATGATGATTGCTAGTAACTTGGCAAAACATCTTTGAGCTGAAGCCATAAATACTGCTGCTTACATTCTCAACAGATGCATGTTAAGGCCTATCTTAAATAAACTCCCTATGAATTACCTAAAGGAAGAAAACAAAATCTCTCCCATTTTAGGATGTTTGGCTGTAAATGCTATGTTCATAATAATGGTAAAGATAATTTGGGAAAAATTGATGCTAGAAGTGATGAGAGAATTTTCTTAGGATATTTTTCACATAGTAAAGGTTATCGAATGCTGAATAAAAGAACCAATTGTGTTGAACAGAAGATGAAAATAGTGGTGTTTTTGAGAACGGACTGTAGGATGACTATGAGTTGCAGCACAGGACAAAGGAACAAGCCGTGCTATCTGTTTCATCTATAGGACAACTAGAGAGCACATAGCTTGGGGGAACTATAGGTTCTGAAACTTAATCTATTGATTTAGGATCCGTCCAATCAGTAGTTGTAGAAGTTGAACAACCTCAAGTGTTTGTGATAAAAAGCTACAAGTATCAAGACTCACACCCTTTAGGAAATGTCCTCACTGATTTGACTTTTAGAATCACAACCAGATCATGGCTGAAGAATTTGTGTGCATTCCAAGCCTTTCTACAATGATGGAACCAAAAAAGGTGGGGGAAGAACTGCAAGATGAGGATTGAATACTAGTTTTGCAAGAAGAGCTAAATAAGTTTGAGATATGCAAAGTATGGCATCTTGTGTCAAACCAGAGGGAGGAACTATCATTGGCACGAAGTGGGTGTTCAGGAACAAGCTTGATGAGCATGATACAGTTACAAAAAACAAGGCAAGACTAGTGGTTCAAGAGTACAATCAGGAAGAAGGAATAGACTATGATGAGACCTTTCCTCCAGTGGCAAACTTGAAGCCATCAGGTTACTCATAGCTTTTGCAACCTATAAGGAGTTCACTCTATATCAAATAGATGTTATGAGTGCCTTCTTAAATGGCTACTTAAAGGAGGATGTATATGTGAAACAGCCACCTGGATTTGAGAACTTGGAATTTCCAGATCATGTATACAAGTTGGACAAGGCCTTGTATGGATTAAAACAAGCTCCCGAGCCTGGTATGGAAGATTGTAAAAATTTCTCTTAGATCATGGACACACAGGAGTTAAAATTGACAATACATTGTTCTTAAAAATAGAAGGAAAAGATTTGTTGATTGTGCAAGTATATGTGGATGATATCATATTTGAATCAACAAATATGCTCATGTCTCAAGAATTTGTTAAGCTGATGAATGGAGAATTTGAAATGAGAATGATGGGGGAACTCAATTTCTTCTTAGGGTTACAACTTAAGAAGACTCATACTAGAACTCTCATTCATCAACAAAAGTATATGAAAGAGCTTCTCAAACGGTTCAAAATGGAGGATGCTAAAGATATTGATATTCCCATTGCCACTACCACCAAGCTGGATTTGGATGAGAAAAGGGTATCAGAAGAACAAAAGCTCTACAAAGGAATGATTGGATCTCTCTTATACCTCATTTGTAGGCTTGACATTGTCTTTAGTATCGGAGTCTGCGCTAGATTTCAATCTAATCCTAAGAAGTCACACTTTAAAGCTGTCAAGAGTATCTTCAGGTATCACAAGGGAACTTCAGAATTGGAACTTTGGTACTATAAAGGTAACAGTTTCAAACTTGTAGGATATACTGATGCTGACTATGCTTGTTATTTAGTGGATAGAAAAAGTACTTCAGGTATGGCTCACTTCCTTGGAACATGTTTAATTTCCTGGTCCACTAAGAAACAAAACTCTGTAGCTTTGTCAACTGCCGAAGCAGAATATGTAGCAATGGATCATGTTGTGCTCAGTTGCTTTGGATTAAGCAACTACTACTGGATTTTGGTACGGATGTTGGTTGAGTCCCTTTTCTTTGTGATAACACCAGGGCTATTAATATTGCAAAGAATCTTGTTCAACATAAAAAAACTAAACATATTGACATAAGACACCATTTTCTTTGTGACAATGTGCAAAAGGGTCTTGCTTCAATAATATTTTGTCCTACTGAGAATCAAATTGTTGTCATTTTTACTAAAGCACTAAGTAGAGAACACTTTGAAAAAATCAAATTAGGCTTGGGGATGATGAAGATTGCATAAACTCCCCTCAATGATTAGCTAGAAAATCTGGTCTTTGTACTAAGATCTAAAATAAGTTCTCATTTCAATTCTCACATTTAGTGTATCCCAAATTTAGAAACTTGGACTAAGTCTACATTAATGTGTATTACAGTGTCCAGGTTACCAGCTCAGGTGCAAAGGCTGATGGAAAGCTGAAAATGAATCAGGTAAGAATTGTTTTGTGTCTAACATATGTGATTGATAAATGAATCAGGTACCCTAACCTGTGCTTTCTCTTTCCTAAGTCATCATCATTGTTGCTGCTAAAACCCAAATGTCCTTTATTACTAACAAATGATAGCTAAAGTCAAATCAATCGCTTATTCTTTTCCCAATCAAATTCAGCCCCTTGTGCCTAAAAATCCTTCATAATCCATCCTTTCCACTTCTCCATTTCTTTATAAAGTAAACATATCCTCTCGTCCATCAAGAAAAACCTCATCCATCGATAATATCTTCTCAAAGCTCCCAAAGCAAACACTCATAAAAACCAAAAAACCCTGATTCTCTTAAGATTATGGTTCATGCAACAACAAAACTGCCAACTTCTTTGTCATTCAATCTCTCTGATTTTGCCGAATCGGGGTCATTTCAAAATACCTTTTCTAATTTTCTTCGAACCCTTCACCCCCTCTTGGCCTCTTCTTCTGAAGGATTGAATATAGTTCCTATTCAGTCAATTCCTATTGATGCTCCAATCCCTGATGCTCCACCTACTAAGCTAGTGCGACGTCGTCTGAGGAAAATTACCAGTGACCCCGTTGAAGTCTCTGATGGTTTTCCCTCTCCTGAATGAGTACCCACATTTGGTTCTTTAAAGGTACCTCAAATAAGGAATCGAAAGCGCCAAGATGAAGCTTCCCTTCAACAAGCTCTACATCAGTGCAAGAAACGCAAGGGTACTCTTGGTTTTTTCTCTTCATAGGGCGATCTTTTATAGAGTCAAGTTCGGAAGAAAGTTCACAAACATATGATTCCCAAGCCTCCCCGAATTTTTCCTACTTCTTCTCCAAAGAAACCTCGTCTTATCCACTACTAAGACTCGCCCTAGCTCTAGGGCCTCTTTAAGTAGGCAGAAACAAGTCCCTCAACTTGGTCCCTCAGATGATTCTGAAACTGCGGGTGATAACGAACGATCCACTATTGACAACACTGGCCAAACTTTCTCTCCCTTATTCACCTTTGAAAGTGCTCCCTCATCCGTGGGTGAGTCATTACAGGGTTTGGGGGGCTTTGATATGGATATTCTTCTTTCTAATTTAGTATTTCAAGGCTGGTCTAACTTTTTTCTCTTAGGTGATACTCAGAGAAAATTTGCTAAACCTAAGATGTGTGAGTTTTATGGAAAGGGATTGGTGCGTGACTCTATTTTCATCACTAATGTTTGAGGGAAATCTATTCACCTTGGTGCTCAGGACATTGGGAGAATCTTGGGGGTTCCTAATAAGGGATAGGATCATTATGTTCGCTATGAATGGCATCCTCTTCACAACTTGGCTTTTTCTCTTGAAATTTCACAAAAGTTCTCAGGTCGTCCTACCTTGGCTCAACACAAGCTTGTTTATGTAGAGAAATGTCCCCTCTTCATAGGTTGTATTTTGACGTGATGCACAATGTCCTCTTCCCTATGAAACAAAGAAGGTATAAGGCCAGTTTCATCGATTTGTCTCTGATCGAATTGTTAAATACAAATGTTCCTATCAATATATCTAGCCTGGTTCTTAAGCATATGCAGCATGTCCTTATCCAGGATAAGAATGGGCACGTCCTCCCTTACGACTTCTGGCTGTCTCAGATCTTTGAGGCATATTCTGTTCCTGTTCAAGTCTGGGCCTTTAAAACGACTAAGGATGTGCTTGGACAAGTGAACTACGCTACTTTACCTATTTCTATGTAGCATGCTGGCACCCCCCCTTCATAAACTTCAACTTACTTTGGATGCCAAGATTGCAGAATTAGCCACAACACATCAAGAGTTTGCACAGAAGAGAAGTGCCTGCTTTCTAGGATCTTTGACCTAGAGGATACTCTACACAAGGAACATGCTGCCCATGCTGAGATTGTTCATAAACAATCTTTGTTGATTCCCTCCACTACCCCCTCTACTTGACTTGTTCCTTTGTTTTGTTTCTATTTTTTGGGTACCTGCTCATGTTATCAGTCACTATGTTAAAGACTCTTGACTTTTATTTTTTAGTTGATTTTCTTTTCTAGACTGCTTTTTGTATACTGATCTCAATATAATTTTGCTATCTTTAATGCATACAAATGTTTCTTGTTCTACTCTGTGTTCTTGCTGGTAGTTGTGTGGACTTGACTTATGCGTACTTATTACTTAATCTGTTTGTTACAAGAATCAGTTTTAGATGATGCCAAAAAGGGAATGTCATATCTGAGTTGTGAATGTTTATAACCCTTGTTTACCCTGTTTCATTCTTAAGGTTCCTTCTTAGTCGTTGTAAGCAAGATAAATGGATTCTGATACTCAGGAAGTTTATCACCATTAAGAAAGGGGAATATGTTGAGTTAAATGGAGTTTTGATGATGAACATAGGACCATGAAACATGTTGATCGGTCTGATCCTTCATTGCACTGTCTCAGAGAGGAGAAGATAAGATACCACAAGATGCGGAATGGATAGAGCACTTGGATATAAGATCACAACATTAAAGTAGGAAGTCAGTTCAGAAATTACAAGTGAACAAAAGAATTGGTGTGAAGAAGGAGTTCTAAGTGATGAAGAACTCTTCTAAAGTAAGAGGTGGTAAAAAAGGAGTTTGACTTGATAAAGAACTCTTCAGCAACTTCATTAAAATGCAGAAAAAGATTCAGAAGAAATCATCGAGACAAAAAGGCAAAAAAGAGTTTGTGAAGTCAAGAGTCTTGATTAGTGGAGAAACAATTAGGAGGTCCGTTTCATTGTTGAGTCTACGTCTAGGAAGTTTTTTAATTCTTTCTTGTTAAGTCTTAATGTCTTACTTAGCTCAGTGATCTATAAACTGAGATTGGGTATAGTCTTCATGTTGAGGGCAACTCGAAGAATTGGGGAACATAAGCCTTGGGAGGCTTGTGTGTAGTTAGGATTCCTTTGAAGTTTGTTGTGTCTTAGATTACTAAGATCTTGAAATCTTTTTGTTGAGGCTTTTATTGATTTAGTGAAGTTGGGGAAAATTCCTGAGAGGTACAGGTCATGGTTTTCACCTTTTATGAGTGGACTGTTTCCACGTAAAATTTCTATGTTCTCATCTTTTTTTTTTTACTTTTTGGAAATATGTTTGCAAACTTGATTCTTCGATTAGGTAAATCATAGGTTGTACGAATCTAACAGTAAGTATCCAACCAAATCTTAAAAAAATAACTTTTTTGTCGAGTGCAGAAACTTCATTTCAAATAGTGGGTCGTGAGATGGTTTTATTTGGGACTAATTCCTTGTTTCAAGTAGTTCTTAAAAGAAAAATGACACTGAAGGAACTACTTCTTGTGTGGGGTGACAATTTAACTTTTGAAGAGCTGATGGAGCATGAAAATGTGTCTACCGACCAACATGCTTAGTGGTGTTTGACAATGATATACATGTCTACTGATGACATCTCATTTTGGGTTGATGCTGTTGTTAGTCTAATGATCAATATTAATTGCAAGTGTGCTTTTGAGTGCATCTCCATTACAGATATTGTGAGTTGTAAATGGGTCAACATTGTTCAACCTATTAAGCTGGTTCAAGGATATAGTGACACCTTACTATTATCTGAGATTAGTGATTAGGAGCGTGCTACCACCATTGTTATTGTCTTGAACCTTAAGGACAAGGTTCTTATTTGTGACAAGAGTATTAGGATCAAAAGACCTTCACAAAGGGTAATTTTGGATCCAAGCCCAATTAATGACTAGTTAAAAGGGGCATAGATTTAGAATGAAGGTTATGGAAAATTGTTGAGAAATATTCCTAGTTCTCTCATCCCCTTTCCTTGGGTCTAAGATTATCATCTGCCCTCCTTCAATTTATCATTTACTATTCTATTGCAGTTCTACAAGTTGTTTGTTAATTCTATTTCCGGTTGTAAAGTTGAGTTTGGTGATTATAATAGTTGAATGTTTCTATTGTGAAATTGAGGTTATTACATTGCCACTCCTTTGTTCATCTTTCAGCTTCCTCTCCTTTTAAATGTCCAACATCTATAAAAATCTCAATTTCTACGGTGTCCATTTGAGTTTCTTGAACATTTCTTAGGGCTAAATTAGCTTCACATTTATCAGTACAAAGAAACTCCCAAACATCCCAAAAACCTACATTGTCTTCTTAATAATCTTTGCCAACTTCACTAAAGAGATGACATTTTCCCCTTTCATGACCACCCTAGTTTTCCTTGGAATGATCCTCTCTAATGGATCGGAAAAGATGAAAGTTGTCGAGTATACTTTAATGGCTCATAATTTTCGACTCGCGATCCTTGGAATGACTTATCCTCGAAATCTTTGTAAAAGTACTTGAATTTTTTATATTCTCTGGAATGTTGCTTACATATGTGATGTTCTTGTGGATCATGCTAAAAAAATTAGTTCCTTAGTTTTTCCATATTGCTAACAGTGAATATTCCATGATGGGCAAATTTTCCCAACATATACAATTTGCAATGCTCTATTCATTTCACTAATAGATTTTTCTGTAGGATAAGCAAAGATTTTCCTTCTTTTGTTTGCCAAGAAGCTCAAAAAGTCTTAGATTATTGATATCGATTCTCACATGGGTCCTCCACCTTGTATAGGTTTATAACATTCCTCGACCCCTCAAAGAGAACCTTGTCATATCAAGGTTCGGTTAAGGTAGAAATAGCAACATCCACTTGACCTTGACAAAACCAAACAAAGGTTTCAAAGTGACATTAGCAGTGCTAACTTTTTCTTCACTTGATTAGAGCATAACAATAAAAACAACAATGACAGATTAATTTGTATTCCTAGCAGCCTTTGTAGTAGGAAGGTGGGCTAATTTACTGTGTTCAATATTTTGCCTTTGCAAGCAATGTTCGTCCAACTTTAGTAGTAAACTTAACAACCATAGTAATCTCTGAATGTGTATTTAAAACTGAACCATTACCAGGAATACCCAAGTCCTTGTGAAAGAAAACTCTCTGACATCAAAATGAACCAGAAATAATGTTGCATTACCATGAAAGTTTATTATAAAAAAAGCCAAAATCAATAATTATCAAATGAAGGTTGGAAAGATTTCATGACCCAAACCTAGGTTCTATGAGTGACATGGCAGATCGGAACCCGAGAGTTGCCAAAAAAGCCTCGTAGTATCCATACTCACATCGTCGATTCGGAAGCGCATTCGAATTTTGAACACATAATTCTAAGGGAGGGGAGAATAGGTCTCACACCATGGAGATATCACCGAGAATGGGGGTAACATGAATTCATGAAGCACGTAGCACATAAATACTAAGGGGGCAGGTAAGTAAGATTCACTCTTTGGGGCAATTTGGGACTTAGGATCTATCACATCACACATAAAACCATAGAAAAAGACTCACATCTGTTTCACATATCAATTACCAATAGGTGATGAAATCATAACATAATCACCAATCATGACACAGAGCATATAGTCATAAAAGGAGTTTACAAGATGTCTAACAATGCCTCTAAAATATGATAGGTCGGCGGCCAAGACATACCCCAAGCTCACCCTCAAAATATATAAAATAGATAAAAACACCATAAGTAGAGGGATGGTAGTTTGTCCTTGGAAGATAGGACTCAGCACAACAAGAACAACTTGAGACCCAAGCTAGACATCACACAGTGGATGATCATAACCTCGGTCTCTACATGGTGAGATCATGTAGGCGAAATATGCGTTAGTACGTTTAAATGTACTAAGTATGTGGGATACAATACATATGACTTACCAAACCTGCATTCCAATGTAAGATGACAAGGACACATATACAAAAAGAATCATATAACAAAGGAATAATACATATCAGTATGCCAGTATGCCACGAGATCCATGATGCATAAATGTTAAATAACTTTATATATATTGAGGATGGGACCATAATCGACTTAAGACCATGTGAGCTATAACTTGGAACTCTGTCGTCTACCCCACAATGGATAAAGAGGCGAACTATTTGCCAAAGGTAGATCCATAATCATTCTTGTTCTTCTTTTTCCTCTTGGGGCATAAACATGACTATGTTAGGCACATGGTTCAAGAAAAGGAGTATGGACCCTTGGGGATAGCCACCCTGCCTCCAATCCATTGGTGCTAGGTCATTATGCCACTAGAATACATATATATACCTGCTTGTAAAAGAGGCATAAGACTTTCAAATCGTTACATGCATTCTAAGGCTTAAAGGCCAAAACATTCTTCATAATCATGCATAATAGGCAAAAGGCCAAAACATTCTTCATGTAATACTTTTCATGCATAGGATTAGCTCCTTTAGAACACCTTCTTGAGAAATGAGTTTGGACCCTTGGGGATAGGCCACCTTGCCTTAAACCTCAATTGATGGTCCCTTAAACATAGTGGTGTAAACACCCATAATTTCTTAATGAGCCATAATCTTAGATATATATGCGATCACATTCTTGTGGTAACCATAATCTAATCAAATCTAATACATAATCATAATTCGGCTTAACCCACTTCATAATATCCATAAAATCCAATGTTCATGAATGCATATGCTATGAATAATGTGAGAATAGCATGGGTAATTGAGATTCAATCTAAAATTAATAATAAATTATTAAATTCAAGTGAAAACATAATTAAATCCACATTAAAATCATAATATAAACCACCCATGCATAAATCAAGCTTTAAAGGGGACATGCATGTTCATAACTTCATAACTTCATTGTAAAACATCATAATAGGGCTCTAAAAAAGTTATAATCATAAATAAAGTACAATCCATTCACTAGTTGAATTTAATAAATCAAAATAATGGAAACCCACATTTAAAGTAAACTTAATTGAATGGAAAATTGCTTGAAAAGATTTGGAAAACCCACATAACTTCACTAAATGAAGAAGTTCCAAGAGAAATTAGTTGATTATAAAGGATCTGGTACATAGGACCTTGCTTTTGAGTTGGGTGGCCGGTCATATTGCGGAGTAGGGTTTGAAGCCTGCTTGGGTCATTACCGATATAAAGTCGGTTGTCAAGGCTTCACTCTCTTTCCCCGCGAAGTTTTGGTGGGTTATTGTCAGATCATGCATCAAGCCGACCTTGGCGGATAACAAGCTTATGTCAGAGCATGCAGTATTGATTGCCAGCATCTTGGATGGCTACGACATTGATTAGCCCCAACTCATAGCAGAGCAGATAAATGAATCAGGACTAAAGAGGGCTAACCCCATCTAGTTTCTGATTTTGATCTACAAACTCTGTATAGAGTCGTGGGTGGAGATCGTATATCATCTAGACCAGCTAGTTGAGGCCAAGCATACCTTGTAGCCCAGCCTAATAAAGCCTGTGAGAACCCGATGGTACCTCAGCGGGTGCAGCCTCGTTTTATGCGATAGGTGTTTTCCCTATAACCACCATTTGGGGGTTCAATGACTGCCACCACCACTACTGTTGCTACTACTACTGATGAGAGACCACAGCAGCTCGACGTAGTCAATATTGAGAAGGGTCCTACTACAACTGCTCCTGTACCAAAGGCCTCCAATTCACAACCTTCTACAGTGGGCATGGTCTATGTGTCTGCCTCTTCTATTCAGGCCATGGTGCAGCGATTATCATGTGTTGAGGCCCAATTATCTCAGCTTATTCAGCAGCTTAGGCCATGGGTCTGCCAGGCTATTGTAGACTCCGAGGAGCGGAGCCAGGCATTCACTATCTCTATGATTCAGGGTCGTGTTTCTAGAGTAAATGCCCGCAACAATGCTTTTGAGGAGTGAGTACAGAAGAGGTTAGCCGAGGCCCAGCCATCAGACTTGTCAGCGGTACATCAGGAGATCGAGAAGCTTAGGGCTGACATAACATCATCAGTTGCGGCGCCACTAATACTACCAGAGACTATATCTCCAATGCCGCTATTTGATTTATTTACCTCTGCGGAGCCTACATAGACTTCCCTTAAGAACAGACCTTGCACAGAAGCAGAGTTAGATGAGAGCAATGTACGTGCAAAGTTTTTTGAGGAAGATGAGGATGAGGAGGAGGATCTCGAGTGTACCTTGAGAGTTTTGAGGCATGAAGCGGAGATGAGACGCACTCGAGAGGAGGATCAGTTGCAGGGTATTGACCCCTTCGAATAGAGTACAACAGATGAGGAGATTACACTGTAGGAGGGGGATGGCCTGACTCGGCCACAAATTGGCGCTTAGGTGCCAAGGTATGTTTTTGACCCTTACTTATTCTATATTTTCTTGATTTGGTGCATTAGAGACAATGCATAATTTTTTCGATGGGGTGTGGATAGTTATGGGCCATAGTGAAGTCTGAGTAGCTTATGGTCCATAAATACCCCAAATTTTGATCTTGAGATTTTGTTGCCTTTATTCTTTTCCTTGTGGACGTTTAGGATATTTAGATAATATGTGTAGCATATAGTACTAATACTTATGACATATAACATGTTTTTATATTTTGTTTCAAAATTGGTGCCTACCAAATATTTTGATCATTAGTTAAATGTCAATCATGTATGTTTGGGTGTTTGGCAATATTTGTTCTGAAAAGTGAGGTTAATTGAGACATTAAGCATGATATATGAGTCTCTTGTTGATAATGTTTGCAATTCCATATGAGTGTGAGCTTATTTTGTTAGATTCATGTATTTTGTGCCAATTCAGAACTTGCCCTGTTACTCTAAGTTAGATTGTAGATTAAATGGATTAGGAAGAGATTTATATACCTTTGTTATTTAATTAGTCTGCTTTAGCCTAAAAATGACCAACCAAATGAAGTGTTTATCCCTTGTCCCAAATAATTGAGCCTTACATGTACCAATTCTTTCACAAACACCTAATTAGCCTAACCTTGTCTACTGAAAAATCTTGAGATTGGCCCTG
>JAPFFP010000001.1:6793116-6805359 GCA_026153255.1 Solanum medicagineum
TACGACCCCTATTCCTCTCAAAATAACCACCTCGGTTGCCTCTATAAGTTCTATCACTAGCATAGTTTCGACCTTGGTTTTCTTGACCTTGGCGCTAATAGTCCTGATTGGACCCTTATGCATTGGTCCAGAAACCCTCGGTCTGATCATTCAAAAAACAAGCATCCTCTTCATAATAAGGCTTATTGTACATGGGTGCATGTGGAGGTTAATGAACTACTACATTTACTCTTTCCTAATTCTTCTTTATCACCACATCCTTAGCTTGTGCGGAGTTGAGCAAGTTGTTGCATAATCTCCTCATTGATCTTAACTTTCTATGAACCAACATTAACAGTACATGAACTCCTCATAAAAGCTCTATCCCGTTGTCCCCATGCACGATTAGTCTTGACCGCTTGCTCCATATTCTCAGTAATCCTTGCAAATGGTTGATCTAGAAACGTGCCCCCCATAATAGTATCGGCACAAGCTTGGTTATTCTCACTAAGGGCATGGTAAAAGATCTCTCCCAAGGCATCATCAACTATTTTGTGGTAAGGGATGTTTTTCAAACACTTAGTAAACCGTTCCTATGTAGTGCTAATCGAATCACCAGGAGGTTACTCAAAGTTGTTGATCTGATCTAACTTGAGGTTCTTCGATATAGGGAAGTACCTTTCCAAAAAGGCATTTTGCAAATCTTCCCAACTAGTGATTGAACTCTATGGGAGCTAAGAGAGCCATAACGTAGCATTACCCGTAAGAGATAATGGGAAAACACGAAGTCCCACAGCATCCAAAGATAGATTTTGTGCCCCCTATCTCTCTCTTACAAACAAATGCCACATTGTGGAAGTGGCTATGTGGATCCTCTGATGATAGGCCCAAAAATAATCCACGATTTTGCAGCATTTGAAGTAACCCACTAGAAACAGTGAACTTTGTGTCAGCCGGTAGTGGTGGCAACACAATAGCCCCGATCACATCCATAGCCATAGGGTTCAATATATATTAGTTCAACTGGTAAGCATTGTCATTGAAATCCCTACGCTGTGGAATACTCTCCAAAGGAAGTGGGCTGTCATTCCGATTCAAGGATGCATTACCTGTGATTTTAGCATTTTCTTGGGTCATTCTTCTTGTAATTCTTTGGATCTCTAGATCAAGTTGAGTTAAGGGATTGCCTTGACTCCCAGTGTTGGGCATACACAACAAGTATACCCTACAAAGAAACAAAACAAAAACAAAAAGAAAAGTAAAATACAAGGGAACTGTCATGCCCCAAAAAGAGGGGAGGTGCAATTAGCACTCTGTATCGTTATTGGCTGAGTAAGCCACTAAACATGTTAGTTAATTACCCTAGGGCTCATGAAAAAATTCGGGCAGCATAACATTTGAAAAGCTAAGCCTGGACCATTTAGGTCATGACCTGGTCGACAGCAAATCATGTAGAACAAAATAGGTAAACCAAACTGAAGAAGTACTAGCTAGCCGACAAGGTTGCAAAAATGAGGTACAGACACACACTATATAAACATGTCACTCCTATGACTGGAGAATGAAAGGTACTAACGGACCAACCAAAAATAACATGTCCACAATAGCCTCTAAGAAAACCACTAATATTGTCGGGACAGGGCCCCGACTATACCCAACTGTACAACAAAAGTAGCATCCTGTGAAGGCTCCAGGAAAAGGTGGAGCTTACCAATTCATAGCTGAACTGGGCTCCTAGTGGAGGGATCGATCAGAGTCCCTACCTGAACCTGCACAGACAAAATAAAACATCCCCAGGCACCAGTACGTTAATACAAATAAATATGTACTGGTATGTAAGGCAAAGATTAAAACCATAGATAGCATTAGTAAGAAGGGTAATAGAAATACCACCTGTAACCAAAACTCAAGTAACCTTAATGGCCAACAATCAACCTCTTAGTGATCAAATATGCATCGTATGCTCGAGTATTGGATGTCATGAATACATATATATATAGGTGCAAATGCATGACATACCCAACCAAATGCTACAAATGGTGGTCCTTTCCGGTAGCGAACAGACATCATATTTGCCAACCTATGGCCATCTGTACCATATACATATATACATAATCATTTGGGCAAATAGGCCCCATACCTCCGATTATAGCTCAGATTCCATGCATAACGTGTCATGTATGATATGAATATTGAATGCACATTCTGGGCCATAGCATAAATTTAGCCAATCTTGGATCATTAGTACACTTATCCTCATAACAACATATTCATTGTCGTAGTATGTACATATGACTCATGGAATCTTACATGGCTTTTGAATAAGTTTGACAACTTAACTTAACGTATAGAATGAGGCCTTAACTCTGAAAATGTTCATAAAGGTGCTTTACATAATGCTTATACTTGGTGCCATGTCAATTAGTAAAAGAAAGTATCTAAACAAAATCAACTGCCTTAGTACTTTAAATAGAAGCATTACGCTAGAGATTATTGGAAATCAACGTGTTACCTGTTAAGTGCTTCAATTATGTTTTCAGTTTGGAAGAAGAATTGATTATGACTACTACATTCACTTCGTAATTTACATTATTTTAATGGAAATACACCAAGAAGAAAAACACCTCGAACTTATGGATAGGTAGTCAGGAAATCGACAAAATGATATATAGATATTAAATGTCCAATTTAAGTGACCAAGCAGAATGCAAACCTAACATCATCACGAAAACAAATCAACTACAATCTCAATGCCTTTAACAGAAGGTCTTTCTAATAGTAGAACAGTAAGATATCGCATTTGACGTTTTTGGAAACTTCTTGGATTTCGTGCTAAAAGGAGGGACAGAACTTAGCCTTAACATATCTTTCTAACGGACGTCTAATAGCCCAAAGTATCTTCACGAGAGTTGTTCCTTACGTCCTAAGCTTCACAATCACTATATACACGCAATATAAATACATCTACAAATAGTCCAGAATTAAGCATTAATGACCAGACTTGCCCAATAGTATTTACACGAGGAAATCCCCGTAGAACTTTGTAAAAATGACCGTAAAGGATCCCCAAAATTATTATGTAACCACACCAGCTGCAAACCAACAACAACCAGCAAGAACATTATTTTTAAACAACCTAAAAGTAGCCCCAAACACAGCTAATAGGAGGAAAAAGCAATTGCAAAGCGTCAGGAACGTATTTCTAGGAATGGGGACGAATTTTAGCAATAAAAACGAGAAAAACTCAGCTAAATCAGTTGGACACCTTGAGAGAACTTTGTCTACAGTTTATTACCTATTTAGGACAAAATGGAGTTAATTTGAGCTTTAGAAAGCTCAAATTAGCCGACCTTTAGATGGGTTGACCCGACCCGGCCCACGACCCGATTTCCTACTCAAGCTGCCCCAATAAAATGGTCATAACATTTTATTTTGAGGTCAGATTGATACGCAATTTTTTGCATTGCAAACTTCACTCATAGATCTTCGATTTGATAGGTCATGGCCCTTCTAGTTTCTTATATTTTTGGAGATATGGCCTGATACATTTGACCCAAATTTAAGAAGGATTGCTTAAAGAAACTTAAGGTAACTTTGGCCAACCTTTATCTTGCAACTTTCTTGATTCCAAAGCTTAATGAATGACCTTTGTGCTATTAAAATAACCTTTGAAATTCCATTATTATAAAGTTATACACTTTTAGTACCATCTGAAAAGTGAAACTTAATTTAAACCTTCTGAAAAGGGCAAGGTGTCACTCGGGCCATTTCTTTAATCCCGAATGTGCAATAAAGGGATTCTTTGAATTAAAACTTCAAGTCCTTGAGGTTACCACTTATTGGCAGCCTTATTATCCTTAGGTTCTATCCAAAATCACATATGTACTATATAACATGCCACCCTATATATATGGAAGACGAGAAACATGGGGTCTCACAGTGTCCCCACTTAAGAACATTCGTCTGCGGATGTATCTAAACAACGTCTTGGTTGCACTACTATATCTCAAAATGTGATTTCTGAAGATATTTCTTTTATCCCTCCAATTCCATAAATCAACTTTTAAAATTCAAACTACTAAGCTTTGTATAGCTATCTCGTGACAACCCATGTAAACTATACTTGCAACTCGTTTCAAATTTAAGTTACCGTAGATAGATGACTGGAAACTTTTAAAATATGACTCACCTTAATTTGTAAATAGTTGAGGGTGCTTCTTCATCATTTCCTCTTCCGCTTCACAAGTTATTTCCTCAATATTATTTTTCCACAATAATACTTTCACGGAGGCCATTTCTTCATTTCGAAGCTTCCTCACTTGTCGATCTAAAATATCTACCGGCACCTCATTATAAGACAAATCTTCAACAATATGGATATCCTTAATGGGAGTAATACGCGAAGGATCTACAATACACTTCCGTAACATCGATATATGAAACACTAGATGGATTGCTTCTAATTCTAAAGGCAAATCAAGCACATACGCGACCTTGCTAATCTTTCGGATAATCTTATATGGTCCAACATACCTAGTACTGAGCTTTCCTTTCTATCCAAACCGAATGATTCCCTTCATAGGTGATACTTTCAAGAAGACCCAATCTTCTACTCAAACTCTAGGTCTCGTCGTCGAACATCTATATAAGACTTCTGCCGACTCTGGGCTGTTTGCAGTCGGTCTCTAATAAGTCTCACTTTGTCCATCGCTTGATGAACTAGATTACCACCTAGCAACTTTGCCTCCCCGACCTCAAACCAACTAATCGGCGACCTATATTTTCACCCATATACTGCTTCATAAGGTACCATTTGAATACTGGCTTGGAAGCTGTTGTTATAAGCAAACTCAATGAGAGGTAGATGGTCATCCCAACTTCCTTTAAAGTCTAGCACATAGGCACGTAACATATCCTTAATGGTATGGATGGTACACTCTTCTTGCCCATCAGTTTGTGGATGAAAATTTACCTTATTGTCCAGACCCTTCTGAAAAGACTTCCAAAAATGTGTCATAAATTGAGCCCCTAGATCAGAGTAATAGATAATGGAACTCCATAAAGGCAAACAATCTCTTAAATGTAAAGCTTAGCATAATCCTCCACCGAATACGTCATTCTTACTGGCAAGAAATGAGCATATTTTTTCAACCTATCAATGATTACCCATATAGAGTCATACCTGCATGGAGTATGAGGCAAACCAATGATGAAGTCCATATTTATCATGTCCCATATCCATAGCGGAAGCTCAATATATTGAGATAGGCCTCCAAGTCTCTAATATTCTGCTTTAACTTGTTGGCAATTGGGACATTGGGCTACCATATCTGCAATATCCTTTTTCATATCATTCCACCAATAGATTTGTCAAAGGTCCCGATACATTTTTGTCACTCCAAGGTGGGTTGAATATCTAGAATAATGGGCCTCAGAAAGAATCTTGGCATGGAGTCCTCCGATTCTGGCACACAAAAGCGGCCTTGATACCTAAGGAATCCATCTTTAGTTACCTTAAATGAAAGATGTTTCCATTGTGGAATGCTCTCCCTCAGTGTTCCAAGCTTAGGATCCTCGCACTGTCACTCTTTTACTTCAATAATAATGGAAGATTCTGTTGTATTTTGAACAATTACACATCCATCCTCTATATCTACCAATTGCACTTGCTGGCATAGATCTTTTGTCATTTCAACCTTATCAGCTTCAATATGGTTTAGACTTCCTATGGACTTTCGGCTAAGTGCATCAGCAACAACATTAACTTTACCAGGATGGTATAAAATGTCAACATCATAGTATTTTAGTAATTCTAGCCACCTCCTTTGTCATAGGTTCAGCTCCTTCTGTTTAAATAGATATTGGAGGCTCTGGTGGTCAGTAAAAGCGTCAACATGAACTCCATATAGATAATGTCACCAAATCTATAGGGCAAAAACAACTGCAGCGAGCTCAAGATCATGGTTAGGATAATTTTGTTCATGCTTTCGAAACTGTCCGGAAGCATATGTAATAACTCTACCATGCTGCATAAGAACACAACCTAGGCCAGTTCTCGAGGCATCACAATATATAACATATCCTTTGGTTCCATCCGGAAGAGCTAAGATAGGCGCGGTGGTAAGCCTTTTCTTTAGCTCTTGAAAACTCTGCTCACATGCATCAGTCCACTGAAACTTTGCTACTTTATGCGTCAATCTCATTAGTGATGCAGAGATAGAGGAGAATCCTTCAACAAATCTCCTATAAAGCCTAAAAAAATGATAAACCTCAATTGGATTTAATGGTCTCGGCCAGGCCATTACTCCTTCAATCTTTCGGCCACCTACCTTGATACCATCGCTTGTAATAACATGACCAACAAAAGCTATGGAAGTTAACCAAAACTCACATTTAGAGAATTTAGCATATAACCTGTTATGTTGGAGAGTCTGTAATATAGCTCGCAAGTGGTTTGCATGCTCGGCTTCTGATCGTGAATATATCAAGATGTTTTCAATAAAAATGATCACAAATTCATCTAAGAATGGTATAAAGACTCGATTCATCAAGTCCATAAAAGTTGTTGGGGCATTTGTAAGCCCAAAAGACATGACAAGAAGCTCAAAATGTCCATACCTCACCCTAAATGTTGTCTTTGGAATATCAGCATCCCTGACTCGCCACTGGTGGTGCCCAGATCTCAAGTTAATCTTTGAAAAGCATTTGGCTCCCTGTTGATCGAACAAGTCATCAATCCGCGAAAGAGGATACTTATTCTTGATAGTGACTTTATGTAGTTGTCTGTAATCAATACACATCTGTAAGGAGCCATCTTTCTTTCGAACAAAGAGCATTTGAGCACCCCATGAAGATGTATCTGGCCTAATGTAGCCTTTATCAAGCAAGTCCTTAAGTTGTTCCTTTAATTCTTTTAGCTCTGCAAGAGCCATTCTGTAAGGGGGAAGGGATATAGGTTGTGTATCGGGAAGCAAATCTATAGCAAAATCAATTTCCCTTTTGGGGGGAATCCTTGGAAGCTCATCAGGGAATACCATCGGGAATTCATTCACAATAGGGACTGACTAAAGGCTCACTGGCTCCTTATCAATATTCCTAGCATGAACCAGAGGGTATATACACCCTTTAGTTATCAGCTTCTGAGCCCTAAGGTATGAAATAAACTTACCCTTAGGCGAGGTAACATCACCTTTCCGTTCAAGGACTGACTCATCTGGAAAATGAAGTGGACTAGATTTTCTCGACTATCAGTATTAGCATAACAAGGTGCCAACCAATCCATACCCATAACAACATCAAAATCCAGCATAATCAATTCAATTAAATCAGCAGATGTTGGGCGTTCATTAATTAACACTGTGCAACCTCGATAGACATGACTAGCTATAATTGAGTCACCAACCGGCTAGATACCTTAACTAACTCCGGCAATAACTCAGGTCTCATATCAAGCTTACCAGCAATGAATGGAGTAATATATGAAACGTAGAGCCAGGATCTATTAGTGCATAAACAACATGAGAATGTATCGTCAATATACCTGTGATCACATCTGGAGATGTCTCTGAATCCTGTCGGCTTAGGAGTGCATATAAGCGATTCTGGCCACCAGTAGAACCTGAACTATGTCCTTTACTTCTCCCCCTACCGTGGCCTTGAGTAGGCTATAGATCTGGTCGGGGAGCACGTACTAAGGATGAAAAGGCTACAGTGGATCCCGAAAGCTGAGTTGTTGTACCTCTACCTAACCTCGGACACTGGCTAATATAATGTCCTATCTGTCCATAATGATAACATGCACCTGAACCCCTTTTTGCACTGCCCACTATGAATCTTACCGCATTGTGCACATGGAGGAGTAGGCTGTCTCATTTGCACAGAGCATTCCTGTCGATGACTCTCAGGTTGGCGTGGACTCTGCCTTAGCCCTAACTGAATATAACGATAAAATTGCTGGCCTTGCATCTGTGGCAGAGAACTACCCACAGATGGAGGTGGATAGCGATGAAAAGGTGGCCTAACATCACCCCATGAATTCCTATAAGACGCCATAGTATGAGCCCTCTTTTTCTTCTCCTTATCTCTATGAGTATCCATAATGTGACGAGAATGGCCCTCTATAGTCTGAACAGACGCCTGTATATATGAAATGCTACACCATTCTATAAAAAACTATCCTGCAATCTCTGATCAAATTATCCCCCAAACCATCCATATAACGATGAACTCTGGCACTCATGGTAGTACAATATCAGGTGCATATCTAGCCAAAGAATTAAATGTAAGGCTATATTCTCTTACACTCATATCCCCCTACCTCAAACTGATAAACTGGTCAAGACGGGCCTTTCGAACCTCCCGTGGAAATTAATGGGCTAAAAATGACTTAGAGAAGTCCTCCCACTCTGCTGGAGGAGCATCAGGCCCTCTAGATCTCTCCAATGCCTCGTACCACAAGATGGCGACATCACGTAGTCAAAAAGAAGCCAACTCTATTGCCTCAGTGATAGAGGCATGCATCACCCTCAATACTCTATACATATGGTCTATAAAGTAATGTAAATCCTCAGTAGGGCTGGACACTGTAAATATTGGAGGGGCCAAGTGGAGAAACTCTCGTACCTTTGAGTTTTCTATTTGATCGCTTCTGGCATATGCTCCTACCTCTAGCTGTCACTCATGAATAGAAACCATCCTAGTCAATAGCTGAACAGACTCTCTCATATCCTGCTCCCCAGTCTCTGGTATGGTTGGGGTTATTGGACTTCCTTGGCCCTTAATAGGTGCTGGTAGGGTTGGGGGTATTGGACTTCCTTGGCCCTCAACAGGTGCTGGTGAATCTGGTACTATGGATACTGGAGGCTCTCTATGTGCCTCAACGGGGAGCATATCTGCCTGACTCGACAAAGAACGGCTAGTACCTTCTCTCGGATCTATACCTACCTCACATTATGCCATCTCCGGAACGTCTATAGCCTGACAAATAAAGCAAACCACAAAGCACGATTAAGATCGCATATGTTCCTTTAACTTTGCTCTATAGCACAATCTATTAAGTGATGGAAAGGTAACCATCCCTAAATGCCTCGTAGCCTCCTGATTACAAGTGCGGTGCATAACACACCCATAAGTAAGACTCTACTAGACACGACATTGTGAACTTTCTGGGACACGACCTGCTCTAATACCATGTTTGTCACACCCCAAAAAGAGGGGAGGCGCGACTGACACTCGATACCATTATTGGCTGAGTAAGACACTAAACATGCTAGCTATTTTTATTATTCTAGGGCTTAGAAGAAAATCGGGCAGCATAACAATTGAAAAAGCTAAGCTTGGACCATTTAGGTCATGACCTGGTCGATAGTAAATCATGTACAGCTAGATAGGTAAACCAAAATGATGAAGTACTCGACAAGGCTGCAAAAACGAGGTACAGACACACACTATATATACATGCCACTCTTATGACTAGAGACAGAAAGACACCAAAGAACCAACCCAAATTAACATGTCCACAATTGCCTCTAAGATAACTACTAATACTGTCGGGACAGGGCCCCGACTATACCCATCAGTACAACAAAAGTAGCATCCTATGAAAGCTCCAGGAAAAGGTGGAGCTTACCAACTTACAGCTAAACTGGGCTCCTAGTAGGGGGGGTTGATCAGAGTCCCTACCTAAACCTACACGCATAAAATAAAATGCAGCGTCCCCAGGCAACGGGACGTCAGTACGAATAAACATGTACTAGTATGTAAGGCAGAAAGTAAAACCATAGATAGTAGTAGTAAGAAGGGTGATAGAAATACCACCTGTAACCAGAACTCAAGTAACCTTAATAACCAAAAATCAACCTCCTATTGATCAAATATGCATGGTATGCTCGAGTATTGCATGTCGTGAATACATACATACATACACACATACACACACACACACACACACACACACACACACACATATATATGCAAATACATGACATACCCAACCAAATGCTAGCAATGGTGGTCCTTTCCAGTAGCGAACCGGCATCATATTTGTCAACCTGTGGCCATCTGTACCATATACATATATACATAATCGTTTGGGCAAATAGGCCCCATACCTCCGATTATAACTCAGAGTTCATGCATAACGTGCCCTGTATGATATGAATACTTTATGTACATTGTGGGTCATAGCATAAATTTAGCCAATCTTGGCTCATTGGTACACTTATGCCCTCATAACAACATAATCATTGTCGTAGTATGTACACATGACTCATGGAATCTTACATGGCTTTTGAATAAGCTTGACAACCTAACCATATAGAATGAGACCTTAACTCTGAAAATGTTCATAAAGGTGCTTTATGTAATGTTTATACTTGGTCCCATGTCAATTAGTAAAAGAAAGTATCTAAACAGAATCAAGTGCCTTAGTAATTTAAATAGGAGCATTACGCTAGAGATTATTAGAAATCAATGTGTTACTTGTTTAGTGCTTCAATTATGTTTTTAGTTTGGAAGAAGAACTATTATGACTACAACGTTCCCTTCCTAATCTACATTATTTTAATGGAAATACACCAAGAAGAGAAACACCTCGAATGTATGGATAGGTAGTCAGAAAATCGATAAAATGATATATAGATATTGAATGTCCAGTTTAAACGACCAAATGGAATGTAAACCTAATATCATCATGAAAATAGCTCAGTTGTAATCTCAATGCCTTTTACAGAAGGTCTTTCTAATAGTAGCATAGTAAGATATAGCATTTGGCGTTTTGGGAAACTTTTCAGATTTCATGCTAAAAGGAGGGACGGATATTAGCCTTAACATATCTTTCCAACGGACGTCCAATGGCCTAAAGTCTCTTCATGAGAGTTGTTCCTTACGTCCTAAGCTTCGTAACCACTATATATATATAACTTAAATACACTTATAAATAGTCCATAATTAAGCATTAATGACCAGACTCGTCATATAGTATTTACTCGAGGAAACGTCCGTAGAACTTTGTAAAAATGACCATAAAGGATCCCCAAAATTATTACCTAACCACACCAGCTGCAAACCAACAACAACTATCAAGAACACTATTTTTTCTACAGCTCAAAAGCAGCCCCAGACACAACTAATAGGAGGGGAAAATAATTGCAAAGCGTAAGGCATGCATTTCTAGAAACAGAGATGAATTTTAGCGGTAAAAACATGAAAAACTCACCTAAATCAGTTGGACACCTTGAGAGAACTTTGTCTATAGTTTATTATCTGTTTGGGATGAAATGGAGTTAATTTGAGCTTCAAAAACCTCAAATTAGCCGACCTTTAGGTTGGTTGACCTGACCCGGCCCATGACCCAGTTTCTTGCTCGGGCAGTCCCAGTAAAACGATCATAACTTTTTATTCTGAGGTCGGTTTAATGCGTGATTTTATGAGTTATAGATCTTCGATTTGATAGGTCATGGCCCTTCTAGGTCCTTATATTTTGGGAGATACGGCCTGATATATTTGACCCAAATTTAAGAAGGATTTCTTAAAGAAACTTAAGATAACTTTGGCCAACCTTTATCTTGCAACTTTCTTGATTCCAAAGCTTAATGAATGACCTTTGTGCTATTAAAATAACCTTTGAAAATCCATTATTAGAAAGTTATACACTTTTAGTCCCATCCGAAAAATGAAATTATTTAAACCTTTTGAAAAGGGCAAGGTGCAACTCGGGTCATTTCTTTAATCTCGAATGTGCAATAAGGGGATTTCTTTGAATAAAACTTTAAGTCCTTGAGGTTACCACTTATTGGCAGCCTTATTATCCTTAGGTTCTATCTAATATCACATATGTAATGTATAACATTCTACATTATATATATATGGAAGACGAGAAAAATAAGGTCTCACAAGAAATAAGAAATTAACACTAGAACTACAATTACTAGTGAATCAATTAAAGTCTAGCCGTATTTCCCAAACGGCGTCATAATCTTTGATCACGCCCAAGTTACACCCTTATTTTGGAGAATAAAGTGGCATTGTCAAATATAAAACCCAACCAAGGTTAGGGTCGAATATCACAGAGAATACAGAGACTTCCAAATTGATTCACTAATAAACAATTCAAGTGTTAACTAACTCAATTCCCCGGGGGGGGGGGGGGGGGGGTTTCAATTTTTTATAAAAAAACAAACAAAACCAACAAAAAAAAAGGAAAAACAAACATAGACGCAACTTGGAAAATTTGTTCCCCCGTATTTTTCCCCAACCCAATAACCC
>JAPFFP010000001.1:6805459-6826207 GCA_026153255.1 Solanum medicagineum
CCATCGATTGCACCCTTTCTGTACATTAAAAATAAAAAAAAGAATGATTACATATATTATTATATATATATATATATATATATATATATATATATATATATATATATATATATAAAGAAGTGCTAAGAAACTTATGTAATCTTGTTCAGCCCTTGGCTCGACCCACATGTTCGGGTCTGACTCATTATCCTTCTCTCAAATATGATTTCTCTTGAAAACCTCCTGCTGAAATAGAACCTGTACCATTTCTTGCTCCTATAAAAATTTATTAATATAATTAATAAAATAATATTTAATCAAAAAATGTATTTAAGATTATGAATTTAAACTTTAAATTTAAAAATTTGATCATCTCCCGAGAAATAGTCCCAACACTCTTTGCACTTCCTGTGTGCAACGAGCCACCCTTCAGACTCGCTCTAGCCTTTTTGCTTGGTCAGACATGGCTTTGAATTCCTCGGTGTCCCAATATTGACGCAACTCCTCATATTCGTGTGGCTGCAACCAACCCCTGCACTTTCCATCATCTCGTGATTTCTTAAGCTAGCTAGATAGTTTGGAGCTCGCTTTCCTCTCAAATGTGGTCCCCATGACCATATTGTACTTTTCGTCCTAAGTACACACAGTTTGACAAATAAGAGAAAAGTGTTACATGATTAGGTTAGATAAAGTATATTATAAATAATAAACCTAACTTAAAATAAATATGTAACCTAATTATATGCCTTAAACTCATTAAGTATGGTCTGACGAATTTTGTGCGGAATCTCTCTCTAGGAGTGATAGGGCTCATTAAACAGCCTCCTAACACACTCTTGTAAGGCCTTGACAATATGCTTCGATGGATGCCACCTGTAAGACAAATAATAAACATATTAGTTCATGAATATTTAGTGATGTAGCAAAAAATAAATAAGTAGAAGAACAAACATACGAGGCTCCATCAGGCATTATCAAAACTCTCTTAAGCCTGTCTTGCTGACCAGGTGCTAACACTATGACATCTGGTGCTGCCTCGGGAGTAACAGCAGAAGCTGGTGAAGGTGATGCCGAAGGATGCACATTATGCTAAGTCAATGAAGGAGTTACAACCTCTTCACTATAAGATCTAAGTCTGAGGGATGATAGGTGAGGAGACTGAGATAAGGGAGACAGAAACCTTGGATATGGAGTATCCGAAGATGATAATCTGTGATGTCATGGAATAGTAACTGTGGGTAGCGGCATGGCCTGGTCATATGAAGTGAACTTGGGCTATGATGAGGAAGAAGCGTCGCGTGGTCTCCAAAACTGGCTATGGTAAGTTAGAGAATCCCTAGTCCCAAACGAAACAACCTCAATGGTAGGAATAGTAGTTGTGCACCTGGGGAGATCGGGGCCAGAGGAAATATGTCCTGGAATATCCTTAGGATCAATACATGTCCTAGTATTTTTCTTCTTGCCAAAACTAGAACTGCTTGCCTGAAGATGATCTTAAAGTCTATGACCATCACCACCAGAAGACATCGGTATATAAAATAATAATTGAATATATAAAAAATTTAAATAAATTTAATGTTAGCACAATAAATAACGTACATGCTTGTTATACTGTATCACTCTATTCCTCCTCGCTTATTTCATTTTCATCATCCACCAATTTTTCCTCCTCAGTTGTTTCATATACATCGTCCTCTAGTTCCTCCTCCTCAAATTATTCATATTTCTCATTTACTTGTTCCTCAATGTTTGATATTACAAGCTCATCATTAGAAACCTCTTCTAGTATTTGTTAAGGATGTTCTAGTATGGTTTCCAACTCAACATCAACTTGTTGTTGAACAAGTGCGATATCATTTTGGCACGCCACATCTAACACATTCTCAATTTCTATTCTTTTCACAGGCTTTGTCTTAATAACAACTTAACAACCCACCAATCCGCCTTATCTCTACGCAATGGATATGAAGCATAATAGACTTGCTTAACATTTTGGGCAATGATAAAAGGGTCATAACTTACGTATTGTCTGGTGTGTTTAACTTTAGTAATGTCATGTTGTTGGTCCACCCTTGTGCTTTTTTGTGATAGATCAAACCAGTTACACCGAAACAATATGATCTTTTTCTTAGGCCAGCCTGAATATCTTAGTTCAATAATCTCTTGAACGACACCAAAATATTCAATAGTATAGCCATTACCGTCGACATCACCTTAGACATACAGACCACTGTTATTGATTTTCTTGTGCATAGAAACTTCCTCAGTTTGAAACTTAAAACCATTGGCATAATACTTATGGAATGTATCAACTTGAGAATCAGGCCCGAGTGCGATCTCTCTCACAAATGGTAAATATTTGACGTTTGAGTATTCATCATAAACCTAGATGTTGTATTAAAGATAATACAACTAGGTATAAAGTGAATACGTTATACTTATCTATTTAATATATTTAAACTTTCACACTTACATAACTCTTTAACCATGTTGAAAATCTTAAATATGTTGCTTCATTGCCCCATGTGTTTACAAATAAGCTGGTATTGACAAATACATTTTTTTTGAGTTAGTTCTCAATTTTAACTTTATAATTTAAAGTTAACATAATTTAGCACTTACTCAACATATGGCTGAATTTCAGGATAATCAAGCAAAATATGGGTCGTAGCTGATTGGTATTCCATACGAGTAAGGCTTCATCTTCCACGCATTTTAGATCCTCGTCCACTTTGATTAAAAATCAAAATAGGCGGAAATATAGGACCACTATCACCCTCATCATTGTGAGTTGGTCTATTACTCCTACAAGGGACTTCATCCCCAAAGTAAAGGGTGTAGAAATCACCAGTTTCTATGCCAAGATGAACTTGCACAATTGACCCTTCAATCTGTCCCCTTTCCCTAATTGATAATTTGCAGCTTCTAATTTTTCTGTATATATGTATGTAAGAATACAAATATATTAACAAATGATTAGATTATACAAAGATTTAATTACTTATATAAGAATAATCATTATCTTTCAAATGGATACATCCACCATGTATGAACAAGACCACCAAGACGGGCTTCTTTCACAAGATGGATCGGAGGATGCTCCATCGCATCGAAGAAACCACATGGAAAGAATTTCTCTAGTTTTGTATAAGAACAGGAATATTTTCCTCCATCCTATCTTAACTAATGTCTAATAACTGACCAGGACATAAATCTTTTAAAAAAAGACTCTGTAATAGGCTTTCATATCCTTTCAGGTAAATGGCAAAAAGTGACAGGAATCAGAGTTTCCATGAATACATGACAGTCATGACTTTTCATACCAATCAACTTCCCTTCATTCAGATCTGCCCGCTTACCAAAATTTGATGCATATTCTTCTGCGATCCTCAAATTTTGTACCCACGCACATATTTCATGCTTCTCAGCCATTGTGAATGAAATGCTAGCTTTGGGCTTTACAATTTTGCCATTTGATAGTCCTTGCAAGCACAATTCCCTCCTGCTGCAATATTCTTGTAAGTCCAGTCTAGCTTTTGGGTTGTGCTTTGTCTTCCCCTTGACATACATCACTGTGTTGAACAAATTGTCAAAAAAACTTTTCTCAATATTCATCACATCATGATTGTGTGGCAAAAAGATTATCCTTCCAATATGGCAACTCCCAAATATGCTTTGTTTGGTCTAGTTATGTTCAACTCCAGGAAGTTTGTCATGTACAGGACAATCTATAACTTTAGGAAAATGAGAAACTCTCTTCCAAATTTGATGGCCTGTCATTGATGGAGGTGGAGGATCATTCTCAACTCTATTTTTTCTAAATGCATGCTTAATATTACTGAACTCGTGCCCCATCGACAAGAATTGACGATGACAATCAAACCATGAATTTTTCTTACCATGCTTTAGGGTAAAACCCTTACTATGCTCTATGCAATAAGAACAAGCAAGCTTTCCAGCAGTCATCTAACCAGACAACATACCATATGAAGGAAAATCATTAATAATCCACAATAAACAAGCATGCATAACAAAATTTTATTTAGTTGTTATGTCATACGTCACTACACCTTTAAATCGTAGTTGTTTAAGCTTATCTATCAATGGTTGTAGATAGATGTCAATTAAACTTTATGGATTGCGGGGACTCGGAATAACATAACTTAAAAGTATGAACGGACTTGTCATGCACATTTCAGGAGGAAGATTATATGGAGTAAGAGATATCGGACAACAAGAATAAGGCGCGACAGAATTAGAGAATGGTGTGAAATCATCTACACACAGCCCTAATCTAACATTTCTGGCTCTCTTGCAAAGTCGGGGTACACATTATCAAAATGTTTCCATGCTTCCCCATCAGATGGATCGGCCTTCTATATTCACGATGCCATCTCATATGTAAGGCAGACCTCATCGATGCATACAACCTCTTTAGTCTAGGAATAAGAGCTAAATAATGCATCATCTTAATTGGAACCAACTTTCTAGTCGGACTCCTCTTATAATGAGTATCACCACAAAACTTACAATTTTACAATTCACTATCATCCTTGTAGTATAACATGCAACCATTAACACAACAATTAATTGTATGATGTGACAATCCTAACTTGGAAAAAAACCTTTTTGCTTGATAGAAACTCCTGGGTATGTTTAACTCAAGACCAACCAACTCGCCCAAGAGATCAACGATTGAGTCCATAGCCACAGAGAAGAGTGATCATAAACAAATCAGCCCCAACAAGAATGCAACATTACCTTCAAAATACCATTTTCAAAATCCCAACATAAGTGTAAAATCATCATAAACTTGTCAACTTAAACATGAATGCATATGAATGACATAGGGGGTTGAAATGCAAGACTTGAAATCACAAAAAGGACTTGACGTGTCATAATAAGCTTGAATAAAATGAAAGAGATATGGATATTTCTCCTCCATGCCCACTTCGCTCACCAAGAGACACATACGAATAGACGACTCTTCACAAAGGGCCTTGAAGAACACTACATCATTATCAATCAACTTCTCCACTCATCCATCCAACACCCCCACTGGGACCTTCTCTTAAACCAACTCGTCCTCCATATCACCCACAATTTCAAAGAGTGTCATAGCACTAGAGTCACCAACACATCCCCTCCACCTAGAAGTATGCCAAACATATAACCCTACTCCTATCCATATGCAAATTCCCAAACTTATGCAATCTTACCAACCTCCTCTACACTCTATAAGGAATCATAATCCTCAATCAATTGTCAACCTTAAATACACCTAACCCACTTGGTACCATAACCACTATCTCCCCCTTGGGAGACAAACTCCACTCTGTCATTCTCTCACCTAAAACTTCTAACTCTAATACGGCGGAAACAAGGCCATGCCTAATCTAGGCCTCTTAACCTAAGAAGATTTGGAACCATCAAGAATACTATACCACCATTCTCAACTTCCTTCAACCTACTTCCAACATAACCAACCGATGGATCCCACTAGTCTCCTCTTTGCCACCACTATCCACACATGCTAGGCTATCTAGAGCACCAACCGCAACATTAGCCTTACCGGGGAAAAGTAATGCACACTCATTCATAATGCTTAAAGAATAATAACCACCTTATTGCTATCCACAATGCACACCTATCCTATTTAGTAAATATCCTGTCATCCTCCAAGACTTGCAACACTACCCACAAATAATTTAGAAGTTCCAAACAAATCAATACCTCATCACTAGAGGCCACCACAAACATATCAAGGTAAGGTCTTAAGACCCTATTCATGAAGCCCATAGACATAGTCAATGCATAAATGAACCAAATAAATCCACCAATACTAATAATGCTCACTCTTAATCCAAAAAGACACCTAGGGATATCACCAATCTTCATCCTCACTTGGAGACAAAACCCAAACCAAAGATCAATCTTAGAGAAACGTCTATCCTATTATAATTGATCAAATAGATCAACCATCATATTAAAACCTTACGGGTTCTACACTCATTTGAAACATGCTATGCAAGTGGCGAAACCACCCCAAGGCCTCCAACACCTCAGATAAGTCCAACCAAGATCACAAGATAATACTCTATACAATGATAACATGGGACAACCCTTATAGACCCCTACTAGCCACAATAGACTCACGTAACCATCCGGGACACCCACACACATGAATCCTACTAACACTAAGGAATAACATAAGAAATAGCAACCCTGGACTTATCAGATCATCCTACTCAAAACATCGATCACAACATTGGTCTCACTTAGGGTCAGCTAAGCCATAAGAGAACATACTCACAATCTCCAGCAATATCCCGCTAAACTCAAGAAGCTCCTAACAACCAAGGGAGTCAAGGTCTAGTCTAATAGCTAATCACCTTTTTCCTACTAGGGTCCCCCTTAATGCCATCACCCAACACTGGACGACCTAGGAAGGCAACCTCTTACAACCAAAATTCCCATTTCTCTTATATAGCATCCAACTTCCTTTCTTAAACTTTGGAGTACTACCCTCAAATGACTCACACACACTACCTCATTTAGGAACGAAACATCATGTCATCACCAAAGCCATCATAAGCCTATTAGAGTAGGGATTAGATATCTTGTTCATGAGACTTATAGGCATAACCGACGTACTAGTCAAACCAAAAGACACAACCCCAAATTGAAAATATCGAAAAGGGACATTCAAGGCCTCATCTATCACCAACGACAATTCTATAAACAAAAAACTTAGGTTCAACACCTCCAATTCTCACAAGATCAAAAATGCAATCTCTGAGAGACCAATTTTACCTAAAGACAAGAATGGATCTACCTCTTTTGCTACCACTTGACCACCACATCATGACACTCACTCAAGGATGGGTTCATTAGGGAATTGGGATCTAATCCTATGGTTCTACCATCCATGAAGACACAACATGCAAGCAACCATTCCATCCCTAGTATGACATCAAAACCCACCACGTAACTCTAACAAGCCATAAAGCAAGACCTAATGCAATACAAACTTGGATCAACAACTATGAACTTTTTAGTAACAACATACCCAACAAAGAGATAAACACCAAAGGTTCACATCATAAATCAGGACAAATAAGAAGCCTACAAGCAACCAAAAGTAATAATGAAGGAAATCGAAGAACACAGATCCATCAAAATCAAAACTTTCAACTTACCTTCCTTCGCCACTCTCTTTGAAGCGGCATTATCAACTAGAAGAGCAAAGAGCATTCATTGGAAGGGAAAATCCTATATCACTTCTAAAGAAAGACATAGATCATGAAGAAGGAAAACATTTCCTAAAACGTCTCGTAGCCTTCTACCCATAGTTGTTGTGCATAACACAACCATGAATAGGAATTTAATAGACTACCGTGTGTTGGACTCTTAGGATCTATCAACCTAGTGCTCTGATTCTATTTTTTCGCGACCCAAGCCTAGATCCTAGAAGTGATCGGCAAATGGGGAACCCGAAGGAACCCCGAACAAGCCTCATAGCATATCACTACACATCCTTAGCCACGAAACAATTTTAAGCAACGTAAGAAACATAAACAAGGGGAATTAGAACTAAGGGAGAGAGAGATTTATACTTAAATAGCTTGAATATCATAAGTGAGTCAAAGCACAAGCATAATACATAAATTGTCCAACAACATCTCTACTACATAGATAAGAGCGGGGGCCAAGACAAGCAACCGGGCTTACCCTCATAGTTAATACATACATAAAAGAAAGATAGTCTTAGAACATAGTATAAGAGAGTAGTCATTGTCCTCGGAATAGAGGACTCACCAAAGGCTAACTTGAACAATCCGTCTAGCCACAAGAAGAATTAATAGGAGCTCTGGTTCCTACATTGTAACATCATGTAGAAATAGAGTATGCATTAGTACGTTTGAACATACTAAGTATGTGGGATGCAATGCAACAAAAGATAAGCATCATAATCCAAAATGCATAACAATAGGTAATAAGCATAATATATAGCAATATGACATGCATGATCAATGCATAAGTAAAACATGCTTAAGTAATTCATGCTCATATAGGATATAATATGTGTAGAAGATACCAATCTAGATTTTCAAAGCACAAATCCCTTGGTAGGTTAGTGGTGACAGCACCCACTATCCTAGTGTGTGAGGTCAAACCCCTCATCAAGGTTAGTGATAATAGCACCCATCACCCTAGTGTATGAGGTACAAACCCCTTATCAAAGTTAGTGATCATAGTACCCATCGCCCTAGTGTGTGAGGTACAAACCCCTATCAAGGTTAGTGATGATAGCATCCATCACCCTAATGTGTTGGATTTCCAAAGTACAAACACCTTGGTAGGTTAGTGATGATAACACCCATCACCCTTGTGTGTGAGGTACAAATCCCTCATCAAGGTTAGTGATGATAGCACCTATCACCCTAGTGTTCTAGATTTCCAAAGTACAGACCCCTTGGTAGGTTAGTAATGATAGCACCCATCACCCTAATGTATGAGTTACAAACCCCTCATCAAGTTTAGTGATGATAGCACCTATCAACCAATTGTAACACTTTATATAGGATTCACTATATACATAAGCTCATTTCATCATCATATAGTCACTCAACTCATAGGACATGCATTGAACCTTCAATTCCTCAAGAACCCATAACTGGACATTTTATCAATCACTTGGCAGGTGTGTAATGGGGGTAAAAGACCATGCAATTTAGAGATAAAATTATGCCGAAAAATTTGTTGCAAGACCTTCAATCAACACCTTGCAACACCCCCTAGATATGCACATCAAAACCCCTCATCAAATCCAACATTAGATCAAAGATTTAGAGCTCAAAACATGCTAAAACAACCATACTTTCATGAACTCAAATCACTTTGCAGTAAATTTCTCAATATACAAGACCCACATGTAAAATCAACTTCAAATCATGCAATATTAGTAAAAAGGAGGCTTAGGCACCATGGTTGAAAGGACCCAATGGTTCAACACCACATACCTTAACTTTGGAGAACCCTTGAAGAAGATTGGAAATGGAGACTTGAAGCTTGAATGAGATCCTTGATGAAATCCGTAAGATTGGTCTTGACTTTAGGACTTGAATTTAGGGTGAAGTATGAGTCTAAGTGTTTGAGTGAGTATTGGGGAATGTCTAGGATGATATGAGGGTGAAATAAGGCTAAGTATAGGCATTTTCAAGTGTGGAAACCCTTAGGCCCAAGACATAAAAGTATTGGACCAAAAAAATTTAAACAACCACGAAAAATAATAGGGGTGCATTACAAAAGTAAGGCGATTTGTCTCAAGAAATTGCATTTCCTGCATAAATGAGTTCTATGAAAATGGGCATATATCTTTTATCCGAACTCGGAATGAGGTGAAACCAAGTACGTTGGAAAGATAATGCAAAGAGCTTTAAGTTGGTAGGTCATGGGCTAAGAGATTTATCCCTTCAAATTTGACCCTCCTAAATAGCATTTTTGCGATTTTAGGATTTTGATACCGTTGCTCTAAAATTTGGGTTAGACCCATGTCCCACTTAATTTGACCCCTGAACAAGAATATGAAGTTAGATTTTCAGAATAACGAATTGAATTTTAGATATATGGAAATTACAATTCAGGGCACTTCCGAGACACATATTCAGGCACTTTTGGGGTCGTTTAAACTCAGTTGGATCTCTTGACTAAGAATGTAAGTGAAGGAGACCATAAGAGTGTTAATGCTATAGGTGTTGTAGGTGATGTGGTTTATGATAATTTACCTTATGAAGGAACTTATAGTGAAGAGGAACAATATATAGGTAACCAGCTTATGGGTTCTCAATCAGCTTTTACAAGGCCACCCAGGAATGAAGGTTGGAACAATGGTGATAGATAGTGAGATAGAGCTTAGCCAGATCAACGTCAACTCGGAGGATGGAGAGATCATGATGTTGAAAGATATAGGTACATTCTACCCCATGATAGGGTGAAAGCTGCAGATCCCATTGTTAATCCAGAAAATTTCTGGACTGACGACATGTTGACTCAGATTTGGAACAAAGTTGAGGCCTCTAATAAGGTTTTGAAGGAGATGAAGTTTGATTTCTCACAGCTGACCCAAATTGTGACTTCACACTTAGCTTCCATTAAGCATTTGCAGACCCAACTTGGTAACATCTCAGCTCATCTCAACCAAGGACCGAAGGGAGGTTTATCCAGCAATATGGTAGCTATCCCAAAGAATGCTTACCAACAATGTTTGGCTATTATGACTCATAGTGGAAACTTTGTGGAAGATGTTGTGCCTACACCTATTGTTGAGAAAGGAAAAATGATGTAAAAGAGGATGAAGGTGTAGTGAATGTTAATGATAGTGATGATGTTGTTGTGAATGTAGGTGGAGAGACTCTTGGAATTCCCGAGAGTGATGAAAAAAGAGAAAGTTGGGGGTGATCTAGAGAATGATAAAAGAGCATTTTCGATGAATGCAAATACAGCTGTGAAAGTGAAGGCTCTATAGGTTAAGACCGATCCTCTATTCTCTCAAAGATTGAAAGAGAAAGAGGAGGACACCAAATTTAAAAAAATTTCTTTCTATATTCAATTCTTTCTCCATCAATTTTCCATTAGTTGAGCGATAACTAAAATACCAAGGTAACAAAAGTTTATGATGGAATTAGCGATCAAGAAATGAACCTTAGAGTGTGAGACAATTTACATGTTTTATAATTGAAGCGCAATCTCAACAAAACACTTGGTCGTTAAAAAGGATGACCCTGGTGCATTCATAATTCTGTGCTCTATTGGATTTTACAAGTTTAGCAAATTGTTATGTGATTTAGGTGGAAGCATAAATCTCATGCCCTTTGATAAATTTGAAGAATTGGGGCTAGACACCCTTTCACCAATGACGATGCATTTTTTCTTGGATGACTGGTCCATCAAAAGGCTGGTTGGAATCTTATACAACGCCTTGGTGAAGGTACTCAAGTTTATACTACCACTGACTTGGTGATTTTGGATTGTGAGGTGGATATTGATGTGCCCATTGTCTTAGGTAGGCGATTTTTGGCAACCGAAAGGTCCTTGGTGGATGTTGAAAGAGAAGACTTGAGATTTAGGATGAATATAGAGGAGGTCGTGCTCAATATTTGCCAAACCATGAAGTATATGAAAGACCTCCAAGTGGTATCACCGATTGATCGATCGTTGGTGACTTGAAGAGTGATAGGATTATGTTGATCCATGACGTTAACTATGGCGCTGCTTGGGAGGCAACCCAAGGATTTTTAGTAAGTTTTCTTTTGAAAAATAGGTGTTGCTTGTGTAGGTACATGAAAAGGGAGAAATTGAAGTGAAAGATAAAGGGTGACATGATGGGTCAGATCGGTGGATTGCTGAGTTAAGATAGCAATCATCAATTTGAACACCTTTTGAGGCATGTGATAACTCCTAAGGTGTTGTCCAATTTGGCAATCAAAGTTGCAATTCGGTGAATCACCGAATTGGATGAGTGATGGTCAATTTTCCCACCTTTTTGAGGCTGAAGAAAAGGTTTGGCTACTATAAAAAAAAGGCAATCACTAACACATTTGGCATAACATCGAATGTGTTTGGTAGAATAAAGGGACATCGCCGAATCGTCGCGCCTGGTCGACTTATTAAAGGCTTTTCAAATGCCTTGGAATTTCACTATCCATATTCCCTTCATTTTAGTTCCTTTGCAAGCCAACCTTTCCTACAGTTTTTTTTTCTAGCACTTTTCTTGAGATCAAATGCATTCCATCAACAAGACTATCTTTTGGAATTTCTCATTTGTGGTGCATCATCATTAAAGTATGTTTTAGGCTGTTTTACTTCTTGAGAATGATGACGATGATAAGGGCATATTTAGGGTTTTGTGAGCTTGATAATTATAGTTTGAGGTTGAAACTTGTTGAAAATCATGCGGGTGATGTGTTATACAGATTATAGAATCTTGGGTTTTATTTGCACTTAGTCTATTCGGGTTTTTGATTCTCTTGAGGAATAGTGAAATAGATTGCGCATGTGCTATGGGCTATGGTTAGATTTGATGAAAATGTTGTCCAATTATTGAATGATGTGGTGTAATGTCCAAATTTTAATTACGCTATTTGATAAATAGTCTGTTGTTGGGTAGTTGTCATGCACATGTGAATGCTTTGATTTAAGATGTGTGCTTCTTGAGTTGCTTGCTTTTATTGGCTATGGGTAAAGTTTGAGTAACCCCAAATTCTTTTGAGCGATTTGAACTTGCCCGATGATAGCGTCATGCCCCCAAAAAAGGGGGGGAGCAGAACTGGCAATCGGTACCATTATTGGCTGTGTAAGTCACTAAACATGCTAGTCAACAAAAACTAGGGGCTAAAAGAAAATCGGGCAACATAACGTCTGAAAAAATAAGCCTGGACCGTTTGGGTCATGACCTTGTCAAGAGCAAATCAAGTACATCAAGATAGGTTGCCCAAAATGATAAAGTACTAGCTAGCCAACAAGGTTGCAACAACAGAGGTATAGGCGCACACTATATATACATGCCAACCCAATATTGGAGATTGAAAGACACAAGTGAACCAACCAAAAATAACATGTCCACAATAGTATCTAAGAGAACCACTAATACTGTCGGGACAAGGCCCTTACTATACCCAACTGTACAAAAAAAGTAAGCATCCTGTGAAAGCTCCAGGAAGAGGTGGAGCTTACCAACTCACAGCTGACTGTGCTAGTAGTGGAGGGGTCGAGAAGAGTCCCTATCTAAACTTGTACGCACGAAATAAAATACAGCGTCCCTAGGCAACGGGAGGTCAGTATGAATAAACATGTACTGGTATGTGAGGCGAAAAGTAAAACCATAGATAACAATAGTAGAAATAGTAATAGAAATACTACCTGTAACCAAAAGCTCAAGTAACCTTAGTGACCAACAATCAACTTCCTAGTGATCAAATATACATGGTATGCTCGGGTATCGCATGTCGTGAATACATATATGTAGATGTAAATACATGACATACCCAAACAAGTGCTAGAAATGATAGTCCTTCCTGATAGCAAACCAACATCATATTTTCCAATTTGTGGCTATTTGTACCAGATATATATAATCATTGGGCAAATAGGCCCTATACCTCCGATTATAGCTCGGAGTCCATTCCTAACGTGCCATGTATATATTGAATGCACATTGTGGGCCATGATATAAATTTAGCCAATCTTGGCTCATTAGTACACTTATCCTTATAACATCATAATCATTATCCTAGTATATAGACATGACTCGTGGGATCTTACATGTCTTCTAAATAAGTTTGACAGCTTAACTCAACATTTAGAATGAGGCCTTAACTCTGAAAATGTTCATAAAGGTGCTTTACATAACGCTTATACTTGGTTCCATGTCAATTAGTAAAAGAAAGTATTTAAATAGAATCAAGTACCTTAGTAGTTTAAATAGGAGCATTACGCTAGAGATTATTGGAAAACAATGGTTCACTTGTTAAGTGCTTCAATTATATTTTTGTATAGATTATTGGAAAACAATGTGTCACTTGTTAAGTGCTTCAATTATATTTTTGTATGGAAGAAGGATTGATTAGGAATAATATACACCCTTCGTAGTATACATTTATTTTGATGACACTACACCAAGAAGAGAAACACCTCGAACAATGGATAGGTAGATAGGAAACCCGACCAAATGATATATAGATATTGAATGTCCATTTTAAGTGAACGAATGGAATGTTAACCTACTGCCATCATGAAAATAACTCAGCTGCAATCCCAATGCCATTCACTGAAGGTCTTTCTAACAACAAAATAGTAAGATATCACATTTGAAGTTTTGGGAAACTTCCTAGATTTCATGCTAAAAGGAGGGACGGAGCTTAGCCTGAACATACCTTTCCAACAGACGTCCAATGGCCCAAAGTCTCATCACGAGAGTTGTTCCTTACATGCTAAGCATTGCAACCACTATATATATGCAGCTTAAACACACCTACAAATAGTCCAAAATTAAGCATTAATGGCCAGACTCTCCATATAGTATTTGCGCGAGGAAAAGACAGTAGAACTTTATAAAATGACCATAAAGGAGTCCCAAAACCAACAATAACCAGCAAGAACACAGTTTTTTTACAGCCCAAAAGTAGCCCCAGACACAGCTAATAGGAGGGGAAAACAATTGCAAAGCATAAGGCACATACTTCTAGACACGGGGGCGTATTTTAACGGTAAAAATGTGAAAAACTCACCTAAATCACTTGGAGACCTTGATAGAACTTTATCTTCATTTTGTAGTTTGTTTTGAGACAAAATGGGACTATTTTGAGCTTTAAAAAGCTCAAATTAACCGACATGAAGGTGGGTTGACTCGACCCGACTCATGACCTAGTTTCCTGCTTAGGCAGTCCCAGTAAAACATTCATAACTTCTTATTCTGAGGTCAACTTGATGCAAAGTTTTGTGTGTTGCAAACTAGACTCGTAGATTTCCGATTTGATACTTCATAGACCTAATAAATCCTTATATTTTAGGAGATATAAACTGATACATTTGACCCAAATTTAAGAAGGATTTCTTAACGAAACTTACGGCGACTTTGGACAACCTTTATCTTGCAACTTTCTTGATTACAAAACTTAATGTATGACCTTTATGCTATTAAAATCCATCATTAACAAATTCTACACTCTTAGTCCCATCCAAAAAGTGAAACATAATTTAGACCTTCCAAAAAGGGCAAGGTGCCGCTTGGACCATTTCTTTAATCCCAAATGTGTATTTAGGGGATTCCTTTGTCTTAACACTTTAAGTGCTTGATATTAACACCTATTTGAAGCCTTATAATCCTTAGGTCCTATCCAAAATCAATATATCTTATATAACATGCCACCCTATCATATTATGGAAACACGGGGTCTCACAGTCTCCCCCCTTAAGAAAATTTGTCCGCGAATGTATCAAGATAGCCTCTTGGTTGCACCACTATCACCTAGCATCTGATTTTTGAGGATATACCTTTTATACCTCCCATCCATATATAAACTTAACAAAAAAATTTCTAATTACTAAGCTTTATATAGCTGTCCCTCGACAACCCACTAAATCATACTCCCAACTCATTTAAAATTCAAGTTACTATAGAAAGATAACTGCCAACTTTTAAAATATGACTCACCATAATTTGTAAATAGTTAAGGGCATTTCTTCATCATTTCCTCTTCCGCTTCCCATGTTATTTCCTCAATATTATTGTTTGCCAAAATACTTTCACAAAGGCCACTTCTTTATTTCAAAACTTTCTCACTTGTCAATCTAAAATAGCCACTGGCACCTCATCATAAGATAAGTCTTCAGCAATGTGGATATCCTTAATGTGAGTAATATGTGAAGGATTTCCAATACACTTCCACAACATCAATACATGAAACACCGGATGGATTACCCCCAATTCTGAAGACAAATCAAGCTTGTATGAGACCTTGCCAATCTTTCGAGTAATCTTATACGGTCAAACATACCTAGGACTGAGCTTTCCATTCTTTCCAAGCCGCATGATTCCCTTTATAGGTGATACTTTCACGAAGACCCAATCTTCTACATCAAACTCTACGTCTCGTCGTCGAACATTTGTATAAGACTTCTACTGACTCTAGGCTGTTTACAATTAGTCTCTAATAAGTCTCACTTTGTCCATCGCTTGCTGAACATGATTAGGGCCTAGCAACATTGCTACCCCAACCTCAAACCAACCGATTTGCAATCTACATCTTCACCCATATAGTGCTTCATACGGTGCCATTTGAATACTAGCTTGGACGTTGTTATTATAAGTGAACTCAATTAGAGGTGGATGATCATCCTAGCTTCCTTTAAAGTCCAACACATAGGCACGTAACATATACTCAATTGTCTGGATGGTACGTTCTGCCTGCCAATCAGTTTCTGGATGAAAAATGGTCTTTAGATTTATCTGAGTGCCCAGAGCATTCTGAAAAGACTTCCAAAAATGTGCTATAAATTGAGCCCCTCAATTAGAGATAATAGATAATGGAACTCCATGAAGGCGAAAAATCTCTTGAATGTAAAGCTCACCATGATCCTCTATTGAATACATCGTTCTTACTCGTAAGAGATGACCAGATTTTGTCAACCTATCAATGATTATCCAAAATGAATCATACCTGCCTGGGTTACGAGGCAAACCAGTGATGAAGTCCATATTTATCATATCCCATTTCCATAGCGGAAGCTCAATATATTGAGCTAGGCCTCTAGGTCTCTGATGTTTTGCTTTAACTTACTGGCAATAAGGACATTGGGCTACCATTTCTGCAATATCCTTTTTCATGCCATTCCACTAATAGATTTGTCGAAGGTCACGATACATTTTGGTTGCACTAGGGTGGGCTGAATATCTAGAACAATGGGCCTGAGAAAGAATCTTAGCGTGGAGTCCCTCGATATCCGGCACACATAAGCGGCCCTAGTACTTAAGGAGTGCATCTCCAGTTAGCTCAAATAAAGGATACTGTTGTTGTGGAATGCTCTACCTTAGTTTCCTAACCTCATGATTCTCAGGCTGTCGCTTTTTTACATCAGTAACAATGGAAGATTCTACTATATTTTGAATAATTACACCTCCATCCTCTGCATCTACCAATCACACCTGCAAACTAGCTAGCTGACATAAGTCTTTTGTCATTTCAACCTTATCAACTTCAACATGGCTTAGACTTCCCATGGACTTTCGGCTAAGTGCATCAGCAACAACATTATTTTTACCAGGATGGTATAAAATGTCAACTTTATAATGTTTTAGTATTTCTAGCCACCTCCTCTGTCGTAGGTTCAATTCCTTTTGCTTAAATAGATATTGGAGGCTCTGGTGGTAGGCAAAAACAAAAACATGAACTTCGTATAAATAATGTCGCCAAATCTTTAGGGTAAAGACAACTGCGCCGAGCTCAAGATCATGGCTAGGATAGTTTTGTTCATACTTTTGCAACTGTCTAGAAGCATATGCAATAACTCTACAATGCTGCATAAGAACACAACCTAGGCCGATTCTCGAGGTATCACAATATACTACATAGCCTTTGGTTCCATCTGGAAGAGCCAAGATAGGTGCAGTGGTAAGCCTTTTCTTTAGCTTTTGTGATAACACTGCTCGCATGCATCGGTCCATTGAAACTTAGCTTCTTTATGCGTCAATCTCATTTGTGGTGCAGCAGTAGAGGAGAATCCCTCAACAAACCTCATATAATATCCTGCCAAGCCTAAAAAACTATGAACCTCGGTCGCACTCATTGGTCTCGGGCAGGCCATTACTGCTTAAATCTTCTGGCCGACCTTGATACCATTGCCTGTAATAACATGGCCATGAAAAGCTACCGAAGTTGACCAAAATTAACGTTTAGAGAATTTAGCATATAACTTATTATCCTGGAGAGTCTGTAATATAGCTCGCAAGTGGTCTGCATGCTCAGCTTCTGACCTTGAATATATTAAGAGGTCATTAATAAAGACGATCACAAATTCATCCAAAATGGTTTAAAGACTTGATTCATCACATCCATAAAAGTTGCTAGGGTATTTGTAAGCCCAAAAGACATGAGAAGGAATTCAAAGTTTCCAAAACTCGTCCTAAATGTTGTCTTTGAAATATCAGAATCCCTCTTTCGCAACTGGTGGCACCCGGATCTCAAGTCAATCTTTGAAAAGCATTTGGCACCTTGCAACTAGTTGAACAAGTCATCAATACTCGGAAGAGGATAATTATTCTTGATAGTGACTTTATTTAGTTTTCTATAATCAATACACATCCATAAGGAGCCATCTTTCTTTCGAACAAAGAGAACTAGAGCACCCCATGGAGATATAATTGGCCTAATAAAGCCTATATCAAGTAAATCCTTCAGTTGTTTCTTCATTTCCATTAGCTTCGCAGGATCCATTCTTGAGGGAGGAATGGATATGGGTTGCGTATCAGGGAGCAAATCTATAGAAAATCAATTTCCCTTTCAGGTGGAATCCTTGGAAGCTCATCAAGGAATACCATCGGGAATTCATTCACAATAGGGAGTAACTGAAGGGTCACCAGCTCCTTATCAATATCCCTAACATGAACTAGATGGTGTATACAAGTTTTACCTATCAGCTTTCGAGCCCTAAGTTATGAAATAAACTTACCCTGGGGCGAGGCAACATTACCTTTCCATTCAACGACCGGCTCACCTGGAAAAATGGAAGTGGACTAGCTTTCCTCGACAATCAATATTAGCATAACAAGCTGGCAACCAATCCATACCCGTAACAACATCAAAATCTAGCATAATCAACTCAATTAAATTAGTAGAGGTTGGGTGCTTATTAATTAACACTGTACAACCTCGATATACATGACTAGATACAATTGCGTCACCTACTGACGTAGACACCTTAACTGACGACAGCAGTAACTCAGGTCGCATATCAAGCTTACCATCAATAAATGGTGTAATATATGAAAATGTAGAGCCAGGATCTATTAGCACATAAATAACATTAGAATGTATCATTAATATAGCTGTGATCATTTCTGGAGATGCCTCTGAATCCTATCGGCCTATGAGTGAATAAAAGTGATTCTGTCCACTAGTAGGAACTGTCTCCTCTACCTTTCCCCTACCATAACCCTAAGTAGGCTGTGGATCTGGTAGAGGAGCACGTACTAAGGATGAAGAGGTTGCAGTGGATCCTGAAGGCTGAGCTGTTGTACCTCTACCTAAACCCAGGCACTAGCTAATATATTGTCCTGTATGCACACAATGGTAACAAGCACCTGAACCCTTTTTACACTTCCCACTATGAAGGTTACCGCATTATGCACATGGAGGACCAGGTTGTCTTATTTGTGTAGAGAAATCCCTGATGTTAACGCTCCAATAATAAAGTGGTCGCAGTCAAGTATAAACCTAACTAGAGGTTAGGGTCAAATCCATAGGAAATAGGGGGCTTGATATTTCAAGCATCGGTTACTATATTCTCTGAAATAGGAGGAAGGGGGGTTTGATCCAAAATAATGAACAAAAATAAACACTACGCTATTTATGCAAGAAGACAATCAAATTGAGGGACAACTTGGGAATTGTTTTCCCCATGATTCGTTGACTCAATTACCCTAGACAACATGACTCTAATTAGAAATTCATATGCAGGGTGGTAACTTAGGTTCTTCTAGCCCTTTTGTAAAGGTGAAGGTCGAATTTCACCATGGCGCTTGTTCGGCAACCATGGCATGCCAAATAACTGTTATACATTGTCCCAGTAAACCTCCCATTGGTCAGGTTTGGTTGATTAGATGAGAACAGATCAATCGAATCCTGTCATTTACTTCACTTTTCCTATTCGTCACTACCTTAGTCGGGATCATGATAGTAGGCAGGATTTGGTGTTGGCCACTACCAAACAACATTCAAAGTGAAGGAAAATAAACAATACATGGAAAAACCCCATCAAAGAAATGCACAAAGCCTAGGTTATTTAAAGTCAACTACTTATGGTTCCCACAACCCCAAGTTGTGGGTGCTGACCTACTCATGGCTAAGGCAAAATCAACAACAATGAATATGAGAGACATAATTGAGAGATTACCCACAACAATGAAGAAAAAAGACACCTTCAAGTTGAAAACCACAAGCTTGGATTAATAGAAAATGAGAATGAGTATAATATGATTTTTCAATCCCCCAAAGTGGGCCCTCAAATTATAAATGAAATCTGCACTAAACCCTAGAAATATTCAAGAGAGAATATTCAAAGTGATGGAATTTGAAAAATATTAAAAGTCTACAGCTAGAACCCCAACATTAACTATTTATACTACTTATAAAAACAACCTAAAAATTAAATAGAAAATACAACTGGCAGCAATTACATCTCGGAGATATGACTCGTAGGGTTACCTACGAGTCGAAATCGGGGTTTCGTAGTCCGCATTTGGCGTTTATGGCTTGGCTGCTATGACCCACTGTTACAAGTCATTACTTAGGCTACGAATCATATTCTCATCTCGTAGCCTAGGCCTTCAGTTCTTGGTCCAAACTTTTGGCTCACTATTTCTTGCTACGACCCTCACCTATATGAGTCGTAATAAGACCTACGACTCGTTGGGTGGCCTCGTATGGATGACCTTTACTTTGATAATTCTTGATTTTTCTTACTTTTGCTTGCTATAAGGGCATCCTATGACTTGTAGCTTGGGCTATAACTCATAGGATGGCTCGTATGTCAAGTACATCAACTAATCTGCAATGTTCTCCCAAAAATCATGCCAACCTATATTTTCTGCAAGAACAACACCAAAACACATAAAAACCATGAAAAGTAGTAGTAAGAACTTGCAAAATCGCCTATTTTAGGCATCAAATGTGTTGTATTTTGACAACACATCACTCCCTATAACACCCCATAGTACGAGCCCTTTTATTCATCTCCCTATCTCTACGGGTATCCTGAATCCAATGAGAAAGCTGCTCTATAGTCTAAGCAAAAGCCTGTATATGGGAAATATCTACACCATCCTGTATAAAGGCTATCCTGTAGTCTCTGATCAAATGATCCCCCAACCCATCCACATAATGATGAACTCTGACACTCATAAAACGTATAATATCTGGTGCATATCTAGCCAAATAATTGAACCTAAGGCTATACTCCCTTACACTCATATCCACCTGCCTCAAACTGATA
>JAPFFP010000001.1:6833347-6846246 GCA_026153255.1 Solanum medicagineum
TAATCTTTTATATTTTAAACTTTAAAGTGAATATATATTAAAGATTTGAGAAAGAGAAATAAGGGAGGATAATATATTATTATATATTAAAAAATATACAAACTTAAAATTATAAAATATAAATTCTAGAATCAAGATAATAAAATAATAATATAAAAAAATAAGGCCAATAGCCTATAAATTGTGTTGTACAGATATTAGAATAAAATCTAATTTACGCAGCCACCTTCTAGGAGGATTCTTGTAGACATCGAAATTTTGTAGGACTCTACAAGATGAGTCCTATTTCAGTCAGGGTTTCTTGGAGGTTACTAAACCCTAAACCCTAATTCATACCTATATAAAGGGTATTAAATTCGGCTGAAAGGACATCTCAAATATATCATAGAGAGATCAAAATATATCATCCTACGTTCGAGAAATACGTCAATAACGATTCGCGAATCACGGAGAAATCTTATGAGAGAAGAATCAGGGGAGTAATAGATTTGTACTCACATTGTTAACTCACATTGTTATCAATAAAATTTCTGTTTCTTCAATATTTTATTTGTGATTGCAATTTATCTTTCTATCACTTTTAAAATTTGTTGCAAACAAACTGGCACACCCAGTGGGACCAAATCTGTCTTTCATTTCTTCTCTCATAAATCAAATCTGCAAATCTAAAGCCAGCAAAGGTGAAAGAAAGAGTATTTCAAGTCTCATCATGAAGTCTCATCAAGTCTACACTCTGACAAGCCTTGAAGCAGGGGACATTTGTAGACATCGATATTTTGTAGGACTTAACAAGATGAGTCCTATTTCAATTAGGGTTTCTTGGGGCTACTCTACTTAAACCCTAATTCATGCCTATATAAAGGGTATTATATTCCCTTAAAAGGCATCTCAAATATCCTATAAAGATCAAAATATATTATCTTACATTCAGAAAATACACCATTAGTGGCCCTCGAATCATGGAGAAATATCATGAGAGAAGAATCAAGGGAGTAACAGATTTGTACCCACATTGCTTATGGATAAAATTATGTTTCTTCATATTTTTATTTGTAATTGCAATTTATTTTTTATCACTTTAAAATTTATTGTAAACAAACTAGCACGTCCAGTAGGACCAAATCTACTCTTCATCCCTTCTCTCATAAATCAAGATCTGCAAATCTGAAGCCAGCAATGGTGGAAAACAAATACTTCAAGTCCTGTCTTTGAGTTTCATCAAGTCTAAACTCCGACAAGCCTTGAACACGGGCCATTTGTAGACATCAAAATTTTGTAGGACTCTACAAGATGAGTCCTATTTCAGTCAGGGGCTACTCAACCCTAAACCCTAATTCTTTCCTATATAAAGGGAAAAGACATCTCAAATATACCATAGAGAGATCAAAATATATCATCCTATGTTGAAGAAATACGCCACTAATGACCTTCGAATCATGGAGAAATCTTATGAGAGAAGAATCAAGGGAGTAACAGATTTGTACTCACATTGTTATCAATAAAATTTCTGTTTCTTCAATATTTTATTGTGATTGCAATTTATCTTTCTTATCACTTTTAAAATTTGTTGCAAATAAACTGGCACGTCCAGTAGGACCAAATCTGCCTTTCATCTCTTCTCTCATAAATCAAATCTGCAAATCTAAAGCCAACAAAGGTGAAAGAAAGAGTATTTCAAGTCTCATCTTGAAGTTTCATCAAGTCTACACTCTGACAAGCCTTAAAGCAGGGGCATTTATAGTAGACATCGATATTTTGTAGGACTCAACAAGATGAGTCCTATTTCAATTAGGGTTTTTTGGAGGCTACTCTACTTAAACCCTAATTCATGTCTATATAAAGGGTATTATAATCGCTTTAAAAGGCATCTCAAATATCCCATAGAGATCAAAATATATCATCCTACATTCGTGAAATACGCCATTAATGGCGCTCCAATCATGGAGAAATATCATGAGAGAAGAATCAAGGGAGTAACAGATTTGTACCCACATTGCTTATGAATAAAATTACATTTCTTCATATTTTATTTATGATTGCAATTTATTTTCTATCACTTTAAAATTTGTTGTAAACAAACTGGCACGCCCAATGGGACCAAATCTACCCTTCATCCCTTCTCTTATAAATCAAGATCGACAAATCTGAAGCCAACAACAGTGGAAAATGAGTACTTCAAGTCCTGTCTTTGAGTTTCATCAAGTTTACACTCTGACAAGCCTTGAAGCAGGGGGCATTTGTAGACATCCAAATATATCATCATACGTTCGAGAAATACACCACTAACGATCCTCGAATCATGGAGAAATCTTATGAGAGAAGAATCAAGGGAGCAACAGTTTTGTACTCACATTGTTATCAATAAAATTTCTATTTCTTTATTATTTTATTTGTGATTGCAATTTATCTTTCTATCACTTTTATAATTTGTTGCAAACAAACTGGCACGCTCAGTGAGACCAAATCTGCCTTTCATCTCTTCTCTCATAAATCAAATCTGCAAATCTGAAGCCAGCAAAGGTGAAAGAAAGAGTATAAGTCTCATCTTGAAGTTTCATCAAGTCTACACTCTGACAAGCCTTGAAGCAGGGGGCATTTGTAGACATCAATATTTCAACAAGATAAGTCCTACTCAATTAGGGTTTCTTGGAGGCTACTTTACTTAAATCCTAATTCATGCCTATATAAAGGATACGATATTACCTTTAAAAGGCATCTCAAATATCCTATAGAGATCAAAATATATCATCATACATTCGGGAAATATGCCATTAATAGCCCTCGAATCATGGAGAAATATCATGAGAAAAGAATCATGGGAGTAACAGACTTGTACCCATATTGCTTATAAATAAAATTACGTTTCTTCATATTTTATTTGTGATTGCAATTTATTTTCTATCACTTTAAAATTTGTTGTAAACAAACTGGCACGCCCAGCGAGACCAAATCTACCCTTCATCCCTTCTCTCATAAATCAAGATCTGCAAATCTGAAGCTAGCAACGGTGGAAAAACGAGTACTTCAAGTCCTGTCTTTGAGTTTCATCAAGTCTACACTCCGAAAATCCTTGAAACAAGGGGCATTTGTAGACATCAAAATTTTGTAAGACTCTATAAGATGAGTCCTATTTCAGTTAGGGTTTCTTAGAGGCTACTCAACCATAAACCCTAATTCATGCCTATATAAAGGGTATAAAATTTGCTTGAAAAGACATCTCAAATATACCATAGAGAGATCAAAATATATCATCCTATGTTCGAGAATACGCCACTAACGGTCCTCGAATCATGGAGAAATCTTATGAGAGAAGAATCAAGGGAGTAACAGATTTGTACTCATATTGTTATTAATACAATTTTTGCTTCTTCAATATTTTATTTGTGATTGCAATTTATCTTTCTATCACTTTCAAAATTTTTTGCAAACAAACTTGTCCCTTCCTATAAACCGGATTGATGCGATAAACTTGTCTTTAAAGCTGTCGGGAAATTTTGTGGCTCAAAATCTACCACAAGGTACATCACTCCCTACAAAACGTATAGAAGGCTTTGATCCAAATGCTTACAAGTTACTTGTAAAGGCCGAGTACAACCCTGATGAGCCGTCTAGGCTAGGGAAACTCCCATCGGAGGGCACAACCAGGCAAGCACGTGAAGGTTTAGGCTATAGCCAACCACCATAGGTGCGCATCTCCATAAGAAGGGCGAGCAATTCTTTTAATAAACGACCTTCTGTCTTTGATTGACTTGGAAAGTCTGCTGCAAGAACTTCTGTGTTCGCGAGGTTAGGCCCATTTAAGAAGAAGAATAGCAAGCATCGGAGAAGTTACCTAAGATTAATGACACTTCCTTCACCTATGATCCAAAAGAATTTCGAAAGCATAGTTCCTTCCAAGATGAAGCGACGAGTGGAGCTCGTAGTTTCATGTAAAGAGGTACTAAAAACGAAGGCTCACACTGTGGTTTACACCAAAGAGCGCGAGGAAGATGAAGAAAGTGTAGGCTGCTCATGTCATATTACAGCTCAGATTGAGAATGACGCCTTATGCCAATTGAAAATTAATGGAGAGTTGAGAGGTATTTTTTGGTGTAATCATATATAAATTAATAACAATGACCCACAGGCAGAGGAGGATGCTGGAAAAGCTCCACCAGAATTTGAAGAAGGAGTGAAGACCACGATTGATCCCTTAAAGGATGTTAACCTTGGCACGGATGAAGAACCAAGGCCAACTTACTTGAGTGCTCTACTAGAAGCCGATGAAGAAATAGCTTATATGAACATACTCAAAGAATATAGAGATGTCTTCGCCTGGAGCTATAATGAAATACCTGGTTTGGATCCCAAGATAACAGTCCATCAATTAGCAGTCAAGCATGATGCTCATTCTGTCAAGCAGGTTCAAAGACGTTTCAGGCCAGACTTGGTTCCATTGATCGAGAAAGAAGTTAACAAACTCATTGAGCAGGCTTCATTCGAGAAGTTATACCCCATGTGGATTTCAAGCATTGTCCCTGTGAGGAAGAAGAATGGCCAAATTCGAGTTTGTGTTGACTTCAAAGATTTCAACAATGCATGCCCTAAAGATGAATTTCCTTTACCTATTCCAGAGCTAATGATTGATGCTACAACTGGTTATGAGACAATGTCATTCATAGATGGTTCGTCTGGCTATAACCAAAGTTGCATGTCACCAAAGGATGAAGAACTCACGACGTTTCGTACACCTAAAGGCATTTATTGTTACAAAGTGTTGCCCTTCGATTTGAAGAATGCTGGTGCCACATATTAAAGGGCCATGCAAAATATATTTGATTTGCTCCATAAAAATATAGAGTGTTATGTTGACAACTTGGTGGTGAAGTCGAAGAGAAGGAATGACCATTTAAAAGACTTGGGAATGGTGTTTGAGTTGCTTCGAAGATATCAACTGAGGATGAATCCATTAAAGTGTGCCTTTGGTGTTGCTTCTGGAAAGTTTCTTGGCTTCATTGTGCAGCATCAAGGAATTAAGATTGATCAAGCCAAAGTTGATGCAATTTTGAAGATGCCCCAACCTCGAAACATTCATGAGTTGAAAAGTCTGCAAGGGAAATTAGCCTACTTGAGGAGCTTCATCTCGAATCTAGCTGGAAGATATCAACCATTCAGTCATCTCATGAAGAAAGGTGTCCTTTTCAAGTGGGATCAGACACGTAGCAAAGCATCTTACATAAAATGGATTTATGTCACCATCGAAATCCACCCCCCTTGGAAAATATACTTTGATGGGGCCATGCATCATGGAGGAGCTGGTGCAGGTGTAGCGTTTGTCACTTCACAAAGAGAGTCCTACCATTCTCCTTCATATTGAAACAACATTGTTCCAACAATGTTACAGAATATGAAACATTAATTCTTGGGATCGAAATGGCCGTTGACATAAAGCAATTGCAGTTGCAAGTTCTTGGTGATTCTCAACTGGTGATTTGAATCACTTTTATGTAAGATGCTTTGATACGTGTCTGATCCCACTTGAAAGGGACACCTTTCTTCATGAGATGACTAAATGGTTGACATCTTCCAGCTAGATTCGAGATGACCTCCTCAAGTAGGCTAATTTCCCTTACAGACTTTTCATCTCATGAATGTTTTGAGGTTCAGGCATCTTCAAAATTGCATCAACTTTGGCTTGATCAATCTCAATTCCTCGATGCCGCACTATGAAGCCAAGAAACTTTCCAGCAACAACCCCAAAGGCACACTTTAATGGATTCATCCTCAGTTGATATCTTCGAAGCAACTCAAACACCATTCTCAAGTCTTTTAAATGGTCATTCCTTCTCTTCGACTTCACCACCAAGTCGTTAACATAATGCTCAACATTTTTATGGAGTAAATCATCAAATATATTTTGCATGGCCCTTTGATATGTGGCACCAGTATTCTTCAAACCGAAGGGCATGACCTTGTAACAATAAATGCCTTTAGGTGTACGAAACGCCATGAGTTCTTCATCCATTGGTGACATGCAAATTTGGTTATAGCCAGACGAAACATCCATGAATGATATTGCCTCATAACCAGTTGTAGCATCAATCATTAGCTCTGGAATAGGCAAAGGCAATTCATCTTTAGGGCATGCATTGTTGAGATCTCTGAAGTCGACGCAAACTTGAATTTGGCCATTTTTCTTCCTCACGAGGACAATGCTTGAAATCCACGTGGGGTACTTAAATTCTCGAATGAAGCCTGCCTCAATGAGTCTGTCAACTTCTTTCGATCAATGGAACCAAGTCTGGCCTGAAACGTCTTTGAGCCTGCTTGACAGGACGAGCGTCGTGCTTGACTGCTAATTGATGGACTGTTATCTTGGGATTCAAACTAGGCATTTCTTTATAGATCCAAGCGAAGACATCTCTATATTCATTGAGTATGTTCATATAAGACATTTCTTCATCGGCTTCTAGGAGAGCACTCAAGTAAGTTGGCCTCAGTTCTTCATCCGTGCCAACGTTAACTTACTTTAAGGGATCAATCGTGGTCTTCACTCCTTCTTCACATTCGGGTGGAGCTTCTCAAGCATCCTCCTAAGTATGTGGGTCATTGTCATTGATTGATATATGATTACACCAAACAATACCTCCCAACTCTCCATCAATTTTCAGTTGGCATGAAAAGCATTCTCAATCTGAGTTGTAATATGACATGAGGAGCCTACACTTTCTTCATCTTCCTGACGCTTTTTGGTGTGAACCATAGTGTGAGCCTTCGCTTTTAGCACCTCTTTACATGAAACTACGAGTTTCACTAGTCGCTTCATTCTGGAAGGAACTATGCTCTCGAGAGTAGTTCCACTCGTCGCTTAATCTTAGAAGGAACTATGCTTTCAAAATTCTTTTTGATCATAGGTAAAGGAAGCATCGTTACTCCTAGGTAACTTCTCCGATGCTTGTTATTCTTCTTCTTAAATGGGCCTAACCTCTCGAACACAGAAGTTCTTGCAGCGGGTTTTCCAAGTCGATCAAAGATAGAATGTCGTTTATTAGAAGAAATACACTCATCTTCTGTAGTGATATAGTTATTCCTCACCCTTCTTAGGGAGATGCGCACTGGCGGTGGTTGGCTGTATCCTATACCTTCACGTGCTTGCCTGGTTGTGTCCTCTGATGTGAGTTTCCCTAGCCTAGACGGCTCATCAGGGTTGTACACCGACCTTTGCAAGTAACTTGTAAGCATTTGGATCAAAACCTTCTGTATGTTTTGTAGGGAGTGATGTACTTTGTGGTGGATTTTGAGACACAAAATTTCCCGACAGCTTTGAAGACAAGTTTATCACATCAATCTGGTTTATAGGAAGGGACAAGTTTGTTTGCAAAAAACTTTGAAAGTGATAGAAAGATAAATTGCAATCACAAATAAAATATTGAAGAAGTAGAAATTGTATTAATAATAATATGAGTACAAATCTGTTACTCCTTTGATTCTTTTCTCATAAGATTTCTCCATGATTCGAGGGTCGTTAGTGGCGTATTCTCGAACATAGGATGATATATTTTGATCTCTCTATGGTATATTTGAGATTTCTTTTCAAGAAAATTTAATACCATTTATATAGGCATGAATTAGGGTTTATGGTTGAGTAGCCTTCAAGAAACCCTAACTGAAATAGGACTCATCTTATAGAGTCTTACAAAATTTTGATGTCTACAAATGCCCCTTGTTTTAAGGATTGTCGGAGTGTAGACTTGATGAAACTCAAAGACAGGACTTGAAGTACTCGTTTTTCCACCGTTGCTAGCTTCAGATTTGCAGATCTTGATTTATGAGAGAAGAGATGAAAGGCAGATTTGGTCCCATTGAGTGTGCCAGTTTGTTTGCAACAAATTATAAAAGTGATAGAAAGATAAATTGCAATCACAAATAAAATAATGAAGAAACAGAAATTTTATTGATAACAACGTGAGTATAAATCTGTTACTCCCTTGATTCTTCTCTCATAAAATTTCTCCATGATTCGAGGGTCGTTAGTGTCGTATTTCTCGAACATAGGATGATATATTTTGATCTCTCTATGGTATATTTGAGATGTCTTTTCAAGCGAATTTAATGCCATTTATAGAGGCATGAATTAGGGTTTAGTGTTGAGTAGCCTCCAAGAAACCCTGATTGAAATAGACTCATCTTGTAGAGTCCTACAAAATTTTAATGTCTACAAATGCCCTCTGCTTCATGGCTTGTCGTAGTGTAGACTTGATGAAACTCAAACACAGTACTTGAAGTACTTGTTTTCCACCGTTGCTGGCTTCAGATTTGGAGATCTTGATTTATGAGAGAAGGGATGAAGGGTAGATTTGGTCTCGCTGGGCGTGCCAGTTTGTTTACAACAAATTTTAAAGTGATAGAAAATAAATTGCATTCATAAATAAAATATGAAGAAACGTAATTTTATTCATAAGTAATATGGGTACAAGTCTGTTACTCCCTTGATTCTTTTCTCATGATATTTCTCCATGATTCGAGGGCTATTAATGGCATATTTTCCGAATGTATGATGATATATTTCGATCTCTATAGGATATTTGAGATGCCTTTTTAAAGGGAATATCTTACCCTTTATATAGGCATGAATTAGGATTTAAGTAAAGTAACCTCCAAGAAACCTTAATTGAGTAGGACTTATCTTGTTGAAATATTGATGTCTACAAATGCCCCCTGCTTCAAGGCTTGTCAGAGTGTAGACTTGATGAAACTTCAAGATGAGACTTATACTTTTTCTTTCACCTTTGCTGGCTTCAGATTTGAAGATTTGATTTATGAGAGAAGGGATGAAAGGCAGATTTGGTCCCACTGAGCGTGCCAGTTTGTTTGCAAGAAATTATAAAAGTGATAGAAAGATAAATTGCAATCACAAATAAAATAATGAAGAAACAGAAATTTTATTAATAACAATGTGAGTACAAATCTGTTACTCCCTTGATTCTTCTCTCATAAGATTTCTCCATGATTCGAGGGCCGTTAGTGTCATATTTCTCGAACATAAGATGATATATTTTGATCTCTCTATGGTATATTTGAGATGTCTTTTCAAGCGAATTTAATGCCCTTTATAGAGGCATGAATTAGGGTTTAGTGTTGTGTAGCCTCCAAGAAACCCTGATTGAAATAGACTCATCTTGTAGAGTCCTACAAAATTTCAATGTCTACAAATGCCCTCTGCTTCAAGGCTTGTTGGAGTGTAGACTTGATGAAACTCAAACACAGTACTTGAAGTACTCGTTTTCCACCGTTGCTGGCTTCAGATTTGGAGATCTTGATTTATGAGAGAAGGGATGAAGGGTAGATTTGGCCCCACTGGGCGTGCCAGTTTGTTTACAATAAATTTTAAAGTGATAGAAAATAAATTGCAATCACAAATAAAATATGAAGAAATGTAATTTTATTCATAAGCAATGTGGGTACAAATCTGTTGCTCCCTTGATTCTTCTCTCATGTTATTTCTCCATGATTCGAGGGCCATTATTGGCGTATTTCCGAATGTAGGATGATATATTTTGATCTCTATGGGATACTTGAGATTCCTTTTAAAGGGAATATAATACCAATTATATAGACATGAATTAGGGTTTAAGTAGAGTAGCCTCCAAGAAACCCTAATTGAAGTAGGACTCATCTTGTTGAGTCCTACAAAATATCGATGTCTACAAATGTCCCCTGCTTCAAGGCTTTTCAGAGTGTACACTTGATGAAACTTTAACATGAGACTTGAAATACTCTTTCTTTCACCTTTGCTGGCTTCAGATTTGCAGAATTGATTTATGAGAGAAGAGATAAAAGGCAGATTTGGTCCCACTGGAAGTGCCAGTTTGTTTGCAACAAATTTTAAAAGTGATTGAAAGATAAATTGCAATCACAAATAAAATATTGAAGAAACAGAAATGTTATTGATAGCAATGTGAGTATAAATCTGTTAGTCCCTTGATTCTTCTCTCAGAAGATTTCTCCATGATTCGAGGGTCGTTAGTGGCGTATTTCTCGAATGTAGGATGATATATTTTGATCTCTCTACGGTATATTTGAGATGTCTTTTCAACCGAATTTAATAACCTTTAGATAGGAAAGAATTAGAGTTAAGGGTTGAGTAGCCTCCAAGAAACCCTGACTGAAATTGGACTCATCTTTTAGAGTCCTACAAAATTTCGATGTCTACAAATTGAGACGGCAGATTTGGACGTCCTAAATTTCTCCACTTCGCATTTATCCAATATCTAAATAAAATTGATATTTTCAAGTTGTCTGCTTCTAGTGATTGTCGAAAGTCCCTAAGTTGGAATCTTACCACGCTAAAAGCATCTTCCGAAGCCACGGACGATACTTGAATAACTAGAATATCACGGACCACCTGTTGAAGTCTTGGAAAAGATTTGGCTCGATTCGTCCATCAGTCCAAAAGTTGCGGCTTCCCCTGTGCATCTTTAATACTTTCAGTAGCCTAGTTAAGATATTTATCAAATTCATTATGATCGTTAGTACTAAGATCAAAATTATATTCTACGAGGTCATCAATATCATCATCGTATATACACCTCTGTGGTACATCATGAAAACTACAAACATATAAATCATATAATTTTTTAGCTTCAGCTCTAAAGCTACTTCTAACATATAACATATTATGTGCAGGATGTTTTCCATCGTCTACAATTTCTAAATGTCTATATATATTTTCTACCATTCGACATACACCAACTTCTTTGTAAAATGGGTTAAATAAACATGCAGTTAAATAAATTTGAGGAATTGAATTTTTTTTTAAAATTTTCAATCATTTTTTAACAGGTTGTTCAAATTTTGAATTATCTTTAAAGTTAACAAATTTACAAGAAATAGCATAAATATTTGGTAAAATGGAACTAATAGTAGGATAATAAAGACCTGAAATTTTTTTAGTAGCTAAGTAAAAAACTTTTAAAAAATCAACTAGTTCTTTAATATTTTTCCAATCATTATCATCAATTCGAAGATCCTGATCAGAATTATGTACATTACAAACCATTTGAACGAGTCTCGTATACTCATAAGCTACTTGAAATATTTCATATAAAGAATTTCACCTAGTAACTACCATTTTAGGAATTTTTCTAACAGACAAATTATATTCAATACATCTATTTTCAAATTCTTTTCGTCTAGCCTTAACCTGACATTTAAAAATAAAATGACATGCTAATTCAACTTTAGTACAACAATTATCAAATAAACAAATATCATCTCTAACAATTAAATTACATATATGTGCAGCACACTTTATATGAAAACTATCTTCATAAACAGGAGTTAGAATAGGTTGTAAATAATTAACAACATTTTTATTACTAGAAACATTATCTAAAGTTACACTATTTATTTTACTAGATAAACCATAAAATTGTAATACTTCAAGAATAGTTTGAGCAATATAAGAACCGGATTTTTGCATTTCACAAGATTTATAACCTATAATTCATTTTTGCAAAAACCAATTATCATAAATCCAATGTACAGTAATTGTAAAATAAGTATTACCATTTACACTACGGCCCATATCAGAAGTAATCGCTACTCCACACGTATTGTAAGCAAATAAACAATGACGATAATGTAAATATCGTGCATGATAATCAAAAACAACCTTTTCTATTGTATTTCATGAAAAATCATGAAACGATGGGTTATAAACAACTTAAATATAATGAATAAAACAAGCATTTTCTCCAAAACTAAAAGGCAAACCATTTACAACAATTATTTTTGTTAGTTCGTGTAGGTCTTGTTATTTAATTATAGATCGGAAATATTAGTAGGATTTAACTGTGTCTGAACCATATTAGAACCTCCTACTCTTACGGATTGTTCGGGGAGAGGAATATTACGCTTTTGTGCTTCCGCATTAAAAAATTCTAACTTACAACAAGTCATCAAATAATTTCTGAAATGACCCGTCCCCTTCGCCATTCCCCACGTTTTATGATTTAAAACATGTTTACATTTATTACAAATAGTCTTTGTTTTACATTCACTTTGTGTCATAAATTGTCAAACAACTGAATTTTTTACTCATTGTAGTTTATACTTACTACATTCATCTGGATGTACGGGGGGAGTCGGAGCGGGAGGGGAGGAGTGGTAGCAGTATATGGGGGTTGCGTTTCATCATCATCAAACATATCTTTATCTTTATTAATTTCAAAATTATCTTCTCGTAAATCTTCACTAAAACCAAATCTTTGTTGTAGAAAGTCATGATTTGATTATGTGTTAGAATCGATATCGTAACAAGTATCATTAATATGTGTAAGATCATCCGTATTAAAAGAATTGGCGGTTGTCTAGTTGATTTAGATGAACTACCACCTGTTTTTTTACCGGTTAAAGATTTTGCAATTCCGCCAAAAAAAAAATTATTTCCTGTAACAGCCCGAAATTTTGCCTACTTGAGTTGGAATAGTATAAAGAGGATCTTTAAAAGGAGATTGTTATTGTCTGCATTTTAATATTATTCTTTGTTTAGTGCATGCACCATCTAGGAGCAATTGCTCCATAAGATTCCATTATTGCCTCCACTCACTGACTTAATACTCCAATAATTCTCATTATGGTCCCTTTTACATATTTTATTAGATACCCACTTTATCTTGTTCCCTTAATGCTCTTTGCACTATGTAAATCTTTTCTTGATCATTGTTAGGCACCTTAGTTGCCTATAAATAGGAGAGCAATTTTGCTCATTCAGTATATACAGAGACGAAACAAGATAGAGCAATAACCAGAAAGAATAAGAGAAAATAATAAGTTGTCACGCCCCAAGTCCCAATAGGGCGGACTGGCACCCGTTGCCGATGAGGCTCGGGAGAACCAACCTGTAACTATGCTCTTTC
>JAPFFP010000001.1:6846346-6866763 GCA_026153255.1 Solanum medicagineum
CATGCCAAACATAGAAATTCCTTATAATATGTATACAAAGTGCATAGATATAGGTTGGTTCTCCCGAGCCTTATCGGTATCGGGTGCCAGTCCACCCTAACGGAACTTTGGGGTGTGACATCCCCTTAGTCCCTTACCCTTGTTTTTATGCCCGCTTGTTGTTGTTTACTTGCTTCTGCGACCAAAGATGTCTAATGATATGTTAAGAGGCTTGTTTGGGGTCCCTTTTGGTTCTTCATACACCATGTCACGTCTAGGCCCTAGGCTTGGGACGTGACAAACTTGGTATCAGAGCGCTAGATTGTTAATGGTCCTCGACATCCAACACACCGCGTCGAGTAGATTCTTATTCATGGTGGTGAAGTGCACCACCACTATTAGTAAAAGGTTATGAGGAGATTTAGGAAATGTTTCCCTTCTTCTTGATCTATGTCGTGCTATAGGAGTTAAGATAAGGTTTTCTCCCTAACGAATATTTTTTGCTATGCTAGATCATGCCTATCCCAAGCGGACGAAGAGCTCGTACACTCGAAGAACAATCAACTCATGAAAAGTTCCTGGATGCTATTGCCATGGTAGCTCAAGCTATGACTAATCAAATCAACCAAGGGGCCCACTCCCCTTATGCTCCCACTCCGGCATCTAGAGTGAGGGATTTCATGAGGATGAATCCCCCAGAGTTCAATGGGTCTAAACTGGATGAGGACCCTCAAGAATTTATTGATGAGGTATACAAGGTGTTGTTTATTATTGGGGGTTAGATTGGAGGAGAAGGCGGTGTTGGTGGCGTACCAATTCAACGGGGTGGCTCAAATATGACTTACCCAATGAAAAGTGGAGAAGGGGAACAACAATGTCATCCTTTGGGAAGAGTTTAAGGCAGCATTTTTCAACCAATTCTTCCCTCTTGAGCTTAGGGAAGCCAAGATGATAGATTTTATGAATCTAAAGCAAGGATCTATGAATATGAGGGAGTAGGCCCTCAAGTTCAACCAACTCTCCAAATATGCTCCACAATTGGTTGCCGACCGAGGTCTAGAATGAACAAGTCTGTGATGGCGGTATCCGACATGGTTAATGAGGAGTGTCATGTCGCCATTTTGATAAGTGACATGGATCTATCTTGCCTAATAACATATGCCGAGCAAATGGAAGGGGAAAAGCTAAGAAAAAAGAGGAGCGGTGAAGCCAAGAGGGCCTGTTTTGAGGGCAAGTTCCAAAGTCTCAAGGGTGGCCGATTTCATTAAGTCCTAGGATCTTCGAATGCCCCTAATAAAAGGTTTACCAATGACAACCCCAGGGTCCATGGTGATGGTGGGATGGTGCTTAATACTCAGTGTCCAAAATATGGTAAGGGTCATAGTGGCCCATGCTTGTGGGATACCAATGTTTTGTTATGGTTGTGGAGAAGTGGGTCATAAGGTGATGGATTGCCCTCATAATCGGAACAAGGGTAGAGATGTTAATCCACAAGGTGTAAATGCGGATCCTAGGGGAAAAGGTGGCCAACAAGGTGGTGCCCCAAGGAACAATCGATTATATGCTCTTCAAGGGAGACAAGGGGTAGATAAGGTGGCCGATGTCATCACTAGTATGTTAAAAGTCTTTGATTTTGATGTGTATGCATTGATAAACTCAGGTGTCACTCGTTCTTTTGTTACCCCCTTTGTGGCCAAAAAGTTCCATGTTGAACCTGAATTGTTGTGTGAGCCATATGAGGTGTCTACTCCCGTTGGTTCATCTATTGTTACCAGAAGAGCTTATAGAAACTGTCTCATTTGCATTTTTCATAAAATATTGCCTTGTGATTTTGTTGAGTTGGATATGGTGGACTTTGATGTTATTCTTGGGATGGATTGGTTGCATGCACATTATGCTTATATTGATTGTAGAACCCATAGGGTCACATTCTAATTCCCTAATGAACCCGTCCTCAAGAAATATGGCCTATGGCAACGGTTGTTTTTCTGTTGATGTAGATAGGAATACCATTGCCAAAAGCCTATTGCGACGGTTTTCATAACCCTTCCAACAGATCGCGTTGCGATAGCTCTATAGCAACGGAACATTGCAACAGTTCCCATAACCGTTGCTATAGAAGTTTCTATTGCAACGGTTTGCCGCTTTAATATGCAGCGACAGTTCTTACCCCTATTGGGACGGGTTCCAAACTGTTTCTATAAAGTTTTTGCAACGCTGAATTTAGTGATAGTTCATAACCTCCATTTGGACGGTTTGCGCCTTTAAAATATAGCGACGGTTCTTACTCTTTATTGGGACGCTTTCAAACCGTTACAATAAAGTTTTTGCAACACTTAATTTACTGTAGCAACAGTTCATACAATAAACTATTGCAACGATTCTTACCCCTTTTGTAACATTTGAAAAACTGTCCCCATAGTGTCTGATGCAACATTTATTTTTATTTTATTTTTTTCTCTATATTGTATCTTTTATAGGCAAAAATATTGCAGAAATATAAAACATACTTTAGATATGCCTGTAACTTTCAATGACAAGAAGAATCTATTTATAATGAAATAAAATGCAACATTCAAGGTCAAGCAAAATACATATATTTTTTTACCACCAAGAATACACAAGTTTTTCAAGTTCAGAAACAAGACACTTCCAAAATACATGAAGTTTCGAAGATACCAACTCGATCCTCCTAAGTAGCACCTTCACTGTTTTCGACTCTTTGTTCACCTCCACAACCTGCAAATGATAATGAAAAAGAATTAGAAATTTTTGATCTACTTACCAAATTTGGTTCGTTACTATCCTGTTTCTGATCATACTTGATTTCTTCAATTGAATAAAAAGAAATTGCATTTCTTTTTTTTCTGGATAAGCTACAAGAAGCTTTGAAATCAGTTTTTTAGCTTCAGGGGAAAACCAGGGAGGAAATTCATACTCACCTTTGAAAACTTTTTTATACATCTTCATCAAATTCTCGTATTTATATGGTAAAAATCCAGCTAAAAGAACATACAACATCACCCAACAAGACCAAATATCAGATTTAACTCCATCACATCCTTTTTTCCTCAACACTACAGGGGCAACATAAACTGGAGTTCCACACTGAGTATGAAGCAAACCATCACTCCTTAATTGCTCAGACAAAGCTGACAATCAAAATCTGAAACCTTCAAATTCTCATTGTCATCATGGAGTAAATTTTCAGGCTTCAAATCGCAGTGAAATACACCGCGACTATGGCAGAAATCAACAGCACTAGTCAATTGCTAAAAGTATTTTCTTGCCACATCTTCCTTAAGTTTCCTATTAGCAACATTAGTGAAAAGTTCACTCCCTTTGACATACTCCATCACAAAAATGAAGCCCATAAGCTTATTCTACCATCTCCTCCATTTTTATTTGCTGGAATCTATCGACAGATAGATGTGTAATCGCACAACAGATATTCTTTCTAAATAGTCGCAATGTCAATAATCCTCAACTTTGTCCTGTATATTCTTAGATTTCTTATCTTGATCATTACTACAAGGTCTGTAGGGATTCTTTTCTATTTCCATTCTACAACCTTCATACAACCTATTCTACATGACATAACTACATCAAGGAATTCCCTGATAATGTATCTAAGGAGTAATAATTATTGCCTAAATGTCAATACCAATAGCTGTAAAAAAAAAATGTCTAACAAATTTCCTGCTGGATCTTTCAGAGGAACAAGAAGAAGAAGAATCACAAGAAGAATCAAAAGAATCAGAAGAATCATTGGAAGAAGTGACACTAACCTTGATTACTGTTCCTTGTAGATGGCTGACAGATTTGCTGATTAGTATGTGGTGCATAAGTAGTTTCTCCGGGTGAAGGAACACACAATGCTGTTAGTATGTCTGCACTAATTAATCCGGCACGTTGAAGTTGCGCAATTATATTAGCAGTAACATCTTGCTGAATTGTTCTCCTTTGTTCCTCCATTTGTTCCTCCATTTTTTTTCATCTTTTCTTGCATTTGCTTCACTGCATCAGTTGTGGTATTTAAACTCTGTTCAGAATTGGTTGCTTTTTTTTTTTCAAAGAACTCTTTGTAACCCCCCGTCCATATAATCTTAGACGTCCTGGATGTTTAGGACCCATGATAGAAGAAAATGCATTAACAGAATCACTACCATCTGAACTTTGTTCTTTTTCAATTTCCTCCATTTCAGCCTGACAAAGACAGTTCAATAATAAGACTTGAATAAATTAGTTATGAACAAATAACTTATCTAAGATGAGAATACAGTTAGATAATGTTCATACAATTTTACTAATTGTGTCTTCATTCGAGTCTTTATACGAACGTTCGGGGTGTCTTTCTCTTGTGACAACAAAGAGCTCCTTTTGCGATACATCACTTTCTTTTTTTTTTCTCCTTGTCACATGAAAAAAAATGTTATCAAAAATCAATTTAAAATAACAAGTTAAGATTTGATAAATATCTAGTAGAAAACACACCAAATCATTTCGGACTAAAGCAAAACTTATTTTGCCACAAGTGTGTGGATTCTTCGGCTTTTTCCGATTCTTAGTATTGGTTTCAGCCATTTTCTGCAAATAAATAAATTAATAAAATAGATCATCCAATCTAAAATAACTAACTGAATATAAGAGAGTAAAAAGAAAAGAAAAGAAAAATGTGGCAGCAACATCAGTATAACAGTAGAAAAGAGAGAAAAAATAAGCTTTCAATAGCCATATTGCAATAGAGAACAAAAATTGAGATTCCAAAATTAACATTACCTTGAATTTATCTGAGTCCCTATATTTGAAGAGTTCCTTCAATTGACATTCTGGAACATAAGGAGTCTTTTTTGCCATTAGAACTTCACAACTTGAGTTGTAACATAATTTCTTCAACACATGTTTATGAGCAGCTCCGATTACTTCTAAAGCCCATTCTCTCACAGCATCAGGTATATCATATTTCTCCTACAATTTGATTTCATTAGGCTAGTAAAATATGTAAAATAATTTTAATAAGTAATCAACCTTAGTAACTTCAAACCTTAGTATATGCCCATAAATCATCTTTTGTGTCCATAAACCTCCAATTTAATATGTCTAGAGGGCAAACGGTTGCATTCCTCGCCAATGTGCCAAGAAAGCTGCTTAACTCTAAAACATCTCCTCTAGTCGGACCAACAGGTTGATTGTTGTCGTTTAGTAGGATTAGCTTATGCTCCATTCTCGCATGTACCTCTGGCATTTGTGAGCTACCTCTTGTATTTTTTTGATTGGGAGGGTCCGAAGCCATAGAAAAAATAAATTATTAGAAGTCATAATTGAATTTAATAAGCTTATAAGATATATGTACCTTGTTCTTTGGATTATTCATTTGTTTGAAGAGTTCTTGTAGAATCCATTTCCACTTGCTTCCCTACAATTTGTTGCTCCTCTACAGTTGGCTGTGGTTGCTCATCCACAGTTGGTTGCTCCTCTATAGTTGGTTGCTCCTCTACACATTTTTCATTTGCTTTAGTCTGTGGTGCTCTTCGTTGCGGATCTACTGTTGGAAGTTCTTTCTCAATTAACCTTAGCAGATTCTTTTTTTTTCTGATCGACAGCTTGTGAAGTTTCTTGTGTTGTTGAAAATGACCGCCTTTGTTGTACCAAGGAGGATAATGTTCCAGGTTTCACATGTCTTTTTCTTTGTTATTTTGGTTCTTCTTGAAGGCCCTTGTTGACTCACGACTAACAAAATCTCTATAATATTAGGAGTGGATAAGTTAGAAATACTGCTGAAAAAATAAGTTTCTAAATCTGAACATACTGCTGAAGTTTAATGACAGTTGTCTCATATATGTAAAACAGTTTCCATGATAGCCGAACAAAAGAGGTAGGATCAATGTAGATAGAGCTATTATTTAATATTATCAAAAAGCAAACCCAAAAAAAAAAAAAAAGAGAGAGAGAGAAAAGAGGGGAGAGAGATAAGAGTGAAAAAAGTACCTGGTTATTTGTGGCTTCACAGTGAAATGGTAGATTCCTCGGAAGAATTGCAGAAAGATGGTGATGAATCCTGAAAAAAATATTTCAAAAAAATCCTTAACAAAAGATGCGAGAGAAATTGACAAACTGTTTGGAACAAAATCCCTAATCAAATGGGTCTCTGGACTTTTAGAACAAACTGTTTTATTACTTTCCTGCAGCCTCTAAAGATATGCATATTAGTTGCACCTCTTTAAATGAGCCAAGAAAACAAGACCACAAAGTTAAGAACAGAGTGTCACTTGACCTGCATTATGATGAGAAAGAAAACGAAAAGACTTGGCCTTGTTATGTTAATAATGATTCAAGTTTTTCACTCAGAAGTACCTGCAAAGTTTCCTGTTGGTTTTGCTTAACAAGACCACAAAGTTAAGAACAGACTCACTTGACCTGTGTGATGATGCGTCATTCATTCTCAAGACGTCAATCCAGCGATATTTCTTTCGCAGGTTGAATGCAAAGAAGCAAAACCAGCAAAACCAGGAGGTAATTTCACGAGCAAAACCAGTAGGAAACCAGTAGCAAAACCAGCAGGTTTCAGGAGGTAATTTCATTTCAGAGGCCACAATTCCAAATTCTTTAATTCTTGCCATCACCCTATATCTAGAGTTGCAGAACCATTTTCATAGGCTCCAAGATAACTGAGCTATCTAAAAGCGAGAGTAATTGACAACATTTTCTATGATTGTTTATCCAATTTAAGATTTTCTAATTAAATATATTCAGTTGTCTCATATATGCAAAATTGTTTCCATGATAGCCAAACACAAAGGGTAGGATCAATGTAGAATGACCTATGATTTAAAACTAGAGAAAAACTTACCAAAAAAATTCAATCAAAACAGAGATAAGAGTGAAAAAAGCACCTGATTATTGTTTGTGCGTGGCTCCACAGTGAATTGAAAGATTCTTCGGAAGAATAGCAGCAAGATGGTGATTAATACTGAAAAAATAATTAAAAGAAATGCTTAATAAGTATCTCACCAGTACCGCGCTAATCTCAAAATGAACATGACAAAGAAACATAAGTATCATGATAAGTGTCACTATATGTAACTATATGGAAAAATTTCTCAGAGGAGGACATTTATTACTCACAAAAAATAAAATATAAATAGTATAAATGTGTACAAGTTTAAAAGATCCTTCACTATATGTAACTATAAGGAAATATTTCTCAGAGGACATTTATTTCTCACAAAAAATAAAATATATATAGTATAAATGTGTACAAGTTTAAAAGATCCTTCATCAATCATCTGCCTCCATCCAATCCCAATCAAAATCCTCCTCCCCTTCTGATATTTCCATGGCTATATCTTCTGAAAATTCTGCAGAGGGGGGAATATCAACAATATCAACAGGTAGATCTTCTCTCGACCATCTGACATCAACATCAAGCAACCTATGTGGTGAACTAATTTCATCATTCGGTTCCCTCCAAAATTTTTGACCAATATTAGGACACTTCTCTTCCTCCAAATCATATAAATCAACAGGAACTCTTTTTGTTACATAATGAACATCTTTCTCAATTGGGTCTTCCACATAAAAAAACTTGATGCACTTGAGATGCTAGTACAAAAGGATCATCTGTGCCGCATAATTTGTTGAAGTATGTCCGAATCAATCCATATTCATCAACTTCATTATGAAACCAATCACATCTAAATAGCACAACACCAAAACAACCATAATAATCAATCTCAATGATATCCTTAATAACTCCATAATAGGTAACCATTCCATCAACAGGATTTTGGTCTCTTGCACTAGTAATCAGTTGTTGCTGACAAAGTTACACCACTATTTTGAGTCTTGTATGGGGCATCTCATGTCATCGTATGAAATCGATATCCTTTAATAAAATATCTTGTATGTCTTTTAGCCACTTTATTAGGACCTCTAGCTAACCATCTCAAATGACTAGACACTTCAATATGTTTAACTTTATCTTGCAACCAACCGGCAAATTCTTGACTGTGAATCTGTGCTTTTGCCCATGCCTCTGGCACTATTATCAATTAAACTCTTATGTTCCCTGTAAGCATGCATGTCAAATTTAACTATTATATATTTATAAATAAAATTTAAAACATATAATTATAAAAATAAATAAAGCTAAAGATATAAATGATTATTTTATCTTACTTGATAAATGCCTCTACTTGTTCATCTCCGGTATTGAACAAGGCGTAACGATGAGCTTCAGTCCACCGATGAATATCCATCTCAAAAGGCTTTCCTTTTTGTTTCTTCCCACTTCCAATTGGATGACCTGTCTTGGGAAACATACGTGAGAAATCATCTCCCTCTGTTTGAGTGTCCTCCTCCTCATCAATTTGATACCTACTGAATCTTGTCTTCACACCAATAAGTAGGTACCTTGAATAGAAAATCAAACAATCATCAGCCTCAGAGCCCTCTGCTATGCATCCTTCTGAATTTGATCGATTACGAACTAATCCCTTCAACCAATACATTTTTCTCTCGGAAGAATACATCCAACGCAAATGAGTTGGACCCCCGAGCTTAATTTCATTTACCAAATGAACTGTCAAATGTACCATTATATCAAAAAAACTTGGAGGAAAAACCTTTTCAAGAACACATAGTATTTCTACAATTTCATCTTGCAATTTATCAAGGTCGCTTCTTCTTATAACCTTACTGCATACGGCTCAAAAAATGTTTCCCAACCTAATCAAGGTTAATGATACTTCCTTGGGTAACACTTTTCTAACTGCAACCTGGAGCAAGTACTCCATTATCACATGAGCATCATGGCTCTTATATCCTGATACTTTCATCTCTTCCACATGTACACAATTGGATATATTTGAGGCAAACCCTTTTGGTAATTTAGCATTTCCTAAAACGGTGCAAAATAATCTTTCCTCTGGTTTCATTGAGAAACAAGCTCTACCCAGATGAGCTTTTCCATTATTATCTTCTTTTGGGTGAAGCTCTTCCCCATCTCATACAAGTAATATCGAGAATTTACATGATGTTTAGACTTCCCAAGTATGTCCAACAAAGTTCCAAGCAATCTATCACATACATTCTTCTCTATGTGCATCAAATCAAGATTATGCCTCAATTTATTATGTTGCCAATAAGGCAATTCAAAAAATATGGACCTTTTCTTCCATGCACCATTATTCTTTCGAGATCTTTTCTTTTTACCCCATTCCAACATTATTAAATTCAGGCAACTCCTCAAGAACTTCTACACCAGATAATGGAGTAGGTGCACTCTTATGATCCTCTTTACCATCAAATGATTCCTTATATCTTCGAAAAGGATGGTTTGGAGGCAAAAATGCTCGATGACCCATATAACACATCTTACGACTATGTTTGAGATATTGAGAACAAGTATCATAGTTACAAGTAGGGAATGCCAATCTCCCCTTGGTGCTCCATCTAGAAAGCATTGCTAATGCTGGAAAATCACTAATTGTCCACAATAAAGCTGCACGTAATGAAAATGTTTGGTTAGTCACAGCATCATATGTTTCCACTCCCACTTCCCATAATTCAATCAACCAGCAATTAGTGGTTGAAGGTACACATCTATATCATTTCCTGGAGACGATGGGCCTGGAATGATCACCGACAACATTATATATTCTGACTTCATGCAAATCCATGGCGATAGATTATAGTTGATTAACATAACTGGCCATGTGCTATGAGAGATGCTCATAGTTCAAAATGGATTAAAACCATCACTTGAAAGACCCAATCTAACATTGCGAGGATCGTTAGAGAAGTCTGGATATGAGGAATCAAAATGCTTCCAAGCTTCTCCATCAGCAGGATGTCTTATATACTCATCATTTGGTCGTTCAGTAGCATGTCATCTCATAGCTACAGATGTCTCAGAACACATGAATATCCTCTGAAGCCTAGGCTTTAAAGGAAAGTACCTTAAAACCTTTGCTGGAATTTTAGTGTTCTTATTAGTTAACTCATTACGAACATTTTTCCATCTAGATGTCCCACAGTGAGAGCAATTATCTAGCTTGGCATTGTCCTTCCAGAATAACATGCAATCGTTTGGACAAGCATGGATTTTTTCATAATTAAGACCCAAATCACTTGTCACCTTTTTAGCCTTATTAAAAGACTCGGTATCTGAGCAAATGGAAATGCCTCTTTTAAGAAATCTAACAAGTCTGAAAAGGCTACATTACTCAACCCATGGATGCATTTAAACAAGAATAACCGAATGGTGAAACTCAGCTTTGAAAAACTCTTACACTCCGGATACAACTCTGTTTTCCCTTCCTCTACTAATTTAAAAAATCTCTTTGCATCTTCTGATGGTCCCTCTCTCACTCCTACATGCCTCTGGACACCTTCTGAATTTCTAAAAATATCATGAAGTAGTCCATCTATGTCATCACGCATGTTGGATCTTTCATCATCAACATTTTGATGTGACATATTACTTGACAATCCTTCTCCATGAAAAATCCACTTGGTGTATCCACCAACAAATCTAAAAGCAATCAAGTGATTCTCCACCACACTTCGATATTGCCAATAACGATTAAAACATTTTTTGCAAGGACATCATAAAATAAGAGTTTACCTACGCTCAAAGTAAGAGCTTAACTTCCAACAACAATTTTTACAATAGTTGACTGCACCAGACCTACAATAGTAAAAAGCATCAATATACATTAGTAACGCATTTGTGAGATAAAATTTAGTAGGCCACAATTAGTATACCAATTATAAAAATTAATAATGTGCAGTTATGCATTTGTACAGGTCAACATGCTTAGAACTCAAGGAAGGAGTGTTGAGGTCTATAAATAGTCCCGAGATACCTTCTTTGGAAAATCTTGAAGTCCAATCTTAAAGTTGGTTCTAGCTTACTAAACACAAAACGTGAAGGATGTGTTTGATTACTAATCTTTTCAAGCTTGCCAAACTAATGTCGACTACTTCAGTAACATAATGTTAAAGTTGACCAAACTGCTCAACATAGCATTAGATTCTATTGCATAGTATAAATTGTAAAAGTAAAATAAAAATACTCTTTTGCAACATTTGGCTCTTATACTGCCATTTTAACCATGGACATTTTAGATACCAAAAAATAGGATCAACAACTGATGGTACTTGAAAGTCGCCATATATTATAGCTCTTGTATTAGAGGAAATTATTGAGCCATTGGACGATTTTAGTGTCCAGGTATATTTTGAGAGAAGGTAAGCAGCTTGCGTACCATTTGGAAAATGATGCACTTGAACATAGAGACATTGTAGTGAATTCGTTCATAGAGCTGGACACACAAGGAATGAATAAGATTATTGACAGCGACAAGCTTCAATGTCCATATTTGTGAGTACGTGCTACAAGACGAGAGTGATCAAGAGGAGCTACTATGGGGCGATGTAATCATTTGTACCTAACAAGGAAGTCTAGAACTGGTGCATTTTATTTTTTTCATCATACTATTGCTTAGATGAGGAACTAGAACTGGTGCATTTTATTTTTTCATCATATTATTGCTTAGATGAGGAAAAGTGGTCACTTGTTGGTCAATTTGCTATCAAAGTCTTGACGATTCCAAGAGGAACTTTGATGCGTCTGTCACTCCAACTGATGAGAAAGAGCCCAGCTGGGAGACAGGAAGCAACCAAAGGGACCGAGAGAGCAATGGAGTACGACCAATGAGCGCTGGTCTTAGTGTCATAAGACAATTAGCCGAGGAGTTTGAGCAGAGGAGTCAAGTATTTGGTGACGATGCTAAGTTTTTGGTGGAAGTAAAATCAGATCAAGTTGAGGCTAACTCAAGTCCAGATTATGAGCTACGGAGGTTGAAGCAGATGTTTGAAGCTTAGAAGAAAGATTATGGATCAAGATTGAGAGAAACAAAGGTGATTCTGAATAAACTGTGAGTGATGAAGGTGGTAGTGACCAAATGAAAAAGAAAATGGTGGGGAATTATGCAGCTTAAGCACCTAAAAATGAAACCATAATTCAGGAACTATGCAGCTTAAACACCTAAAAATGAAACCATAATCACCTAAAACAGATATTTGAAGTTAAATTTTCAAAAAGTACTCCCAAAATCTATGAAAAAGAGCTATCTTAATCTATTGAATCGCGAACTTCTTCCTATATTCACCAACTACTATGGAAGCAAAGCGAGTTCCTATACAATAATTTGTAAATTATGCAACTTAAACACCTAAAAATGAAACCATAATCATCTAAAACAGAGCGAGCAAACTGAGAACAGGAAAGTCGAACACATTTATTAATATCAAATCATTCATAACACTTTTTGGTCCTCACATTGTAGTACAAAATCAGGATAGCCTATAAATCCTAATTAGGTCAATAGTTTAATGTTTTGCATGTTTAGTGGATTTTTCTTAAAAAAATATGCAACTTCTCAAAAAAAGCCCTAACCCATCATTTTTGCAATAATCATTTTGAAAATTGAGGTACAAAGTTTAAAAGACAAATAAATTAAATCAAAGACATGAAATTGAACAAATAACATCTATTTCATAGAAACCCACTTGTGTATTTCAAAACCCCTTTCATGGATTTATAATTTTACAGAGCAAAGCTCTTTGAATAACCCTTCACAAAAAGACAAAGGAAAACTTAAATAGAATGCAGTACATAGAATACCATACCTTTTGTAAAGATAAAACTACAACGAAAGACCACAACTAATCTGCTAAACTCGTTGGAGATGGTGCACTCGACGAAGAAGAGCTCTTGTTGGAGATGAAAACTTGTAAGAAAATGACCACCTATCGAAGATAAACACTTAAGGGGAGATGTGTTCTAGCAAGAATTGAAGTTCCAGATGAAGCTCACGTTGAAGCTCTCATGTGAAGAGAAACCCTGTTGTCTAACTTGGTCTTTTGGAAAAGTCCAGAACTTGAGTCTTTTAGAAAAGTTCCTTAACTTGGACTTTTAGAAGAGTCTTTTACAAGAGTCCAAAAAAATATCCGCGGGCTTATAAAATATTCGGAGAAATTTTTTTTTGGCAACATGGTATTATTGCATCTTTTGACAATAACCATTGCTATAGAGTTTAGTGTTGCAAACGGTTTCAATAATTGTTGTGATAAATACCTCTATGGCTACGGTTTTGGACTATTGCAACGATTTATTTTAATAAGTGTTGTAGTAGGTTAAAGTTTCTATGGTAAGGGTTAAAACTGTTGCTAAAAAGTACTTATGGCAATGGTTGTTTAATCGTTGCATAATTGTTGTTGCCATAGGTCATATTTCTAGTAGTGATTACACATCCTTGGTTGTGAAAGCAATAAAATAACAACATGAGATAATTGTGGCTAAGGGACATCTTTCATATCATAAATAACAAGAGTCAAGAGAGAGTCAAAGCTGATAATATTTCACATGATATGTCTAACAACACCTCTATTACATAGATAAGAGTGAGGGCCAAGACAAGCAACCGGGCTCACCCTCATAGTCAACATATATATAAAGAAATATAGTCCTAGAACATATCATGACGTCATAAGCATAGTCCCCGGAATGGAGGGCTCACTAACAAGCTTGAGAGAAACCGTGTTAGCCACGTGTAGGGAGATGCTCAAGCGGGCTTCTGGTTCCTACATGGTGACATCATGTAAACATAGAATATGCATTAGTATATTTGAATGTATATAGGATGCAATGCAACAAGTGATAAGCACCATAAGCAAAATGCATAACATAGGCAATGGGTAAGCATATAACAATATGGCATGTATGAATGATGCTTGAAGTAAAATCATGCTTATATAGAAGATAATACATGTGTAAGGAGAGACTATTATTAGTGCATATTCAAGGCCTATCACCCCCTTGGAGAGGCGAATGAGGTACCAACCAATCAATAGGTTAATGAGGTACAAACCCCCCAACATGGTTGATGAGGTACAAACCTCCCACGGTGGTTATCAAGGTAAAAACCCCTCGACATGGTTGCACGGCCCTACCATCTCCCAAGTGAGGCGATCGAGGTACAAACCCCTCAATAAGATTACCCGACCCTACAACCCCTCGAGTGAGGCTTGGTCATTTCCCAACACTATAGAGATAATATCATATACATACATTCCTTTCATCATCATATAGTCATTTAACGCGTAAAACATGCATTGGACCTTCAATTCCTCTAGAAATCATAATACGGATATTTTATCAAACACTTGGCGATTGTGTAGTGCTAGTGTAAAACTATGTAATTCAAAAGTGGATTCATGGTAGAAAGCTCAATGTAAAACCATCAATAATTACTTGGTAATACCCTCAAGCAATATACATCAAAGCCCTTCATCAAATCGCACAATAGATGTTAGATTCATAGGTAAAAACATGCTAAAACAACCATAATTTCATGAAACCCCAATATAGTGTGCAGTGAAATTCATAATAGATAAGACCCATGAGTAAATCAACTCTAAATCATGTAATTTTAGGTGAAAGAGACTTTGGGTATCATTGGTAAAAGAAAACCATGAAAGAAACCCACATACTTTAGCTTTTGGAGAATCCTTGAAGAAGATTGGAGATGGAGGCTTGAAGCTTGAAAGAGAACCTTAAGATCCGAATGCGTTTTAGCGACTTGAAATTTGGAGGTGAAATATTATCTAAGTGTTTGAGAATATTATCCGAATGTGTGATTGATATGCTAAGAGGCTTGTTTGGGGTCCCTTTGGGTTCTCATTCATTGTATCACGTCTAGTCCCTAGGCTTAGGTCGTGACAATAAAATAGTATGTAAAAGCCTCAAGACCTAAAGTCTAAAATATACAACCTTTTGAGAAGTAAAAAAACATGAAGAAGATAGGTTAAGACCCGAACTAAGGGCTTACCACTACTAGTCTTGAACGCCAATAAATGAGCCACGTGCAAGAGGAAGAGGAGCATTGGTCCCTACATTGTGATATAGTATAGGAAAAATTTGCATTAGTACGTTGAAATGTACTAAGTATGTGAGATGCAATGCAAACATGAAATTGTAATGCCATCATCTAAAACATGCTTAAACATGAACAAAAAATAAAGCTCAATGTGAAGTAAAAGCAATGCAGCATATGAAAAACATGTTGTGGATGAAGGCAACAAATCTCACACTTTGTGGGAATGGATCGTAACCAACATATAAGACCATGTAAGCTACTACATGGAATCCAACATAACCCTGTATGTTGGCATAGGGAGACCAATTGCCAAGTGGATCTTCATCAACTTAAGTATGCATCATTAATTAACAAAAATGACCTATGTGGATCCATTAACCTAGACAACAAGGACTCATCATATGGTAGTAGATAATTAATGAGTCAAAGGGTTGCTACTAGGGTTCCCTTACCGAACCCTACCTTAATACCTCATTCGATCCTAAGTCTATCCCATGGAATACTTAGAAAACATATAATTAGTCAAGTAATAAAACATAGAATCATACATAGCAATTCCATAAAAGTAGCTCGAAGCCTTAGGAACCACCAAGTGAGAATTGCCCTTTCACTTTGTAGGGGACCATCATAAACATATTTTAGGGGCATCATTAAAATGTTTGTCTCTTTGACAAAATCATTAACCTAAAACCTTTATTTTATACCATCATCATCGTCATCATATTATGCAAAAATATCTTGAACTTAGTGGGCTTGTACATCAACTAGAAAACTAATAATCAAGGGAATAATGCTTGAACATGGGAAAATATGTAACTTTAAATCAAGTACTCAGCAACCCACACATCATCAATTAAACCCTAGAATTGGAGTTATAGTCATCAACACAATATTCATGGAAAAATATGGTAAAAGATTACATGACATTATTGGAGACAAAACACATGTTAATGCATCATAATATCACCATTAGTTCATAGGCATGCATAATGGTATTCCTAAAGAACACTTAAGAAAAGGTAAAGAAAATAAGGAAGGACTTTGTGGGTGGAATGTATCCACAAATCAACTCACATACCTTTATTAAGAGACTAGGAAAAGGAACTTGAGGTTTGGGGAAGAACCTTGAAACCCTAGCTTGCCTTACTTTTCTTGAGATTGTGCTCGCCTTAGAAGTTTTGGGAGAATGAGAGAATGAAGGGAATGTAAACTGCGAGGGTTTTAGGTCAAATATTGAGCATATGGATCCTCAAAATGATATAGTTTTGAGCATAGGATATGTACAAAGGAAAAAAATGGCCTTCATTAAAGCTTCCTAGTCAAATCCATGAACCCCCGAATATAGGTCGTTGAATCAATTATGAGTCATGGTTTGAATCGTCCTGCTCTCCTTTTCCAAACCTCAGAGATTGGTTATGGACTACCAATCTATGAAACCATACTAGACCCCAAAGACTCATTTATGGGTCATGATAGCCCTCGTAGTATCCTCTCACACTTTGTAAAATTTCAATCTTTTATGACCCTAGACATAGGACAATCCATGGATAGTAAATAGAAGCACGAGTGATCTTGTTGTTCATGATTCAAATTTCAGAGCCCTTAACTATCCATCAACTCTGGGTATCCTATCCACGACTCATTATACAACTTGTGCATCATTTTACGGCCTGTGAAAAATGCTCGTGCAACTCTTTGACACTTAGTAGGTTTATATCCTGGAGCCCCAATCCAAAAGCCTCATCTACCACTCGTGGATTGAACCATATGCCGTGAACTAGGCTAATGAATTGCCTATGAACTTTTTTGGTTCCATTTTTTCTGCATTTCGAATGTGTAGCAAAAATATAACACTTTTGATGCTTAAAACTTGGAATTTTGTGTGTGTTCAATGAGTTGTTAGTTGGTTTTATATGTTTTTGTGTTTATATCTGTAGGAATATGGGTTGGCCATGATTTAGAGAAAATTTGCAGAAGTTGCTAGTTTTTTCTATTATACGAGACCCTCTATGAATTGTAGTTCATTCTACGAGCCATAGGGAGGTTTTGTGAAGATTTACAGTGAGGGGCTCTTTTCTAAAGATTATTCTACGAACATGCGGACGAGTCGTAGAAGAGGATTCATGCCCTGAGGATAAAAAAATTGGACTTGTAGGAATGTCATCAGATGAAACCCCTTTTACATGTCATACATCACTTTACAAATCGTAGAGGGGTATCCTAAATTTCAAGTCCAAAGTTCCAATAGGTGAGTACAAGATTGCGATTATAGGCCATAGAAGTCTATACAAGTCATAAAGTACCTTTCGTATGGCGTGCTGACCTATTCTCCTATTTATTTAGTACTTGAATTTAATTATTACAAATATATATTTTAGGCTATTTTTCAGATGTTGTCACCTTGTACTCAGAGAAATCAATATTTTGAGAGAGAAAATTGTAAAATCTTATTGGAGAGTCTTCGAGACACTCGTACTTCAATTCAATCCTTAAGCTTGTGATTTTCATTGAACATGGATTGCTTGTTCTTTATTTTATTGCATAAGTAGTCAATTATTTCTTCTCAATTCATAATTCCTGCATCTACACATAGCATGAGTAGCTAAGTCCACAACAAGGGTTGTGGGAACCATGAAAACTAACAAGGTAAAATGGATTATTCATACATTTGGAAGGTGTATATTCATGTATTAATTAATTTGCTTCACTTTCCATGTTTTCTAGTGGTGGCAAACATTAGAACTCGCCTAGTGTTACTGATTGGACTAAGGTAGTAATGGATAGGAAAAGGGATTAATTAACAGGATTCGATTGATGTGTTCTCATCTAATCAACCAAACTAGGCCAAAGGGAGTTTGTACTAGGACTAACAGGTTAGTAATGCACACTATGGAGATGGGACAAGTCACATAGTGAAATTAACCTCTCACCTTTGACCAAAGGGTTTGGTGACCATAAATTTCTGTCCTGCATGCAGTACACTAGAAAAGAATAATGTTATCTGGTAATAATGAGTCGGGAAATCATGAGGAACATAATACCCTAGTTTCTCTCAATTATTGACTTCTCTATTATGATAGTTTGTTAGTTTTATTTTCTTATTGATTATTGCAAACCCCCTTCTCCCCCCCCCCCCAACTTTGGGAAATTAAGTTGGTTAATTATTTGGATTGCATATTGGTGAATTCTTTGGAGTCTATGTATTCCCTTAGGATTTGACCCTAACCTTGGTTAGGTTTTATGTTGACAATAACCGCTTCATCTTCTAAAAAGTAACTTGGGTTCCATCAAGATTTTGGTGCCGTTGCCAAGGAATACGGCCAGACATTGTGAATTCATTAGTAATTCGAGTGTTTATCCTTAGTTCCCTTATTTTACTTTTGTTCATTCTTTTTGTTATTTTTCACGGTGTAGGTGTAGTATACGCCCAACACTCGGAGTTAAGAGAATCCCTTAACTCTGTTTGATCCAGAGACCCACAGAACATTATTAAGAATGGCTAAAGACAACACAAACAATGCAGAAAATGCAGCTCTGAACATGAATAATAACTAGGATGCTGAGAATGAGTACCCACCTCCTTTGAAGGACATTGCTCAAGCTCCTTAGGAGTTCAATGCCAATTCTTACCAATGGAATCAGTACAGGTTGAATCCTATGACTATGGAGGTGATTGGATGTACTGTGTTACCACCACTACTGACAAACCCAAAGTTAAAAGTCTCGAGTAGGTTATTTCAGGTGCTGCAAAACTGTGGATTGTTTATGGTCTTACCATCGAGGGATCCTCACACCCACCTACACAATGTGGAATTTGTCTATAAGAGTGTGATGGGAACACAGAATTTATCTATGGATGTTGTGTGACTTTCTGTCTTCCGACTGTCTCTTACGGGCACTGTTACATTATGGCTATGTGAGCTCCCACAGAGTTCGATCACCAGTTGGGCAGACCTGCAGATGCCTTTTTTTGAGAGGTACTTATTTAGATAGAAGAAGCGCAAGTTAAAGGACCAGATCAACTAGTTCGAGCAACTTCCTGCTGATTCGATTAGCACTACTTAGGAGCGGTTCACAAAATGTTTGAAGAGCATCCCTAATCATAAAATAGTTGATGAAACATTGATGGAGATCTTCTACTGTGCCCTTAATGAGAATAGGCAGGCCTATGCTGACATTATCATGGGAGGTATGCTTTTGGATCAACCATTTGCAAAGATTACAGAGCGAATGGAAAGAGTTGTTAAGACAAATCATACATGGTGGTAGTGAGATAGAGCATACACTAAGAGTTCATGTGTTATCAGTAGGGGTCTTGAGAAAGGCAAAATTAATGAAGAGATCATGCAGTAGCTTGCTCAGATTCGCACAAGTATGGAGGTGATGATGAAGTAGCTTAAAATCTGAGCAATATTATGCAATCTGAAATTGCCTGTTGAGGAGATGTTTGATCATGTGATTTGACAAGGATTCACAAGTTATTGATGATTTACAAGAATTGAGGATTTGATAATGCTCGATCATATGTTTTCAGGTGTAAGCAGTTCCAGAATTGAGGAGATTTTCGGTCGCCTGTTGCACAAGGCTGAGAAACAAGATATAACTCTTAGGGGCATGAAATCAAAGATTTCAAGTATAAATTAGAAACTACACTTTTTGGCTATCAAATAGCTAGAGCAATAGTTTGGTCAAGTATCAACTCAACTTAATAAGTGACAGAGGGGTACACTGCTTAGCAACATAGTACAAAATCATGGTAATGAAGGGCAATGTATGGCAATTACTACTTGGGGTGGCAAGAGCACCATTGATCCTCCCATGCCGATTGATGTAGAAGCTGTTCTAAAGGAGATGGTTATGGCCAAGGATGCAAATGAAGGAGATGATCGTGCTAAGGATGGGGTAAGTGAAGTAGCTGACGTGCCACAGAGGTGAAGCCCATTCCTATGTCTCCTCCTTCCTTCCTTCAAAGAATCAAAAAAAGGGAGGAGGAAGGCAAATTCAAGCAGTTTCTCTCCATGTTGAAGCAACTATCCATCAATATCCCTCTCTTTGAGGCATTAGAGAAGATGCTAAGGTATGCTAAGTGCATAAAAGACTTGGTCACCAAAAAGTGCACTGTGACTCAGGAGCTCTCCCAAGAGCTTCAACATTGTAGTGCTATTGCTACAAAATCCTTTGTTCAAAAGCGATAAGATCCAGGTGCTTTCACCATACCCTGTACCATTGGAGATGTGGAGTTTGCATGGGCTGTTTGTGATCTAGGTGCCAGCATTAATCTGATGCCCATTGCGGTCTATAAGAAGCATGGATTGAGAGCCCCTACCCCAATTGGTATGCGAATGCTGATGGTGGATCACACAGTAAAGAAGCCTGTAGAGATACTATATGACATGTGTCACACCCCAAGCCCCGGTAGGGTGGACTGGCACCCGTTGCCGATAAGGCCCGGGAGAACCAACCTGTACTATACGTTTACTATGCTTGTCACAT
>JAPFFP010000001.1:6875108-6895669 GCA_026153255.1 Solanum medicagineum
TATGTTAATATATTAAAATTATATTAGAAATACACTTTTTATATATATATTTCTATAATGCAACATGCATGACACAAATCATTTTTAATAGGAAATGTTTTTGTTGGTAATCGATGAATGAAAAAATAATTAATTAGAGATTGGCAATAAAATTATTTTGTGAAATAGACATTATAAATAAAAATTAACAATAATAACTTCTATAACTAAATGTGCAATAACTCAAAATGGACTTGCAGAAGTCATTCCACGAGTTAACAAGATAGGTCGTCATTCAAACCATGGTCCGTAAGTCAGGGTCGTCGTTTCACTTTGCATTGACAGTCCGTAGTAAAACGGTAATAACATTTTGCTTCAAACTCCAAATGAGGCAAAATTGGTGGCGTTGCAAAGCTAATTCAAAGATATTTGATTTGGTAGGTCATGCGCTACATAATTTTTGTGTGATAAAAGTTATAGTGATTTAAAGTTGACCGTTGCATAATTTAATGCGAAAAACTTAATCGGTAGGAAGGTTTTGAACTCAACTAGGTACTAGAGGTCTCTCATGACCTGAATTCACTTCCAACATACTTTCCACATATATTAATAATCCTTAAAATATGGTTCAATCTTATGTATTTACGACGACAAATTCCAGATCCTAAGAGTAGAGTTGTGAAGTGTTACAACATGAGAGTAAAGCTTCACCCTATTCTTTAACGACATTATGACATCAATTGGAATGGTAGAGTTTGACCGAAAGGATCCTCCTAGAAATTTTACCTACAAATGAGAAGTAACGCGAGAAGTTTTATTGGTTCTCAATTAAATAATGAATTTGAGCTATTTTAAGAATTACCATCGTATTATTGTACACGTTTCCTCCTTAAAGGAAATAAAAGTACAATCAATATCTCTTTGTTTATATGTAACTATACTTCATTATAAAAGCTAACCTTTTTTTTTAAATCAGTTTTTTATATTTTCCCTATAAGAATTTCTTTTACTTATAATAGAATTATAGCAATACATTCTTTTTAAAAGATTATCCTTTTATCGAAGCTTTATTCAAGTATTAATTTGTTGTTTTTCACTTTTATCGCTAGTCATATATTTTCCTAATTAATAAAGAAACTACTAAAGTCATATAAATGACTTTTTATTATAAAGATACATATAAAAATAGAATCTCTGAGTTTTAATTAATAATAGGTCTTAGAAATGGACATAAATATCAAAATAACAAAGTTTTAGTGCTAAAACTTAAATATTGTCATTCTATTTTCACTAAAACATAAATAAAAGCTTGGTTGCTTGTTGCTGGTGGCATTAAATTGGATCATCATGTTAAATTTTTTATATGAAAATTTGCTATTCTTGAAAACTGGACACTCAGTATTATTGTCATCTACATACATAAAATGTGATTTTTAAGATAATATTTCAATGCTTGAGTAATTATCGTAGAAGTCAATTCTATCAAACTGGTATTTCAAATAAATAAAGAGTAGTAATCAAAATGAGATAGAAGCACAAACTCACTGCCATGTTCATCAGGTAAGGTGGCATTTGGAGATCGGGGATTTGTATGAGATCATCCATATTATTGAAATTGAAATACGAATCACAAATTTTCACCTATTTGAATCATTTCTTTCAATATCATCTACATTTAATGTCGCGAGGATGTTGCTTGGATCAAACATGTTTCGTTCATCAATATATTGCTGAAAATTAGCATTTGTTACTTTCAATTCATTGATTATCACATTTTCAATGTTTATATCAGGCATCATTCTGCTACCTGAATATGTTATTTCATGAGCCCTATTGAAAATTCAGTTATAATCACATTTGAGTATGATGATTCATATTAAAATATTGATGATCCCCACTATCAGGGGAAAACCCACATATAGTTTTATGAGTGCTCGAGCACCCATTGACCTCAATGTAAAACATATATAGGTATATAAAAAGTATTAAAAAATCTATATAATTAATGAGTTAGCACCTAATGCGTAACTGTTAGATGTAGCTTATTGGTTTGTAAGCATGGACGGATCTACCATATGCTGAGGGGTGTCAAGTGATACTCCTTCATCGAAAAATTACACTATGTAGATAAGTCAAATTTTAATTTGATACCTATATATATATTAAATTTCACACCTCTTGATAAAAAACGATGAGTTAGCTTAGTCGTTCAGGGGCTACGGGATTCCTACTCTGAGGTCCAGAGTGTGAACTCAATTGGGGCTATTTAATTTTAAGCGTTTTCAGCAAAACTTTTGTGCTTTTTTTTTAATTAGCATTTTCCCCTTAATTAACTACTGCGATTTTTCCTTATTTAACTGTTGCATTTTTTCCTTTTTTTTTAATTTGCATTTTTTTACTTATTTAACTGATGTGTTTTTTTCCTTAATTATTTAACTGCTAGGTTTTTTACTTTGTTTTTTAATAGCTAAAGCTTTTTTTTCTCTAATTTTTAAATGATCGACTTAAGTTAAAATAGACTATTTGATTTTGATATTTTAGTTTTAAAAAAATGTATACTTTTAGTGATAATATAATTATGTTTTGCTTCCATTAGTAAAATTTATTTTGTTAATTTTTTTTATGTGCTTAGTACTTTATATTTTGACACCCCTTGATGTAAATCCTGACTTCGCCATCATTTGTAAGTGGGTGCTAGAGCTTTATAACCATGAGATCGTGGAATCAATCCCCATCAAGAATTTCTTTTTTCTAGTGTGATTTTCTCCCGTAATTCTAGACTTCTATTTTCTCCCCCTAATTCTATAGTTTCTCTTTAACAGTTTCTAAAATAATATTAACAACTATAAGCATAGAATTAGCATTAATTATTGTTATGCATTTTAATTGCAAATATGTATTTTAATCGCAAAATATGAACAAATCGTTGAGTACATGTTCTAATTTTTTGATTATATGCTCCACCTTCTCTCCACGAAATCACAAAATTTTCCATCCAAACTATATAACAAGTAATGTTTATATATTTACAAAATATTTAATTTATTGCGTAAAACATACGTTATTTGTAAGTATAAACAATGTTTTTATTACCCTTTTTAATTTTAAAAAAATTGGCAAGTACACTAATATTAATATTAAATATAACTTTCTTATTAGTATGATGTTTCTATGGTTTCTGCTAATAAACTTTCTTTCTCTCTCTCTTTAAATCCCCGTCACTGCTGCCGCAGCCGACGAAGCCGCCGTTGATACACATTTGAGTGCTTTCCCTCACCCCCTCCTTCTTGATAACATTTCTTTTTCGTTTTCTTTCTGGCAAAAAACATTCTTTCTGGCGATCTTTTTTGCTTTCTTTCCTGCAAAATACATTCTTTCTGACGAACATATGTTTGACTCCTTCTTCAAGTTTATTCTAAACTTTCGACGAATATTCCTTTTTCTTCAGAAAAATCAGATCTGTCGATCTAGGCTTTTCTGGTGAACTTTTGCATCTTGCCGGTGATCTCTCTCTCATGCAGAATTAGATCTGTTGATCTAGGCTTTTTTTGGCAAACTTTTGCATCTCGCCAACGATCTCTCTCTCCGGTAGAATCCGATCTATCGATCTACCATTTGATGGCTCTCCATTCTTTGTGAGATTCCCAGTTCTAGAGTTTGGAAACCTCAAGACCTTCTCTGGTAAAGCACTTCCAGTCAGCAGGCTCCTCTAGCGAGGATCAATTTTTCGGCGAAAATCCATTTTCCGGCAACATTCAAGAATATTTTGGACTATACTTCCAGGTGTTATCTTCCAAATCCCTTGTTACTTATTATTTTTTATTTAGCTATCCTTTTACCTACCATGTATTTTGTTGCCAGTTACATAGTTGGTTGTGGTTCTCCCTTGGTGTTTCATATTTGTCTTTTACATTATTTGCTTTTTGTTGTTTGTGTTGCCTGTACTCTACAATTCTTGCAATTCCCATTGTTGTATATTTCTATATAAATATTGCTGTCACTGTATTGCTGAATATTTCTTGTTGTTATATATTGCTATCTGTATTGTGGTGAAGATCTACTTAGCATATTGGGTGCCTTTTACTTATTTTTCATATTTTGATTAGTAAATAGTATACCGTATAATTCCTTGTTCAGTTTTGTTGGGTTGCATTTTCCTAGATTGTATATTCCTGATTTTGATAAATTAGTATGTTATTACTTCTTAAGTTTAGTGACGTCAGGATCTAATGGTAGACTAAGGTCATGCCGTCGGTTAGGGTCGGGGTTAAGGGGTAGGGGTAGGGGTGTAACAGGCGCATGAGCTTATTTAAGTTAAGGACAACGTTATGGAATACAAGATCACTTACAGGGAAATCCATAAAGCTAGTAAAATTTCTTAAGAGGAGACATATTAATATAGTGTGTATTTAGGAGACTAGATGGGTAGGTACCAAAGCTCGAGAGATAGATGGGTTTAAGCTGTGATACTCGGGTGGTTCTAGGATACAAATGGTGTAGGTATCATAGTAGATGAGAACCTTAGGGAGTATGTGGTTGAGGTTAGGAGGGTTAATGATAGGATGATGTCTATCAAACTCGTGGTTGCTAGGCATGTAGCGAATGTAGTTAGTGCATATGCGCCCCAAGTAGGCCTAGATAACGAAGTCAAAAAGCTCTTTTGGGAAGATTTGGATGAAGTTGTGAGAGGCATACCGGAGACAGAAAAATCTTCATTGGGGTTGACTTTAATGAACCACTAGTGGGTTTGAAGATGTTCATGGAGGCTTTGGTTTTGGGGAAAGGAATGGAGGTGGAACATCTCTCTTGGATTTTGCCAAAGCATTTGAGTTAGTTATTGCTAACTCATGTTTTCCAAAGAGGGAAAGCCACTTGAATACCTTTCATAGTACGGTTGGTAAGACTCAGATAGATTACTTACTTCTTTGAAAGGGCAATAGAAGCCTATGTAAGATTTGCAAGGTTATTCTGAGTGAAAATATTTCCACTCAACATAGACTTCTAATGATGCATTTAGAGATTAAGAGAGAAAAGAAGAAGAAGGCCTTTAATGCCCTACCAAGGATTATATGGGGAGGCCCGACTCCTGTGTAACGACCTAGCCAACACTGTGAAGTATTGTCCGCTCTTGGGCCTAGCCCATCATGGATCTGTCCCTTTGGGCTCACCCCAAAAGGCATCTCACATTATATGGACCAGTCCTTTACTTATATATCCAACATCTCTCTTGTGTTTTGCCGATGTGAGACTTCTCATCTCAAGATGGGTTGTTACATACATCCCCTCTATGGACTCAGTGTACTCGCTGACGTTTTGATGATGTTCACGCTCCAATAAGAAAGCGGTCACTGTCAACAATTAACCTAACTAAAGTTTAGGGTCGAATCCACAGGGAATACGGGGCTTGACTACAAGAGTCCACTACTAATCATTTTAAGCATACATAATTAAAACCTCTAAATGGGGGGGGGGGGGTTGTGATTCAAAAACGAAGTGAAATAAACACTAAACTAAGACGCGAGGAAATACTCAATTTTAGGGACAACTTGGGAATTTTGTTCACCATAGTTCGTTGACTCGATTTCTATAGGAAACATAACTACAATTGGAAATTTGCATGCAGGACGGTAACTTAGGTTCTTCCATCCCTCTTCTGAAAGTGAAAGGTCGAATTTCACCATGGCGCTTGGTCGGCCACCATGGTGTGCTAACTAACCGTTACCAATAGTCCCAGTCAACCTCCCCTTGGTCAAGTTTGGTTGATTAGACGAGAATACATCAATCAAATCTGTCATCTACTTCCCTTTTCCTATTCGTCACTACCTTGGTCGCGCTAGTGATAGTAGGCGGGGTTTGGTGTTGGAGACCACCAAACGACAATCATAATGAAGGAAAATAGACAATACATGCAAACCCCAACCATAGAAATGCAATAAACCTAGGTTATCTCCAAATTAACTACCCATGATTCCCACAACCCCAAGTTGTGGGTGCTTACCGACTCATGGCTAAGGCAAAACAAGCAAAAATGCAAATAAATGACATAGTTGAGAGTTTTACCAAAAACAATGAAGATTGTAGACACCATAAGTTGTAAACCCAAAAGTTTGATTGATCAACAATAAGTATAAAGCAAGATTTGTAATCCCCAAAATGGGGTTTCCAAGAAAAAATGATAAACTAATCTAAAACCCTAAAATATCCTTGAGAGAATATTCAAAGGCAAGTTCTATCTTCTCCCAATCTCCAATCCTCTTCTAAACTAACTTAAGGTATTTATAGTGTTTACAAATAAACCCTAAAAATAACACAGAAAAGACAGGTGGCAGCTGGTACGCCTTTCAGGTACGACCCGTACGGCGACCTATAAGTCGTAGTTGGGGTCTTATATCAGGCTCCTGGCATTTTGGACTAAACTGGTACAACCCACAGGTACGAGTCGTTGCTTGAGCTATGACTCATATGTTCTTCTCGTAGTCTTAGCCTTTAGCTTTTGGTCCAACATTTTGGCTTTTTGATTCCTGCTACGAGTCCACCTATACAAGTCGTGATAAGACTTACGACTCGTAGGCTGGCCTCGTAGAGGTGACTTCCACTGAGCAGATTTCTGAATTTTGGTCTCTGATTCCTGCTACGACACACACACTATGACTCGTAGCTTTGGCTACAACTCGTAGGTATACTCGTATGTCTTATGCTTCAGCAAAATCTGTAACTTTTCTTCAAAATCATGCCAACCTAACTTTACTGCAAGAACAACACAAACACACATAATACCCATAAAAAGTCGCATTAAGAACTCACAAAATCCCTTGTTTTAGGCATCAAGTGTTGTATTTTGACAGCATATCAACACCCTCAACTTAGAATTGTTGCTTGTCCTCAAGCGATGACTCAACCTACGCAGACAAAGAGAAATACATAGCAGCTATAATAATGGCATATACAACAACTCTTGTGATTCAGGTACCCAACTATCATTTTCGAAAGAGGAGTGCAAGGTTATTAAGCAAAAACAAAAACATAATGGGATACTTGGCAATCCAACTATGACAAGCTAAGGAGCATCAACCGTCCACAGTTGCTGGTATAGTCATATGCTACTCAAGTAGTGCAAATGTCCTCACTGGAAAGAAGTCCTTCATACTCACTCAAAAAACATTTAGGATTCAGGGACTAAGGAAGCATTCTCACTCTCATAATTGAAATTCATGCATACTGACTAACACCATAGGCTTACCTCTATACTCATCTTTTGGCTTGGTGATAAAGTGGATTTGGATCACTTTAGGACTTATGGGCTTGTAACATAGGTCCACGGGGCTTTGGTATGATCTTTTAGGCAAGTAGTGACTAAAAGCTATCCTTGAACCATGTTTACCAACACTTTTTGCTTTCATAATCCAACCCTGTTTCAATAAATCCACCGTTATTATCCTATTTTGAGCTTTTCTCGAGTGCTTTGTTTCTCTTTTTCAGCTGTACCTTAATTTCAAACTCATTTTTTGCTACTTTTTCTCAACTCAAGGCACTTTTCTTTTCTTTTTCTTTACTCGGTTCATGCTTTTTTATTTCTTGCTTGATTTCCCAACTAACCACCTTATTATTATTACTTTACCACAATAAGGGCCACCCTCAACTTAGGCTTTTAGCCTTAGGTGAAGTATACAATATCTATGCCTCAAACTAGGGCCACCAACTGCAGCCACCCTCAACTTAGGCCTTTGGCCTCAATCAAAGTTCACATGTTCAAGGATAGACCAAGTCCAATATCAAGGTATTTCATCAAACAAGGTTAAGTTAGCAAATATCAAGAAAGAATGAGTACATGAGAAGCTCAAAAATTTGGAACAAGGGATTCATCACTCATTTGGTGGGTCATTTAGGCCAAAAGTGGGTTCAGTCAAAGAACAAATTCCTAAGATCCTTTCCATATCCACCACATCACCAAACCAATCTTAGAGTACTAAGGCAAGTTTTGAGTCCATACAAGATGCAGAAATGCAGCAAAATAAGCTCATAACACACATGGCATTGCATCCACAATCAAGTGTAGAATCACAGGTCATGCTTTTAGCCTCAGCTTACCTTCACAATATCTGAACAAACATTGCCAGATACTCAAACATGTATGACTGCATCAACAACCTCAATCTCAAAAATTTTGAGGGTACTCAATCTTTCATCAAAGCTTTAAAATGCAAATAAAGACTATGTATATACCAACAGAGAACACTGCTATGAATTTACACATTATGTACACTAACTAAACATGCCCGTTCAACAGAAAATTAAACATCCACAAGGAAAAAGAAGCACGACAAGAAAACCTTGGGATCAAAAATAGGGGAAGTTATGGACTCGAGGTTACTCAGACTTCGCTTTAGTCCATAACTTCCCATACCCCACCAAAATAGGATACTTTGTCCTTAAAGTAAAAACACATAGAACAGGTGCAAGGGGCATACCTTGGGTTGCCTCCCAAGAAGTTCCTGATTTATTATCGTGGCACGACAAAAAGCTTGTATGCTCATGCATCATCAATATCCCAATCTTCCACTCTCTTGATTTCTTCCATGTCACCTATGTACCGTTTGACCCTTTGACCGTTGACTTTGAAAGTGTTTCCATCCCTGCTTTCTAACTCGATGGTTCCATGACTAAAAATGCGCACTACTCTAAAGGGGCTCATCCACTTAGATTTGAGTTTGCTAGGAAACTACCTCAACCTGGAGTTGTAGAGTAATACCATGTCTCTCGGGGCAAATTGATGATCTTCAATTCTTGATCATGCTGAACTTTCATTCGTTGTTTGTACAATGTGGAGCTCTCATATGCACGTAGTCTAAATTCATCAAGCTCATTTACTTGCATTAACCTAGAAGTTGTAGCATCATGCCAATCTAGATTCAACTTCTTCAATGCCCATAATGCCTTGTGCTCAAGTTCAACCGGCAGGTGACAGGCCTTCCTAAACACCAGTTGATAAGGGGATATTCCGATGGGAGTTTTGAAGGCACTCTAGTATGCCCATAAAGCATCATCCAACTTCCTCGGCCAATCCGTACGATTTATATTCACCATTTTGGATAAGATTTGCTTTATTTCTCGATTTGATACTTCCACTTGCCCACTGGTTTGGGGATGATAAGGGGTTTCCACTCGGTGCTTCACACTATATCTTTCAAAGAGAGATCTGAACAATCAGTTGCAAAAATGGGAACCCCTATCACTGATAATTGCCCAAGGTGTACCAAACTTGGAGAAAATGCTTCTTCAGAGAAACCCAGTAACACTCTTACCCTCATTGTCCGGTAGAGCCACGACTTCTACCCACTTAGAGACATAATTAACTGCAACCACAATGTACTTTTACCATGAGTGCTACAAAAGGTCCCATAAAATCAATGCCCCAAACATCGAATAGTTCTATGACCAAAATAAGATTTAGAGGAGTTCGTGCCATCATGAAACTCCGCTCTCTCTGTGGCAGCTATCATAAGACTTTACATAATCATGGGCATCTTGATGTATAGATGGCTAATAGTAGTCACATTGCAACACTTTGTAAGCCGTACGAGCTCCAACTGTGATGGCCACCTACCAATGAAGGGTGGCATGCTTGAAGAATGCTCATCATTTCGACTTCTGGAACACATCGACGGATGATCCCACCTGTGCAAATGCGAAATAAATATGGCTTATCCCAGAAGAACTTCTTGACATCATGCATAAACTTGCAACGTTGATGGATGTTCAAATCAGGTGGCACTATCTCACTCACCAAGTAGTTATCATAGTCTGAAACCAAGGTGTAAGATTATGTGAGGCCGCCAAAACTCTCTCATCAGGGAATGAGTCATTTATGTCAAGACCATTGTCGAACTTCACCATAACTTCATCTTCTAATCTAGAGAGATGATCAACTACTTGATTTTCTGACCCCTTTCTGTCAATCACATCAAAGTTAAATTCTTGCAGGAGAAGTACCAATCTGATCAATCTTGGTTTTACATCCTTCTTGGCCATCAGATATTTGAGCGCTACATTGTCTGTGTGCATAATCACCTTGGCCCCCAACAGGTATGACCACAATTTTTCAAAAGCAAAAACTAATGCAAGCAATTCTTGTTCGGTCATTGTATAGTTTTTTTGGGCCACATTTAATGCTTTGCTAGCATAATAGATTGGATGCAGAATTCTCTCCCTTCATTATTCTAACTACACCTAGTGCAACCCGACTCGCATCACACATAATACAAATGGTTGTGACCATTCTGGAGCTACAATAATAGGTGCTGTGGTCAGCCTTCTTTTCAATTCTTCAAAGGCGTGCATGCATGCATTATTAAACACAAACTTGGCATCTTTCTCCGACAACTTACAATAGGGCCACGAGATCTTCGAAAAATCCTTTATGAATCGGCGGTAGAATCTAGCATAGCCTAGAAAGCTCCTAATACCTTTTACCGAAATTGGTGGTGGTAATTTTTCTATTTTTGCTTTGTCACCTCGATGCCCTTGCCTGAAACTCTGTGACCAAGTATGATGCCTTTTTTACCATAAAATGGCATTTCTCCCAATTTAGCACCAATTGATTTTCCACCCACCTCTGCAACACATCACACAAATGTAACAAGCATTCTTCAAAAGACTGGTCAACAACATTATCGTCCATGAACACCTCAATAGTGCTCTCAACCATGTCTGAGAAGATAGACATCATACATCTTTGAAATGTTGCTGCAGCATTACATAGTCCAAAAGGAATTCTCTTAAATGCAAAGGTACCATAAGGACATGTGAACATTGTCTTCTCCTGGTCCTCGGGCGCAATAACAATCTGATTGTACCCAAAATATCTATCAAGGAATCAGTACCACCCCTTCTCTGCTAATCTGTCGAGTATCTGATCCATAAAGGGCATAGGGAAATGATCTTTCTCGGTAGAAGCATTTAATTTTCTATTATCCACACACACTCTCCATTCGGTGATTGGTCTCATGGCGATCAACGTATTCTTCGTATTAGGCACCACAGTGATACCTCCCTTTTTTGGAACACACTGCACTGGACTTACCCACTCACTGTCGACAATTGGGTAAATTACTCCTGCACCTAACCACTTGATGATATCTTTCCTCACTACCTCTTGCATTGGGGGTTTTAACCTTCTTTGATGCTCAATACTTGGTTTATAATCTTTGACTAGTTGAATTTTGTGAGTGCATATCCCAGGGGGTATGCCAATGATGTCTGCAATTGTCCATCTAATGGCCCTTTTGAACTTCTTGAGAACCGAGACAAGGGCCTCTATTTGATCCTCACTCAAATCTGCTGCAATGATGACAGGCAAAGTACTATTCTCTCCCAAGTATGCGTATTTCAGATATGATGGTAATGCCTTTAACTCTAACTCCGGTAGGACTTCTACAGAAGGCTTAGTAGGTGGTGTTTCCTTGTTGCATAAATCTAACTCCAACCTTGCTTGTCGCCTCGGCCTAGATGACACCCCAAGAGCATTTACCGTTTTCTCATAATCAGGAATGCTATCACCATTGGAATTCATCAACACTGTAGCCAAAGGATCGACTCTGAGCCTTAATTCTATTGGGATCTCCACTTCACTGTCCTTACTCGTTGAAATCATTGAAATGACCTGGATCTTAGAATTCTTTCTAGCATGTTGACCCACTTGGAATACAGCTACCTCTCCCCCAAGCCTGAAAGTGAGTAGGCTCTTTTCCATATCGATTAATGCATGACCTGTGGCTAAGAAGGGTCTTTCCAAAATGATCAAAATTGCAAAATTAACCTCACAATCAAGTATAACAAAATCTGCACGAAATATAAATTTGTCTACCTTTACCAACACATCATATAATATCCCTACAGGCTTCTTGACTATTGTGTTTGCCATCAACAACCGCATCTCCTTAGGGACAAGGCTCCCCAAACTGAGCTTTCTGAATATGGCAAGAGGCATCAAGTTAATGCTAGCCCCCAAATCACATAGTGCTTTAGCAAATTCAAGTTCTCTTATATTGCATGGTATGGTGAATGCACCCGAGTCTTCCTGCTTTTGCACCAAAGACTCTGTAATGATGACACTACAATTTTGAAAATTTTAGAGAGGTCTTGACTCACTTTTTGCTTCTTCTTGACTAGATCTTTCATCCATTTGGCATGCCCTGGTATCCTCTCAAGAGCTTCCATTATGAGGATGTCTACTGATAATTTCTTAAGCATCACCCAGAACTGTTCAAACTTACCTTCCTCATTCCTCTTCCCAAGCCTTTGAGGAAAAAGAGGAGGGGGCCTTGGAAAGGTTTTATATTTCTTGGGTTGCTCTTTAGTGTTGCATGGCTTGGTTTCCTCATTCACTCTTTTCCTATGGTTTCCATTTTTAACAATTGGCATGGGGGAATTTACAGTGCTCTTGCCACTTCGGGTCATGACCGCCATGCAGTGCCTGTCGTTTTTAGAATTCTGAACGGTATTTCTTGGTAAGGTTCCCTTTTGGCGTTGGTTCAACTGTGAAGAAACTTGTCCGAATTGTTGTTCTAGTTGCATAATCGCTACCAAGTGAGATTCTATTATTTGGTTAGTACTTGAACGCTTTCATTCCTTTTAAAGTCTCATCTTGGTGGTCGGCCCTCTTTAACAACTTGTCAAAAATCTCTTCAATCCTGGAGTTACTTGACCCGGCATCATGGTTGTGAGGAGGCATATAAGGACCATTCCTGTAACAACCTCTTCGTCCCCACTCGGCATCCCACACACACACTCTCTCTCATAGTATCTGCCCCGGTTGTCTCTATACACCCCATCACAGTTGAAATTCTGACCTTGATTCTCGAACCCTTTCCTCCAATAGTCCGAATCGGAACCTTGAGGGTTGTTTCAGAAACCCAATGCTTGGTTTCGGAGCCTTCAGAGGTTGGTGAGTTACTGCCTTGACACTTGCTTGATTTTACTTTAAAACCAAGTCCATACTTGTGCGAAGTTGAGCAAGTTACTCCATGATCTCTTCGTTTACCTTTGCTTGCTCATTATTGGTATTAACCGCACAAGAAAGTGTCATCGCACCTCGCTCTCATTGCCCCCATGCTCTATTTGTTTTGACCACTTGCTTCATTCTTGAAGCTATCAATACAAAAGGTTGGTCAAGGAACATGCCTCCCATGATTGTGTCGGCGCAAGCTTAACTATTCTCGTCAAGTGCCTGATAGAAAATCTCGACCAAAGAATCATCAATAATCCTGTGATCGGGGACCATCCTCAAGCATTTAGTGAACCTCTCCCATGTTGTGCTAATAGAGTCACGTGACAATTGTTCAAAGTTGTTGATTTGGTCTTTAAGCTTCAACTTTTTAGATCTTAGAAAATATCTGTCAAGGAATACTCTCTGAATCTCAGCCCAACTTGTAATAGTACCAGGAGAAAGCTCGGACAGCCATACAATTGCATTGCCAGTCAATGACAGTGGAAGCACCCTTAAACCAACAACATTCAGAGAAAGGTTTTGTGTCCCCATGAACCTCTTGCAAACAAATACCACATTTTGAAAATGGCGACGAGGATACTCCGAAGGTAGCCCTGTGAATAATCCGCAGATTTTGGAGCATTTGGAGCAATCTACTCGATACCGTGAACTTAGTATCTGCCAGTAAAGGAGGCAGTACTATGGCACCGATAACGTCCGCAACCATAGGGTTCAATCTGGTAACGTCCATAGCCATAGGTTTCAATCAATATTGATTCCATCCATAAGCGTCTTCATTGAAGTCCCTGAGCTGTGGCCTGTTACCCCTTTGTTATGGATTCTCTTCTCTTCCTATATCCTCATTCATATTCATATCCTCCTCAACCTTGATATCCTCATTCACTCGAGCCATTCTTCATGGTAGTCGATGGATCTCCAAATTGAGTGGAGTTAAGGGTTTGTCTTGGCTCCTTGTGTTGGGCATACAACCTAGTACACCCTGCAAATAGACTCAAACAACAAAAACAAAAAAAACAAAAGTAAAATACAAGAGACTCTAGAAATCAACATTAGAACTAATTAATAGTGAATTCAAGTCAAAACCTAGCTGTATTCCTTGGCAACAACTCCATAATTTTGATGATGTTCACGCTCCAATAAGAAAGCGATCGGTCGAATCCACAGGGAATAGGGGCTTGACTAGAAGAGTCCACTACTAATCATTTCAAGCATAAATAACTAAAAATTCTAAATGGGGGGAGGGTTTGTGATTCAAAAATGAAGAAATAAACACTAAACTAAGACGCGAGGAAACACTCAATTTTAGGGACAACTTGGAATTGTGTTCAACATAGTTCGTTGACTCGATTTTCCTAGGAAACATAAGTACAATTGGAAATCCACATGCAGGATCGTAACTTAGGTTCTTCCAACCCTTTTGTGAAGGTGAAAGTCGAATTTCACCATGGTGCTTGGTCGGCCACCATGGTGTGCCAGCTAACCGTTACCAATTGTCCTAGTCAACCTGCCCTTGGTCAAGTTTGGTTGATTAGATGAGAAATCATCAATCGAATCCTGTCATCTACTTCCCTTTCCCTATTCGTCACCATCTTGGTCCGGCTAGTGATAGTAGGCGGGGTTTGGTGTTGGCCACCACCAAACGACAATCATAATAAAGGGAAATAGACAATACATGCAAACCCCAATCGTAGAAATGCAATAAACATAAGTTATCTCAAATCAACTACCCATGATTCCCACAACCCCGAGTTGTGGGTGCATTTTACTCATGGCTAAGGCAAAACAAGAAAAAATTCAAATAAATGACATAGTTGAGAGTTTTACCAAAAACAATGAAGATTGTAGACACCATAAGTTGCAAACCCAAAAGCTTGATTGATCAACAATGAGTACAAAGCAAGATTTGTTATCCCCAAAATGGGTTTTCCAAGGGAAAATGATAGATTAATTTAAAACCCTAAAATATCCTTGAGAGAATATTCAAAGTCAAATTCTATCTTCTCCCAATCTCCAATCCTCTTCTAAAAAAAACTAACTTAAGGTATTTATAGTGTTTACAAATAAACCCTAAAAATAACACAGAAAAGACAGCTGACAACTGGTAGGCCTTGCAGGTACGACTCGTAGGGTGACCTATGAGTCGTAGTCGGGGTTTCATATCAGGCCCCTAGAATTTTGGACTTAACTGGTACAACCCTGAGGTACGAGTCGTTGCTTGAGTTATGACTCGTATGTTCTTCTCGTAGTCTTGGCCTTTAGTTTTTGGTCCAACATTTTGGCTCTCTAATTCCTGCTGCAAGTCCACCTATACAAGTCATGGTGAGACTTACGACTTCGTAAAATGGCCTCATAGGGGTAACCTACACTTAGCGGATTTCTGAATTTTGGTCTCTGATTCCTGCTACGAAACACCCTATGACTCTTAGCGGATTTCTGAATTTTGGTCTCTGATTCCTGCTACGACACACCCTATGACTCTTAGCTTGGGCTACGACTCGTAGCTATGCTCGTATGTCTTATGTTTCAGCAAAATTTGCAACTTTTCTTCAAAATCATGCCAACTTAACTTTTCTGCAAGAACGACATAAAAACATATAAAAACCATAACAAGTCGCATTAAGCACTCACAAAATCCCTTGTTGTAGGCATCAAATGTGCTGTATTTTGACAGCACCCATCATGTTTTACCCACCGCATGGGATTTGGCTAGACTCAGTTGAACTCTGACCCACATCGACAAGACTGACACAAGAGTGGCTCTAATACTACTTGTAATGACCTAGCCAACACTGTGAAGTATTGTTCGCTCTTGGGCCTAGCCCATCACGGATTTATCCCTTTGGGCTCACCCTAAAAGGTGCCTCACAGTATATAGACCAGTCTTTTACTTATATACCCAACATCTCTCTTGTGTTTGCCGATGTGGGACTTCTCATCTCAAGATGGGTTATTACTGATAACATTCAAACATACTCCTTTTTATAGAATATGGACGATCATTAGCAATATATTTACCCAACTAAGAGTCAAGGTCGATTCCACAGGGAATAAGTTGAAACAACTCTACTAGTTGTCCTACTTTGGTCATTGATTCTATTTCCAGAAAACAAATAATGTGGAAAAGTAAAAATAGATTTTTTTTAAACTAACATCCTATATGTGAGTACGAATGCAAAAGATAAACTAAGGCCTAAACAGTTTAATGATGACTAGGGTTGTGGCCCCCATGACTCCCAATGCGACTACCAAATTCATTCAGTAAACCCGTTCATGAATGTGTATACAAGTTCAAACAAGTTATGTAACATCTAATCACCTTTTGATCCTTCTCAGATGCATTTCATTCATCACCTTCCAGTCTCAGAACCTATACTCTTTAACCCTTGTTATAGACCGTAGAATACTCTCACCTTCTGGTCTTAAGTACTTAGACTAGGTTAATAACCCTAAATTTCTGTCATAGATTTCTTTTCCTAATCACTACATCTCTCCCAGGCATGTAAGGGATACGGCTTACCCTAATGCGTCGACTCATTAAGGAAGAAGTTAAAGTGAAGAACACTACAATGCATGCGACAAGCAATCCCGATGTTTCCCTAAATTCGTCTATCTCATTGAGTTATCATGGTTCCCACAACCCTACTTGTGAGTTTAGATTATCGAACTTGCAAGATCTTGAACAAGAATCAAAGAATCCGTAGACAAAAACTTAATTCAAAACTTCAAATGATAATCAAATGCACAACTAAACGTTAAAGAAATATGCTCACTGTCCAACCGTGTTTTGAAGGGAAAATCACTAGAAAATTGTCATTTAATCGTGTCTCTAGTAGCCCCAAGATGTGGGGTACAAAGTTGTTTTAAATAAATAATTAAAAGTCATATTTATACTAAATAAAACCTACCCTAAAATAATTAGAAAAACTAATCCTAGTTGGACCAGGAAAGCTTAAACAATTCTGGACGACATGGCCTTTCATGGAATAGACCATGATTCATGGTGGTTTGCACGTGTCATGAAACTCCTCCATGTTGTGATACTTGGTGAAAAAACTATTCAAATTTGCCCCTCTTCTCATACACCTTTATGATCCCTGAAGATGCACACAGGTCATGGAAGGCAATCGTGAGACTTGCCTTGACTTTTGTTGTTTTCTCGCTGCCTAGGTGCTTCCCATGAGAACCCTCATGGTTCTTATAGTGCACCATGAGTCATGCAAGGGGTCGTTGTGAAGCGTTTGATGTGTTCCTGGCAGCCACAACCTGGACGAGCAGGCTTACGACCAGTGAGGATCACTACGGGTCGTGAACGTGCCCGTGGTGTGTTCCTTGGCTCTTTTTCATTTCGTTTCATCCTACACTGCTCGTGGAACATTTAGCTACTTCTTCTCTTCATCTCCATACTAGCATATAAGCAACTTAAATGAACATAGACAGTATCAAACTTCCCAACATGACAAACAATGCAACAACATGACTTGATCATTTTGTCCGAGATAGTAGCTTTTGCTGCTGCTTTGTTGTGATTCCCCAGTCCCCTAGCAGTGCCTCACCAATATTTGCACCATCAAATCAGTCCCCTAATTGACCATAATCAGCTAGCAGCTCCTATAAATGACTTTTTCAATTTAACCTCTCACAAGTTTGCTTAGTTGTCACCGAGATGGATTAATACTTGTATATTGGCACTTTGTTGCTATTTTTCTTTGCTTTCCATCCAAAAACATGTATTAAATGGTCGTATGGTGTGTCCAGATCATCCACCAGCAACTCCTTTAATGTTCAAGCCAATTTTAGCTCCAAACCACTTCAAATAAGTCCAACGTCCATAGATTCATGGGAGTTTCATTTTCCTACAAAATAAACACAAAACACACATTAAACTAACAAATTCACTTAAGAAATCACAATAATTCCATGTTTTAAGCATCGCAAAAGTTATTTTTTCACGACTCATCAGTTACATCCTGTCCATTCATGAGAGATGGAAGAAAAGCTGAGTAGTTTATAGGCTTGAAGTAGTGGCAGAGATGTGAAAAAATATGTGGGACACTGCTGCTAGATGCATTAGAAAAGTAGCTACTGAGACCTTTGGTGGACGTCAAGGCGATTGGTGGTGGAATGACGAAGTCCAAGGCAAAGTGAAGCTAAGAAGAGTGCTTATATAAAGTGGTTGGAGTGTAGGGATGAGGATTCAAAATAAAGGCTTAAGGATTCCTATAAGATGGAAAAGGTAGAAGAAAAGATGGTGGTGATGAGTGCCAAAACTTCAGCATTTGAGCGACTATTATGGAGTTAAATGAAAAAGGCGGGGACAAGAGATTGTATAGGCTCGTGAAAGAGAGAGAAAGGAAAGCTTGCGACTTGGACCAAGTGAATTGCATCACGAATGAGGAGGGTGAGGTGTTGGTGGATGAGACGTCTATTAAGCTAAGGTGGTAAGCGTACTTTCATAAACTCTTACATGAAAAAGGAGATAGGGATATTGAGCTAAGTGAGTTGGCACACTCAGAAAGGCAGCGAGATTTTGGCTATTGCAGGCGGTTTAGAGTTGAGGAGGTTAGATGTGCTATTAGTAGAATGAAGAGAGGGAGCGTGATAGGACTCCATGAGATTCCGGTAGATTTTTGGAAAAGCATGGTCAAAGATGACATAGAGTGGTTGAATAGACTATTCAATGCTATTATAAAGACTGCCAAGATGCCTGAGGAATGGAGGAGGATTACAATGGTTTCATTGTAAAACAACACAGGTGATATTCAAAACTCTAACAATTGTAGGGGTATCAAGTTATTAAGCCACACTATGAAGGTATGGGAGAGAGTGGTAGAGGTGAGGGTGAGAAAAAGAGTGTCTATATTCATATCGGAGGCGTCGACTACTGACGCTTCATCTTGTTCGAAAATTAGTGGAGAAGTATGGGGAAAGAAAGGAGGACCTTCACATGGTGTTCATTGATCTCGAGAAGGCCTATGACAAGGTTCAGAGGGATGTCCTTTGGAGGTGTCTAAAGGTGAAAGGTGTTCCTATGACATATATTAGAGTGATAAAATACATGTACGGCAGAGCCAAAACCCTGGTAAGAACAGTGGAAGGAGACTTAGAGTATTTTCTTGTTGAGATAGGACTTTATCGAGAATCTATGCTGAGCCCTTTTTGTTTGCCTTAGTGATGGATGAGCTGATATGGTCTATTCAAGAAGAGGTGCCATCGTGTATGCTATTTGGAGATGACATCGTACTAAATGATGAAACTCGGGCTGAAGTTAATGATAGATTGGAGGTTTGGAGACACGCTTTGGAATCCAAAGGGTTTAAACTGAGCAGGGCCAAAACAGAATACTTGGAGTACAAATTTAGTATTGTAAGGGATGAAACAAACATTGATGTGAGGCTTGCCACCTAACTTATCACCAAGAGAGAGAACTTTAAAGATCTTGGGTCCATCATCTAGAGTAGTGGTGATATCGATGATGATGTCACTCATCATATTGTGGCAGCATGGACGAAATAGAGACTTGCCTCATGAGTATTGTGTGATAAGAAGATACCTCCTAAACTCAAAGGTAAGTTTTACAGGATGGTAGTTAGACCATCTTTGCTGTATGGGGTAGAGTGTTGGCCAATAAAGAACTCACATGTTTAGAAGATGCAGATCGCGGACATGAGGATGTTAATATGGATATGTGGACATACTAGGAGTGATAAAATTAGGTTTGAGACCACTCGGGAGAAGCTAGAGGTGGCCCTTGTGGCTGACAAGATGAGAGAAGTGAGACTGCGATGGTTTGGATATGTGCAAAGAAGAAGTACCAATGCTCCTGTTAGAAGGTGCGAGAGGTTGGATTTAGGAGTTACAAAGAGGAGTAGAGGTAGACCGAAGAAGTATTGGAGGGAGGTGATTAGACAAGATATGGCGAAACTTCATGTCACAGAGGAGTTGACTTTAGATAAGAAGAAGTGAAGGTCGCGATTAGAGTAGCACGCTAATACGTTAGTAGGTGTTAGGTTGGTGTATGGCTGTGGGGTATGGTAGGGTAGTAGCTTTTGTCGTGTCTTAATATCATGTGTTGTCACTCTCTGTCTTAGGTATTAATTTTATTGTATGTACATAATATCATGTGCTTTTCGTTATTAGTCGCTCTTTTTGATCCTTTTTCTTTTCCTTTCCTTTTTGCCATATCTAGTCTATTTTGCTTATGGGTTTTTCAGACGAGGGTTCACAGGAAACAATCACTCTACTTCTATGAGGTAGTGTTAATGTCTGCGTATATTATACCCTCCCCAGACCCCACTTGTGGAATTCCACTGGGTATGTTTTTGTTGTGTTTAATTAGTTTTTTGATCTTATACTAAATGAATGATAACAATGTTAACTAAAGTGAACCACCCACTATATTCAAATCCTGGATTTGCCCCCACCCACTATTAAACGTGAGATCAGACATATGACCAGTTCTCCCAAAAATTGAGTTTCCTGAACCCAATATTTTTAACGATCCGCTAGGTCATTTTAAGAATTAGTGCTCTTGAATTCCTACAAGATTTATCTTAAAATATTTAAATGGGTAGGTTGG
>JAPFFP010000001.1:6913238-6924018 GCA_026153255.1 Solanum medicagineum
ATATATATAGTTTAAATAATATTTTGAGAGTTTATTAGCTGAAGGGAGGTGTGTCATTGTATAGAGCTTCGGCAATCTCATTCTGGTAAGTTGCTCCTATTTTATAAATCTTTTATAATAAGATATTTTATAAATGAGTTATTTTTGTATACTTTTAAAATATTATTATGATGAATTTATCTTGACAGATTGACGTTAGGTTGGGGTGTAATTGCCTATAATTTATATATTATATATTAATTAGTGTGCACAGCAAAAATGCTTGCTTGAAATCACACACACACAAAAAAATTAATGTTGTTTCCGTCCGTTACTTGTTATTTATAAATTTTGACATAATTGATTGAGTATACCTTATTTTAATAATAATAATAATAATAAAAGAAAAGTTGATTTCATGGTATTCGATATTTCATTGTCGTGTAGTTGTATAATAGTAATATAGTAAGTAGAAATTATGAATTTAATATTCGTTTTAATTAATTATATAAAAATATCATTAGGTTGTTAATTAGAGGACTTGAGGCTTAATTTTAGGCCCAATATTTTGAAATGTAATTATGGATTTGGATGAGTTATGAGTTAGACCAAATCTACACATATAATAGTTTAGGTGTTGTTAGTTTTAACGTGAAATCTTACGGTAATAATTTGTGTGACTAGATCGTGGTGCTACGGATTGAATTCAAAAAGGAAAGGCCAAAGTATTAGATTGACCGAGATTTGACTAAGGCAAGTGGATTTTCAAAACTTTGTAGTTCTCATAGAATTCTCAAATTTTCCTTCTACGTGTGATACGTGGAATATTTTGATATTATATGAAATAAGATGATTAAAAATGTAAACGTGAGTTGACGTTTTATTATGGTACTTGAATTGACAAATGTGGTTAAGTGATGAGAATTCTATATTTCTGGATATATACATATTGTTGTGGTTGGAGATAATGAGTGGATTTTTCTATGACATTCATATCATGTTCATTCATTCCATGGCATGCATATTTGCGTTGATATTGATCCAAGTGAGATGAAAAATATTGGGACCGAGGTCTTTACTGGTTGAGATACCGAGGTAATATGCCGGAGAATTTAAGATGATATTGGGACCAAGGTCTTTACCGGTCGAGATATGATGCCGAGGTCTTTGCCGACGAATTTATGATATGACACCGAGGTCTTGCCGACGAATTTATGATGATATTGTGATTTCGACGTCTTTGCCGGCATGTTTATGATGATATTGTGATGCCGAGGTTTCTGCCGGCGATGATGTGATGTCATAATTGCATAATGCATTGCATATCCCCTTACAAACAAATGCATGGCATGGTGTTGTCAGTATGATTGATTATGCCCTTAACGTGTGCTTTGGAAATTGCAATATGATTCAATACCATCTTTATTATATATTATGTATTGCTGGGTCGGAATAATTTTTCATGCAGGTTGTAGTCGTGGATATCGACTGGGACGAAAGGAGTTTGTGTATTATATTAGTCTTCCTTGTTTTGTTAGTTGACTTGCTGGTACCGCGTGGTATTGGTACTCATCCCTTGCTTCTACACTTGTGTAGGTTGTGAGCCCGGGCAGTAAATAGTACTTCCTTAATCTGCCGAGGATTCCCAGGAGACGTAGAGAGGTAGCTGTTGTCATCTGGCTGACTCTCTTGTTCTTCTTTCTTCTGTACTTGTTCTATTCGAGAAGAAGGACAGTGGAGATTTGTATTTCTTTGTTTTTCTGTGTTAGTGGCTTGTACGCGTGACAACCAATCCTTGGGTGGTATTTAAGTTTATGGAAATTTCTCAGTTTTAGTTATCTATTCTAGTTAAATTACTTCCGCGCGTTATATTTATCATACCTTTGGGTTAAGGCTGACTTGCTCCGACGGGATTGAGCAAGTGCCATCACGCCCAATTTTTGGGTCGTGACATGCAACTAGCCTAGCCTTACATTTATCAATAGACCCATCCGATTTGAACTTTTTCCTTAAAACCCATTTGCAACCAATTGTTTTACAACTCGATGGTAAATCAACTAACCTCCAAGTTTTATTAGAAATTAGTGATTCTATTTCATCATTTACAGCCTCTTTCTAGAAAATTGCATCATGTGAAGATAAAACTTCTTTTAAAGTGAGAAGGTCATCTCCAACTTTAAAAACATAAAAATCAGGAACAAAATCTTTTTCTACTATAGCTCTTTTACTTCTTCTTAATTCAAAATTATCAATTTATTTATATTTCAAAGTAGAAGTAGAAGAACTAGGTAATGACAACATTTTGTTCAATCCTTTAACCCCCACTATTTTTAGAATCAAAAGGAATTTTGCTTTCATGAAAAAAAGCATCACCTGATTCAATAACAACATTATCTTTAAGATTAAAAAATCTATAGGTTGTAATATTTGAAGCATAACCGAGAAAATCACAAGTAGTAATTTTTTTACCCAACTTTGTAATCTTGGGATCTCATTAGCCTCACAAAGGATAGACAACCCCAAACTCTTAGATATCCCAAGTTAGGCTTGTGACCTTTCCACAACTCAAAAGGAGTTAGTTTAGACTTTTTATGAGGCACACGATTCAACACATAGCAAGTAGTCAAAATAGCTTCACCCAAAAAATTTAAAGGTGCACTTGACTCAATTAGCATGGCGGGCATTAGTCAATTCAACCAAAGTTCTATTTTTTTCTTTCCGCTACACCATTAGATGCAGGGGGAATAAGGAGTGGTAGTTTCATGAATTATTCCCGATGATCTCACAAAAGAATTAAACTTATTTGACTCATATTCACTGTCTCTATCAATTCTAATTCTTTTTATTTTTCTTCCAAACTGATTTTCAACCTCATGGAGATAAACTTTAAAATACGCAAAAGCATCACTTTTATTTTTCATCAAGTAAACATATGTAAACTTAGAAAAATCGTCAATGAAAGTGATAAAATATCTATTTCCTCCACGAGTTAAAATTCCTCCAAGTTCACAAATATTAGTGTGAACTAATTCTAATAAATCAATTTTTCTTTCAACTTGAAAGTGAGGCCCTTTAGTGGTTTTGGCTTTACTACAAGCCTCACACTTTTCAAAATCCATTTTAACCATTGGGATTAATCCTAAGCTACTCATGATTCAAACATAACAATCATTTATATGACACAAATGAGCATGCCGAAAATTAGTAGAAGAGAGCATATATACAGAAGTAGAAACTTTATTTATTTCAACATTCAGTTTAAATATCCCATTACAAGCATACCCCTTTCCCACAAAATAACCTTTTTAATAATTACATATTGATCAGATTCTACAATCTGTTTGAAGCCTGGTTTATTAAGAAGAAAACTAGACATCAATATTTTCCTCATAGAAGGAGTATAAAGTACATCTTTAGAATTAAAACTCTTCCAGAGATAAAACACAATTCGACATCTCCCGTTCCAAGCACTTGAGTAGTGTGAGAATCACCAAGAATGATGGTTTTGGGCTCCATAAAAGGAGTATATTTTTTAAACTAGACTTTGTCATAACAGATATGATGGTTTGTATCAGAATCAGCCCACTATCCATCAACATTCTCGACCATAAATATGTCTGTAATCACCACCACAAAAGGCTCTTCAGTAACGTTTGCCTGAGGTGTAGGCCTACATTTCTGATATCTGCAAAATCGAGCAATATGCCCACTCTTGACACAGGCAGAGTAAGGTCCTTTATGTTGAACTTGTTGATTTTTCCCTTGATTATTCTCACCATTATTTTTCTTGGGAGGTCTACTATTCTTCTTCTTGAAGTTTTTCTTCTTAGGCTTCATAAAAGTATTTTTGTTAAAATCAAGAGTAGCATTATTCGAAGTAACTAAATTTACCTTCGATGTGTTGTTGCTCACTTCTAATTGCAAAAGTGCGTCTTGGCCCCTTGCCTCCTCCATGTGGATTTTCATCATCAATGTCTCAAGAGAGGTTACCTTTTGTTTGTGTAGCATAGTTTTTTGAAATTCCTTCCAAGAAGGTGGAAGTTTGTCAACTATGCCACAAAAAACAAGGTTATCCCCAATTTTGACCTCCTCAGATCTAAGCTCTCCAACAATCATGATGAAGTCTTGAGCTTATTCTACCACTAACTTGTTGTCCACCATTTGGAACCTAAAAAATCGGCTAGCAGCATATTTTTTCGCTCCCACTTCTTCGATATCATACTTACTCTACAATGCTTTCCAAATTTTATTTGCACTAGAGTAAGTTCTATTATAATAATCATAAAAATTATCAGATAGACAATTCAAAATATAATATCAACACTTGTAGGAATCGTCATTATATTTATCCACTTTCTCTTGATGAGAAATGAGTTCATCATTATCCATGGAGATAATATCTACATTGTTAAGATTCTTCTTAGTTAGCACATAAGCAACATTGAGAAGACTCAAGTAGAAAAGTACTTTACCCTTCCTCCTCTTGAAGTGATTACCACTAAATTGAAACGGCTTGTTAAGATCTCCCATCTTGACATCCGCGGATTTTTCAATTCTAGCCATTTGAATCTCCTTAAAATTGTTGGTGAAATTACAAGAAAATTACAATTGAAACAATAAAAATGAAGAATGAAATCTTCAAGCTGTGACGCGGATATCTCGCTCTCTTTAAGGAGATTCAAGCCCAATGCAGCAAAAATTTTCACCAGTCCAGCAGTACTCTCTTGGACTCGTCCCCTCTAAGATACAACAGCCTTTCACAAAAGTGTAACTTAACAAACTCTAGACAATAGTTGAGTCTTCTCCTTCTATATCTGTTCTACCCAAATTCTCTTTTGCTCCTCTTAGTACGAAAAACCCAGGTATTTAAAGGGGAGAGAGCGGAGACAAAGCATAATGCATCTGTGAAAAATTGGAGGACAAAATATAGTGCTTATTTTAAATAATTGGAAGACAAAATATGTGCTTATCTTTATTATTATTGTCATCTTATCAAATGGATATGACCATTACAATTATTTGGAACAAGATGAATTGCGTGTATTAATTTTGCTTGCCACCCCCATTGGATTATTACATTATCCACCACTAAAAATCATGTTCATCCTCGAACATAGGGTAAAAGAAATACCTGAAGTTTTGAAAAGATGAGGATATTTGGTGTGCATGTCAGACTCTGTCTCCCAAGTTGCCTACTCTGCAGGTCGATGTCGCCATTGAACCTTACCTGACGCAATTTGCTTAGTCCTATGTCTACGAACTTATCTATCTAGGATGGCTATTGGCTCTTCGTCATACGTTAAATCTGGAACGAACTCTACGTCATCATAAGAAATAACAAGGTTTTTGTCCGGTATGTATTTTCGAAGTGTAGAGGCCTGGAATACTGGATAAACAACTGACAATCTACGTGGCAAAGCCAACTCATATGCCACCTCACCTACTTTACTCAAAATCTCAAATGGGCTAATAAACCCCGGGCTAAGCTTACCTTTTCTTCTAAACCTCGTCACACCTTTCCTGGGTGAAAGCTTCAACCACAAGTGATCGCCTATCATAAATTCCAAAGGATGAACTCTTCTGTTAGTATAGCTCTTTTGCCGACTCTAGGCTGATAACAGTCGACTCTGAATCAAGCATACCTGCTCCATAGCATCTCTGAGCAGATCAGTGCCTAATGCATCAACGGCGACTGAGTCGAACAATCTAATGGGTGATCGGCACCTACGCCCATATAATGCCTCAAAATGGTGCCATTTGAATGCTAGAGTGATAATTGTTATTATATGCAAACTCCGCTAAGGGAAAGTGTTGATCCCACCGAGCACCAAATTCAATCACACAGGCCCTAAGCATGTCTTCCAACACTTGAATAGTCCGCTCGGACTGGCCATCGGTCCAGTGATGAAATGCTGAGCTAATGTCTAATTGTGTACCTAAACCATGATGCAATGCCTTCCAAAAGTGAGATGTGAACACCGAACCTCGATCTGATACAATATAGATTTTAGCTAGCTATTCCATACTGTGGTTAGTGTTCACCAGAATGAAATGAGCTGATTTGGTCAACCTGACTATAATCTCCCAAACTGAGTCAAACTTACCCAATGTCACGGGTAATCCAGTCACAAAATCCATAGTAATACATTCCCACTTACACTCGAGTATAGGCATCCTCTGCATCAGACCTCCTGCTTTTTAATGCTCAGCCTTAACCTGCTGGTAATTCAAACACTTAGCCTCAAACTCTACAATGTCCCTTTTCATCGCACACCACCAATAATGTTTCTTTAGGTCATGCAACATTTTTGCCACACCTGGATGAATGGAATACTTAGCACAATGACCTTCTTCCAAGATCAAACGAACCCAATCACCTACCTTAGGTATGCAAATATGCTCATTAATCCTCAACACTCCCTCGGAATCAAGAGAAGCTCACTTAGCTTCGCCTCTCAATGCTTTGTCCCGAATCAGACATAATTTATCATCATCAAATTGGTGAGCATGAATCTGGTCCATCAATGTAGACTTAGCCTCAATGAAGGCCAACACACTATGAGGTGGGGAGATATCAAGTCTGACCAACTGTCTAGCCAAAGACTGAACATCCAAAGCTAAAGGTCTCTCCTCTACCCTAAGAAAGGCCAAACTACCCATACTAGAAGCCTTCTGGCTCTAAGCTTCAGCTACTACATTAGCCTTGCTAGGGTGATAAAGGATAGAGATATCACAGTCTTTTAGCAACTCCAACCACCTACGTTGTCTCATGTTCAGATTAGGCTGAGAGAGAATATACTTAAGGCTACGATGATCAGTGTACATCTACAGTGTACCCCATAAAGGTAGTGCCACCATAATTTCAACACAAATACTACTGTAGCCAACTCAAGATCATGGGTAGGGTAGTTTTCATGAACCTTCAATTGTAGTGAAGCATAAGCTATAACCCTCCCCTTTTGCATCAACACTCCACTTATGCCTATACAAGAAGCATCATAATAAATGACGAAGGGCACGCCCTCTTCAGGTAAGTCTACGATAGGAGCATATGTCAATATCCTTTTAAGCTTTTGGAAGCTTGCCCCACACTCATCAGTCCATAAAAATGTTACTTCCTTCTGAGTAAGCCTAGTGATAGGGGTTGCGATAGAGGAGAATCCTTGAACAAATCGACGTTAATAGCCTACTAGTCCAAGAAAACTATGATTTTTAGTTAATGAAGTGGGTCTCGCCCAATCACGAACCGCTGCAACCATGGCTGGGTCAACCATAATGCCATCCTTAGTCACCACATAACCTAAGAAAGCTACAGACTCTAGCCAAAATTCGCACTTAGAGAACTTAGCATAAAGCTTCTCTTCACACAACCTTTGGAGCACGGCCCGCAGGTGACGTTCATGGTCTACCTCACTCTTAGAGCATAGTAGGATGTCATCGATAAACACAATCACAAATGAGTTGAAATAGGGTTTAAACAATTGGTTCATCAATTCCATAAAAGCGGAGGGGGCATTAGTCAATCCAAATTACATAAAAACTCATAGTGCCCATACCGTGTCCTAAAAGCAGTCCTTGGGATGTCTAACTCCCAAACCCTCAATTGATGAAACCCCGACCTTAATCATTCTTAGAGAATATTGAAGCACCCATAAATGGTCAAACATGTCCTCAAAACGTGAGGGGGTACTTATTCTTAATGGTCACCTTGTTCAATTGATGGTAGTCAATTCATATTCTCATAGTACCATCCTTCTTTTTCACAAAACAACACTGGTGCACCCCAAGGAAACACGCTAGGCCGAATGAACCGTTTTTTAAAAGATCTTCTAATTATTCCTTCAATTCCTTTAACTCTGTAGGAGCCATCCGGTAAGGGGAAATGGAAATGTGCTTAGTGCCCGGTTGCACATCAATAGCAAAGTCGATATCACGTTCTGGGGGAACACCAGGCAAGTCAGTAGGAAACACATCTATGAATTCTCTTACTACCCTTGTGGTTTCTAAAGAAGGTGACTCCTTAGAAATATCTTGTACGTGAGCCAAATAAGACAAGCACACATGTTTCATCATGCGCCGAGCATGAACATAAGAAATCACCCCTTAGGATAAGAACTAGGAGTGCTTGTCTAAACTAACTTGGGTAAACCTGGACATGCTAAGGTCACAGTATTAGCATAGCAATCAAGGATTGCATGCTACGAAGACAACCAATCCATTCCCAAAATAACATCAAATTCTATCATGTCTAGGAGAATCAAATTAGCCTGGGTCTCCCTACCTGAGATTACCACTATACAATCCCGAATACCTAATCCACCACTAAGGCTTCACCTACTGGAGTCGAAACACAAATAGGCACATCGAGAGGCTCACATAAACCATCAATACCAGTAGCAAAATTAGTTGATACATATGAATAGGTAAATCCAAGGTCAACCAATACTGAAGATAAACGATGACAAACTGGAACAATACCTGTGATCACAGATCAGATGTTTGTACCTCAGTTCGACCTGGAACAACATAACATACTTGACGCTCACTGTTGGCCTGTGCTCTACCACAGGTGCCACCTCGAGCTCCACCCCTGGCACCTCTAGTACTATCCCTCGCACTCTATGAAGCACCTTTAGTTGGTGGAGCTGATCATGGGCGAGTTGTCTATGCCCCCAATGGAAAAGAAGTAGGAGCAAGCTTGGAGCAGTCCTGGCCTTATGAACAAACTCATCACATACCTAACAACCTCTGGACCTATTAGTACTATCTGTACCCAAAATGGCTGCATGAATCGGTCTTCCCTGGTAACCCTGAGCACCCTGTCTTTCAGGATTCCTATCTTTAGGTGTATCACCCTCCAAACTGACCCTGATAGCGAGACCTCTTACTATCACCCTGTCATGCGTGCCAGATCCTTCTATCATCCTGGCATGATCAACAATACTTTGAAAGAAACCACCAGATAACAGAAGAGATTCGGTAGCTTCATAAAGATGGCTTGCTAACCCCTTTACGAAACGACGAATTCGCTCAAACTCTATGGGAATACTAGACATGGCATAGCAGGACAGTTCGTGGAATCATGCTTCATATTGAGACACAGTCATAGAACCCTGCTCCAATCTGTCGAACTCATCCTGACGCGTATCATGAAAACAATAGGGTACAAATCTCAGGAAAGATTTTCGTAAACTGCGCCCAACTCATTGCTGGAGCATCGACAGGCCTTCGGGCCATGACTGACCTCCACCACTCTTTGGCCATGCCCATGAACTAATAAGATGTATAAGCTACCCCGTGGGCCTCCAGAATACCCAAATTGAACAGTCTATCCTGACACTATGTCAGAAAGTCATATACCCCATCTCCAGTTATACCATTAAATTTGGGAAGAGCCAATCTTTCAAAACTTTTCTGCTCAGACAAGGACATAGCGGCACTAGCGGAAACTGGCGGGGCTGAAAAACTTGGAGGTGCAATAGAAGACATGGAAAAAGGACTCGGGGTCTGAAATCCCATACTAGGTCCCTAAGCTAGCTGTGAAGGACTAACAGATATAGCAGGGGTTGATGTACCTGAAAGATTACCAGTAGTAGGGGTACCTTCTAACTTTGCCAATTATCGCGTCAATAGCTCTTGTAACACTGGTGTACCCTCAGAGGTTGTAGGAGGCTGAATTGGATCCTCAGTCTGCTGCACATGAATTAGGTCAACAATTGGTTTAGATGAGGTCCCGCTGGTCTGACCTCGTGCTGGTGTTGCTCCCCTAGCCAGGCCTTGACCTATAGGTCTGCCACGTCCTCTGCCTCAGCCCCTACCTCGCCCTCTGGTTAGGGCTTGGACATTAGGTAAGGACTCAGCCTCTGTATTGCTAACTCTAGTCCTCAGCATCTACGTAGAAAGAATGGATTAGAGGCATATAAAACTTGAATATGAACAAATCTCACGAAAGGAATTAATAATAGAGGATTTTTCCTAATAAGCATCATGTAGCCTATCGAAGATAGATACGAACGTCTACGTACCAATCCGCGAGACTCTACTAGACACCTTGCTCTTTACTCGTGAGACCGGTGAACCTAGAGCTCTGATACCAAACTTGTCATGACCCAAAATAGGATCACGACTATGGAACTAATAAATTTCCAAACCCGAAGATAAAATACATTTAATAGAAAAACTCAATAGATAAAAATCATATCCCAGAACCTGGTGTAACGAGTGTAGAGAGCATCAAAATACATAAGTACTGATGAAATAAGTACATTACAGTCTTCGAACAGAAATAAATACCCAACAACTAGAATAGAATCTAGTGGAACTCGAAGCCCTTGAGTCTCATCATTAGATCTAGTGTGAGCCGACTACGTGAGCAAATCAACTAACACGTGGGAAATCTCGACGAGAATATGCGGGGGAGAAAGAAGTAGGGGTGAGTACACATAATATGTATCTAGTAGGTTTAACCGATTGGAATCACAAATTGAATAAACTATATAAGAATTTAGGAACGCTTTCACCTGCAACAGAAAAATCAGTCCGGCATCGGTGCCACCAATTTGTATAAAACGATGTGAATAAAGTAAGCACATAATATTAATTAAGTCAATCCAAAATAATCATAAGTAATGCAATGGTATGATATGTGATGCAATGCAAGGTGAAATCAAGAGTATTGCACAGCCTGTCGTATATAATCTCAATATATCAACTACCTTGTCACCTGCGTGAGCATAGTGAAGGACTCATGATATGGGTCACCATTCACAACTTTCCAAAACATCATGACATGTAGTATGAA
>JAPFFP010000001.1:6924118-6940981 GCA_026153255.1 Solanum medicagineum
GAATTTGGATGAAATGTTTGGCTAAGTGTTAGAGAGGGTTTTGAGAGTGTCTTGAGTGATATGGAATTGAAAAATGGAAACGTGTCGCCCTCCATAAACTCTTATGCTTGGACTCACCTATCTGCATAACTCTTTTGTCGACTCTGGGCCATCAACAGTCTACCCTGGATCATACGGACCTGTTCCATGGCATGTCTAGGAAAGTCTGCATCTAATGAGTCCGTCTCAGCAAAATCAGACCAACCAATCAGGGATCTACACCATCTACCACACAAAGCCTCGAATGAAGCCATCTGAATACTGGAGTGATAACTATTATTGTAGGCGAACTCTGCTAAGGGCAAGTGTTGGTCCCAACAAGAACTAAAATCGATCACACACGCTCGAAGCATGCCCTCCAACACCTGAATAGTCCGCTCAGGTTGTCCATCTATCTGAGGATGAAAGGCTGAACTCATATCCAGTTGAGTAACTAGACCATGCTACAACGCCCTCCAAAAATATGAAGTGAAGCGTGAACCACGGTCGGAAATGATAGAAACAAGCACATCATGCAATCTAACTATCTGACTGATGTAAAGCTCAGCCAACTTCTCTACTATATACTTAACCCTTGACAGGAATGAAATGCGCGGACTTCGTCAATCGATCCACGACTACCCAAATAGAGTCATAACCACCCATGGTAGTAGGCAGACCCACCATAAAATCCATGATGATCCGCTCCCACTTCCATGTAGGAATGGGCCTCTGGAACTCACCCCTAGGCCGCTGGTGCTCATACTTAACCTACTGACAAGTCAAACACTTAGCTACAAACTCTGAAATATTCCTTTTCATACCACACCACCAATAGTGCTAACTCAAGTCATGATACATCTTCGCTGCTCCCGAATGAATGGAATAACGAGTACAATGAGCCTTCTCAAGAATCAATCTAATCAAATCACCTACCTTAGGCATACAGACTCGACCTCCAATCCTTAAACACCACCAGGATCCAACACTGCTTCCTTTGCCTCTCCTCTAGCCACTTTGTCTCTGATGAGACGCAATTTCTCATCCTCAAACTGGTGCTCTTAAATCTGGTCCATCAAGGAAGAACGATCCTCAATTAAAGCAAGTACACTACCCTTATCAGAAAGTTGTAACCTAACTAGCTATTAGCCAGACGCTGAACATATCTAGCCAAAGGTCGCTTCTCCACTCAAATGGTGGCTAGACTCCCCATGCTAGAAATCTTCCTACTCAAGGCGTCAGCCACCACATTAGCCTTCCCCGGATGATATAAGATGGTCAAATCATAGTCCTTTAGCAACTCCATCCACCTACGCTACCTCAAGTTCAGATCCCTTTGACTGAATATATATTGAAAACTCCTATGATCAGTGAAGACCTCATAATGTACACCATATAGTAATGACGCCACAACTTAAGCACAAAAACCACAGTTGCTAGCTCTAAGTCATGGATAGGATAGTTCTTCTCATGAACTTTCAATTGCCTAGTAGCATAGGCAATCACTTTACCCTTTTGCATCAATACACCACCTAAACCCACTCCTGACGCATCACAATACACTGTAAAGTCCACACCTGTCTCAGGTAATGTCAGAATGGGACCTGAAGTCAACAAAGACTTGAATTTTTGGAAGCTTGCCTCACATTCATCTGACCAATGGAAGGCTACATTCTTATGAGTCAGCCTGGTCAATGGGGCTGCGACGGAAGAAAAACCCTGAATGAACCGTCCATAATACCCAGCTAACCCAACAAAACTGCAATCTTGATAGCTGAAATAGGCCTTATCCAACCTCTAACTGCCTTAACCTTAGCTGGATCCACTCTAATACCCTCCTTGGACACCACATGCCCTAAGAATACCACCGAATCAAGCAAGAACTCACACTTGGAGAATTTTTCATATAATGTTTTCTCTCTCAACCTCTGTAGTATTAGCCTCAAGTGACGAACATGATCAGCAATAGTCTTGGAATATACCAAGATATCATCAATGAATACTATCACAAAAGAATCCAAGTACGGATGAAACACCCTATTCATCAGCTCCATGAATGCTGCAAGGGCACTAGTCAACCCAAAAGACATTACCAAAAACTCATAGTGGCCATAACGAGTTCGAAAAGCTGTCTTAGGGATATTTGATGCTCTGATCCTCAACTGATGATAACCAGACCTCAAGTCAATCTTAGAGAACAAAGCTGCTCCCTGAAGCTGATCTAACAAGTCATCAATACGAGGAAGAGGATATTTGTTCTTGATAGTTACTTTGTTCAGCTACCTGTAATCAATACACATCCTCATGGACCCATCTTTCCTTTTCACAAGCAAGACTGGGGCACCCTAAGGTGACACACTAGGATGAATAAACCCTTTGCTAAGCAAAACTTAAAGTTGCTCCTTTAACTCCATCAACACAGCTGGAGCCATTCGATATTGAGGGATAAAGATGGGCTTTGTGCCTGGCTCTAGATCAATAGGAAAGTCAATATACCTATCAGAGGAACACTTGGAAGGTTAGCAGGAAACACATCGACAAACTCTTGAACCATAGGAATAGATTCCAAAAGAAGGTGGGATCAACATTAGTATCCCGAATGGAAGCCAAGTAAGACAAGCACCCCCTATCAATAAATTTCTGAGCATGGATGTAAGAGATGGCTTTGCTTGGATAAGAACCACTATCACCCTTTCACTTAATCTTTGGTACCCAGGGCATGGCTAAGGTCACAGTTTTTGCATAACAATCAAGAATAGCATGATATGGGGAAAGCCAATCCATCCCTAAGATAACATTAAAATCTACCATCTCCAGAATAATCATATCTACCCAAGTATCATACCCAGCCAGAGAAACAAGATAGGATCGATACACTCGATCCACCACTAAAGGCTCACCTACTGGTGTAGAAACATGAATGCGTATAGGCATACAATCACATAACAAATCGAATCTAGATGAAAAGTAGGAGGACACATATGAGTAGGTAGACGCAAGATCAAATAATACAGACGCAGATCGATGACAAACCAGGATAATACTTGTGATGACTGCATCAGAAGCCTCTGCCTCAGGCCTCCCTAGAAATGCATAACAATGTGACCCTCGACTACCGCCTATCTGAGCAATGCCTCTACCCCCACTCTGTGGAACTATGGCACCACTCACTCCTATACCTAAAGTTCAACCACCTCTATCTGTCTGAGCTCTGCCTCACCCACTGTATGGTGGTGGTGTCAGTGGTCTAGTTTGAACTGAAGAACTATAATGGGGACCACCTTGTCCCCTTGTTAAGGGGCACTGTCGTATCATGTGATCAGGATCTCCACAACCATAACAAAATCTCTGACTCTTAGACTAACGTGTTGATCCTAACGAACTACTATAGTTATCTCGCCCTATAGACCCACAATGTATCTGACCACCCTCAGAAGTAGGTAATGATGCATGAACTGGTCCTCGGCGCTGGGACGAGCCACCTTCTTTATAGAACCTTCTACCTCCAGATGAGGTACCAGAAAACTGATCGGATGCACGGGCCCTCTTAGGGTCCTCAAATCTCTTCTCTCTCCATCAACTCTACCTCCTTAGCAGCACTCACAATAGACTAGAAAGAGGCTCCATCTCTAGATACTCTGAACATTGCCTGTCGAATACAATATGTCAATCTTCTCATAAACCTACGGATTTTCTCTGTCTCATCTGGAATAATGGTTATAGCATGTCTAGATAACTGACAAAAATGGGTCTCATACTTGGTGACTGATAAGCCGTCGTGCCTCAGACTCTGGAACCTCAAGCGACTCTCCTCCTCACGCTCCAAGGGACAAATCGATCATAGAAAACACCAGAGAACATCTCCCAAGACACCGTGGGAGATCCCATTAGTAAAGATCCTGAATATGTCCTCCACCATTCTCTGGCTGGCCCACGAAGCTGAAGAGTAACATATCGAACCCTATGTGACTCAGCTAAGCCAACAGTATCCAACAACTCTCTAGAAGTAGTCAGAAACTCATGAGCATCCTCTGTCCTCCCACCCTGAAATTGAGGTGGGTTCATCTTCCTAAACCTCTCATAGCAGCGCTACTCTTTCTCAATCAATGTAGCCGATGGTGCTCCCCGAACCTCAATAGCTGGTGTAGGATCAATCTTAACTTTAGTACCCAATAGTGGCTGCTCTACCGGATCGTGAACCAGGGGAGCATGATGCTGATCTGGAGTCTGAGCTCCTCTTCCAGTTTGAGAACTACCTGGTGTGCCTGTCGTATTACCACTCAGAGCAAAACTCTCAAGTACATTCAACACCCTCAATAAAGTATCCTGCAACAAAGGTGAGGCTACGTGCTCTAAAGGAACCTGGTCCTGACCAACCTCTATCTATGGCTCTAGAGAAGCCCTTCCAGTCTGCCCTCTAACTCGTGCTGCACCTAGTACATGACCTCTCACTGATGCCATTCCACGGGCACGTCCTCTAGTGCAGTCTCTTCCCCTACCTCTAACTGGGCCGTCAACAACTGTCTTGGCAGCTGCCTCACCTCTACCACCGGTAACAGTAGCTCTAGTCCTTGCCATTTGTTAAAAGAACAAGGGCACAACTCAGTACTTACGAAGATAACCACGCACTATAAGAGAGAATAAATAAAAAGAAATTTCCTAACAGTCTTCATAGCCTCTCAATGATAAGTGCTGACGTTTTCGTACTGATCCTCAAGACTCTATTTAGACTTGGCTCGTACACACGTGAGACCTATAAACCTAGGCTCTGATACTAACTGTCACGACCGAAAAATGGGTATGATGACACTCGTCTTATCCCACCAAGACAAGTCTGCCTTAACCCAAAGATAAATAGAAATAACGTGCGAAAGTAACTAAATAGATAGATAACTAAAACTGAAAATCTCCATAAACTTAAATACCACCCAAGGATTGGTTGTCATGTGTACAAGCCACTAGCTATAAAAAAATCAAAGAAATACAAGTCTAAAGTGTCTTTCTTCTCGAATAGAACAAGGCACTAAAGAAATAGGAACAAGAGAGTCAGCCAGATGGCAATAGCTACCTCTCTAAATCTCCAGGGAAGCCTTGGATGATCAAGGAAAACACTACTCACTTTCTGGACTCAAAATCTACACAAGTGTAGAAGCAAGGGGTGAGTACCAAAAGCAACACGGTACCCAGCAAGTAAACTAGCTAAACAAAGTAAGTCCAATACAATACACAAACTTCTTTCATTCCAACCTACCTCCACAACTACAACCTGCATAGAAAATCAGCCAACCCAGCAAGATATACACAGTAGAAGTAAGGTTTCAATATACCACAATCCCGAAGCACAAGTCACAAGTCAAAACTCATAAGTGATAATGCAATCAATCACAGTAAGAACATCATGCCACATGAGAATATGCAAGGATGAGATGCAATGCTTATATAATGATGTCAAGCATAATGATGCATGTCTGTCCTAGTGATACACACCCGTTGTCTCTCAGTCCGGGACCCTGGGGGACTCTTAGTCCATGCATCTGTCGCGGCATGCGACACGACCCTCGAATCATAGTATCCGTCGTGGTGTGCGACACGTCCCTCGAAATAGTACATTTTCTTGAATTCTTATTCTTTTTCAGTTCACATAACACTTATAACAAGAATCAACGCATATGGGCATGTTTACACCATAATGAAAACATGACTAATTTAATACGATGATCAATTCACAACAACATGGTCTTAGTACAACATCAACAATATATCTCAAAACAGAATTCTCATCACTTAACCACATTTTCAATTCAAGTGTTACAACACCATACCAACTCACTTTTACACTTAATCACTCCATTCTTATAATATCACAAATGTTTCATGCATCACACATAGAAGAAACGAAAATTGGGAATTCTATGAGAATTACAAAGTTTTGAAAGTCCACTTGCCTTTGTCATCAGAATTTCGATCAAATCACACATCGCATGATTAACCAAACACCTGATCCTTTCCCTTTCGAATAGAATCCGTAGCACCACGATCTAGTCAAATAAATTATCACCATAAGATTTCAAAACCAACAACTCTTAAACTACTATATGTCTAGGTTAAATTCAAAACTCATCTAACTCTATAATTATGTTCAAAAAATTTAAGCATAGGATTAAGTTCAAATTTTATCCAATATTAATACAAACAAATACGTATATATATACACATCTGTAGATGCTCAAATCCAGAACTAAAGCACTGAGCAGAAGAGTGCTGGTGCAAGAACCAAGCACTTGGCAGAAAAGGTGCAAGAAAGCCATAAGGCCATTTTCCTTATCTTTGAAAAATCATTTTTTTTATTCAAAACTAATCCACAATTCCTAAGAATAAATTTTCCCTAGAAAGCAAAACACCACAATCTCCTATGATTTTGACTTACCGTAATTTTGTCCCTAATGGTTTGTGCGTATGTGCGTACACACAAACATTAATATTGAATTGTTCATTGTGCACAGGGAACCTCTTTTGCTTAACTACTTTAGTTAGCACATTCAAGCATATCCACTAGGAACTGTAAGGAAATATATTCAATTCAATCGGACCAAAATCACTACATATGAAACTTTTTATAAGTTTTCTTGGTTTGCTGGCTTTGCGTATCACAACAATTGTTACTCAAATTCTTAGACCCACCACATGTGTAGGATAAATCAGTCCCCATTGGTATTACATTGTGCAAAGAACATAGTGAAGGAATCAAATTGTAATTGAAATCTTACCTTGATAAACCCATTTCCCCCTTTTGCAGTTCCTTCTCTCACGATAGGTTTTGGTTTCTCAATAACTCAAGTTCTACAAATTCCCTAATTTATTTTAAAATACATGGAACAAGGTGTATAGGATTTTAAATAAATAAACATAACCCATCACTTATATTAATTATTCAAACTTACCCATAAATTAAGCAACATTAGTTATCAAATAGTCTAAATCACCCACTAAAATTTTACGAGATAAATCTTTTATGAAATCAAAAGGACTAATTCTTGAAATTATGTAATGGGTCATTACAGGTATCCTCTTCCAAGGATTGATGATTTGTTTAACCAATTGCAAGTGGTTAGCAATTTCTCTAAGATTGATCTTCGGTCCAGGTATCATCAAGTGAAGGTGAGGGAGTGTGACATTCCCAAGACCACCTTCCAGATGTGATATGGGCATTATGAGTTTGTTGTAATGTCTTTTGGGATGGCCAATGCACCAGCTATCTTTATGGACCTAATGAATAGGGTCTTCAAACCCTACATTGATTCATTTGTTGTGACCTTCACTGATGATATTTTGATGTATTCACATAGTAGGGAGGAGAAATTGTATGCCAAGTATGAAAAGTGTGAATTTTGGTTGAAGGAGGTTGTTTTCTTAGGTCATGTAGTGTCAGGGGATAGTATTAAGGTAGATTCTAAGAAGACCAATGTGATAAGAAATTGGCCTAGACTATTGACCCCGTTGGATATTAGGAGTTTCTTGGGCCTAGCGGGTTACTATTGAATGGGTTCTCCTCCATTGCTTCCCTATGACAAAATTGATTTGAAAGAAGGTTAAGTTTGTGTGGACCGATGAGTGTGAGAGGACCTTCCAAACATTGAAAGATAAGACCGCTCCAGGATTGTCACTACTAGATGGGCTTGAGGGAGTTGTTGTGTATTGTGATGCTTCTAGAGTTGGTTTGGGTTGCGTGCTAATGCAAAATAGTAAGGTGATAGCCTATGCTTCTAGTAACTCAAAGTGCATGGAAAGAACTATACTACTCATGATCTCAAATCAGCTTTCGTGGTTTTTGCTTTAAAGATTTGTTGTCATTATTTGTATAGGATGCATGTAGATATATTTACCGATCATAATAGCCTCCAATATGTGTTCACTCAAAAAGATCTCAACTTGAGGCAAAGAAAGTGGTTAGAACTTCTTAAGGATTATGATATGAGTGTGCATTATCATCCGGGTAAGGCTAATGTTGTGGCAGATGCTTTGAGTAGGGTGTCTATGGGTAGCCTCATGTTGATGGTGGTGATAAGGAAATGGCTAAGGGAGGTGCATCAATTGCCTAGATTAGGGGTTAGGTTGGAAGAGGTTGTGATGATAGTGTTGTTGTTGTTGATGGCTTTAAATCTTCATTGGTTGATGCGGTGACAACAAAACAAGATCATGACTCCTCCTTGCCTGAATTGAATGCCTTGGTGAAACAGGGCAAAATAGAGGTTTTTTCCCAATGGAGAGATGGTGCCTTAGGTACCAAAGTAGGTTGTATGTACCTTGTGTCGATTGTTTGAGGGAGAAAATCCTTGGTGAGGCCCATAATCTTATTGTATCCACCCCGGTTCCACCAAAATGTATAGAGATTTGAGGGATGTGTAATGGTAGGGAGGCATGAAGAGGGACATTGCCAAATTCATTTTCGATTTCCATAGTTGTCAACAAGTCAAAGCTGAACATCTAAGGCTGGGTTGCCTAACCCAAGACATAGAGATTTCTACTTAGAAGTGGGAGGTGATTAATATGGATTTTGTGGTTGGGTTGCCCAAGATTAGGAAGGGTTTTGATTCCATATGAGTGGTAGTTGATAGGATGACGAAATCGGCTCACTTTCTACCGGTTAAGACTACATATGGGGCTGAAGAGTATGCAAAGTTGTACATCCATGAGTTAGTGAGGTTGCATGGGGTTCCCCTATCCATCATATCGGATCGTGGTGCTCAATATACTTCTCATTTTTGGAGGTTTTTCCAAAAGGGTCATGGTACAAGGGTTAAACTTAGTACGACCTTCCACCCTCAAACGGATGGCCAAACCGAAAGGACAATTCAAACCTTTGAGGATATACTTAGGGCATGTGTATTAGAGTTGAGGGATAGTTGGGATGACCATCTTCCATTAATTGAGTTCGCATATAATAATAGCTATCGTTCTAGCATTAGTATGAGTCCTTTTGAGGCCCTTTATGGTAGACGGTGTACATCATCGGTTAGGTGATTTGAGGTTGGAGAGGTGGCTTTATTGGTGCCGGATCTGGTTATAGAGGCTTTTGAGAAGGTTAGGATGATTAGAGAAAGGTTGAAAACAGCCCAAAATCGCCCAAAATCCTATGCCGATGTGAGAAGGAGAGACCTTGAATTCAAAGTGGGTGATTGGGTCTATTTGAAAGTTTCTCCAATGAAAGGTGTAGTTCGTTTTGATAACAAAGGGAAGTTGAGTCCGAGATATGTTTGTCCTTATGAGCTGAAAGAGGGTTATGAGTTGAAGTTACCTAGTGAGATAGGATTGGTTCATCCGATATTTCATATCTCTATGTTGAGAAAATGTGTGGGTGATCCCAATGCTATTGTACCTCTTGATGTTGTGGGGGTTGTTGAGGATAACTTTACTTATGAGGAGGTTCTGGTTCAGCTTTTGCTTTTGGATAGGCGAGTAAAGAGATTGAGGAACAAGGAGGTGATACCCGTTAAGGTTCTTTGGAGGAACTAACAAGTCAAAAGTGCTACATAGGAGGCCAAAGCGGACATGCAAAACCGGTATCCTCATCTTTTCCACTCCACTCAAGCCTAAGGTACTAATTCTAAGTCCCGTATGTGATTCCAAGTCTTATATTTCAGCCGCTATGTCATTCATATGCATTTGTGTTTAAGTTGGTAAATTCATGATGATTTTACACTTATGTTGTAATTTTGGAAATGGTGTTTTAAATGTAATGTTGCATTCTTGTGGGGGCTACTTTGTTTATGATCACTCTTGTCTCATACGTTTTTTTACATTCGAGGACAAATGTTCCCAAGGGAAAGATATTAAAACGACCCCAAAATGTGCCCAAAAATATGCCTCGAAAGTGCCCAGAATCGTAATTTCCATATATCTCAAAATCCATCCGCGATATCGAAAATCCGACTTCATATTCTTGTTCAGGGGGTCAAACTTAGGGGGATAAGGGTCTAACCTCGATTTAAGAGCGAAAGATTAGCAATTATGAAATTTCAAGAATGCAACTTCCAGTGGAAAATCCGCATCGCTTTCGCGACGTGTTACAGTACAAAAATTGGCTTGTTTTTTTCTAACTTGGTCCAAGACTTTTAAGTCTTGGACCTAAGTATTTCCAAATGTGTATTTACCTATACTTAGCTATATTTCACCCTCATATCATCCTAAATATTCCCCAATACTCACTCAAATACTTAGTCATATTTTTCACTCCTAATTCAAGTCTCAAAACCTCTTCCGGATCTAAGGATTTGCTTCAAGCTTCAAGCCTTCTTTTTCAATCTTCACTAAGAGTTTCTCCAAAGCTAAGGTATGTGGGTTTCTTTCATGGGTTCCTTTCACCCATGATGTCCAAGCTTCCCTTTCTTACAAATTGCATGATTTAAAGGTGTTTTACTCAGGGGTCTTGATTATTATGAAAATCACTGCACACTATGTTTGAGCATATGAAATTGTGACTGTTTTACCATGTTTTGAGCTTTGAATCTAAGATATATTGAAAGGATTGGTGAAGGGTTTTGATGTTTATTGCTTCAGGGTGTTACCAAGTATCTATTGAAGCTTTTATATTGAATTTACTAACATGATTTCACTCTTGAAATGCGTGATTTTACACTAGCACTACACACCCTCTAAGTGTTCGATAAAATGTTCGGACGTGGTTTCTTGAGGAATTGAAGGTCCAAAGCATGAGATATCATATGAATGACTATATGATGATAAAAAGAGCTTGTGCATATGATATATTTTATATAAAGTGTTGCATTAGACCATGTCCGATCCTGGGGGACTAAGAGCCCGGGTAACCTTGTTGAGGGGTTAGTGCCTCAAACACCAAGGTGGTGGGTGAGATTGACACTAACCTAGTTGAGGGGTTTGTACCTCACAAACCAGGGTTATAGGTGCGATCATCATCAACCCAGTTGAGGGGTTCGTATTTCACAACCAAGGTGATGGGTGAGATCATCATCAACCTACCAAGGGGTTTGCAGTTTGGAAATCTAGCTTGGTCTCTTCTACACATATGATATCTTGTATAGGTATAAGTTACTTAGGCATATTTTACATAAGCATTGATCATACATGCCACATTGTTATATTATACCTATTACCTATTGTTATGCATTTCGATTATGATGCCCATCTCTTGTTGCACTGCATCCTACATACTTAGTATATTCAAACGTACTAACACATACTCTTGCCTACATGATATCACCATGTAGGAGCCGGAGCCCAAGTTGATCATCCTCCTCCTCCATGTGTCTAGTTCGGTACTACTCAAGCTAATTGGTGAGTCCTCCATTCTGGGAACATTTATCTATGTTTCTCTTATTATGTGTTGAGACACTCTTCTTTATGCTCTATTTGACTATAAGGGTGTGCCCAGTTGCTTTGTCTTGGCCCCAACTCTTATCTATGTAGTAGAGGTGTTTATTGGACATGCTATGTATCTATGATATGAGCTTTGACTTCTTGTCTCTTGATTATGATGTTATCCAAGATTTCCCCTTAGTCCCATTGCCCCTATCCTTACTTTTTATGTCTTTTATATGCTTCTGCGACTAGTGATGTGTAATGATAAGTTAAGAGGCTTGTTTGGGGTTCCTTCGAGTTCCCTATTCGCTGTGTCACATCTAGGCCCTAGGCTTGGGTCGTGACAAAGTGGAAAAGGAGATGACTTATTTCTCGATTTCTTGAGGCTTGAATATTGCAGCAATCATGTGAGGAAACTGCATGTTGATTGGACAATGGTAGATTTTAAATTGCAGAGGTTGGAGACCCCTTGTATCAAATCTCGAAGCAATATTATTTGACACTTATTTAAATAAAAGAAAGAAGATAGTGTTTTCTTAGAAGCCACACACTGAAACTAAATAAAGAAAATATTATTTTCAGAAGTAACACATCATTTGTTTAGGAATTTGGTTTCCTAAAGGGATTTTTTTCTTGCGTGGCAATCATTTTTTTAAAAAATAAATAGGAAACTAATGTTTTGAGATTTATGCATGCATTTCATGAGTAATTGTTGGTGTTGGAGGAAGTAAAAGGCCATACGTGGTTTGTGACTTTGGTTAGTATATTTAAAGAGAAAAAGTTGAGAAGTTACATTGTATGGTGGCAGAGATTACATGGAGAGATGCGACTGTGAGGAGGCTGAGAGATGAAAAGTGCAACTCTGTGCGCAAAACTTTTAAGCGCGATAAGGTGTTGGTACTCATAGGACTTTTAATTAGGTTTTGTTTAAGCTAGGGTATTACCGTAATTTAACTTTTAAGTTTTGGAGTTTATGTTTTAAGATAAAATATAGATAGATAGATAAAGATTTTTGCATATGGATTTTGATCAGGGCAAATTGGATTGGTTCTTCTTAATTAAGTTTGGTGTTTCTTCGACTAAAAGTAAAAGAGTATTATCTGTCAAATTTAGATTTCAGATTGGATCGGGTAAGATGGTTTCTTTTGTAGTTGAGTTTGTATTATTAGCTGATTGAAAATAATAAAAGTAGTTAAAAAAATAACCCATCAGCTTTCAGCCTATGTGATTTTTGCCATGGTAAAATTACGTGATTTGTAAAAATTATGTGAGATAAAAAAGTATATATATTTAATTATTATTTACCCCATATTTGAGTGGTGATAATATAATTTTGTGCTTAATATCATGTTTTTTATGTGTATGAATAAAATAATTGAAAGTTGAAGAATTTAAAGAAAACATGAATAATAATGAAAAATTATATAAGGAAATCATACAATTAATGAATTGAATTCAATATTAATTTTACTATATAATAATGTACTTGACTACACGAAATAAGAACTAAAACAAAGTTGTATGCTATTATCATTAATGTAATAACCCTTCAAATCATTTCCTCCATTACCTGATCCTTTGAGATTCTAAGTCATTTATGACTTGCGTGAAATTGATAATTTGGTCGCCTGGTAGTTCATTTGGTGTCATGGTCTGAAGCTTCCCTCTAGTCGAAACACAATATAGAATCTCAAAGGATCCTAAGCTGACCACTTGACATAAATAAGCATATTAAATTATAGAATATCATACTACAAAAGCATAATAAGAATAGTCTAAACATCTCCTAGCATAGGATAGAAAGATAGGTATAAAATGACGACATAAGCAACATCTAAACATATGTCCAAGAGTCTCTACTACATAAATGTAAGTAGGACAAGCCCTAGCTAAAAAATCGTCTGAAAATGAAATAAAAGAAGTCTAAACATAGACAAAAAAGCATGTCCTCGAACTCTGAGGACTCACCAACGAAAACTGAAAAAGTTGCTGCTGGCCACGGTTGTGAGAGAGAGTACCTGCACCTATATTATGAAACAACATTTTAACACCTTCCACATGACTCAAAATGTATTTATGATGTATTTCTTGAACATAATGACTTCCATGCTTTTTTGTTTTTCAAATGTGAGTTCGTATTCATTTTTAGGAGGCAAAATTGTGTAGGAAAAGAGTCTCCCTCAATTTTTCAAGTCAATCGTATCAAAAGGTAATTTTTCGATCAATTTTCCCTTTACTAGAAAAGTATGCGATGAGTCTGCATGCGTCACCGAGAGGGTCCAAGATAGTTAAAAAGTGGCCTAAACTCATTCCTAGGCCAAAGCAGAGGAAAATTGAACTCCGCGCAAAAAATGACCTTCGTAGGAGCAAGTACGCATCCCCCACTTGTTTCATGCATGTGTAAATTTTTTTGAAAATTTCTAAAACTAAGTGAGGGAAATTGCAACATATCCCAACACTCTTATGTTCATGAATCCCCAAAAATTCTATTATTTTTAGCTCTAAAACTCTCTTAAACTCTCTGAAATTCCTCCCAAAACATCCTCAAAATCTCTCATTCAATTCCTAAATTTCAAGAGCCTCCATTGAAATTCAGGTCTCAAGGTGATTCCCCAAGTCTCCTCAAGCTTCTCCATCATTTTCAAGGCTTCAAAATATGTGGGTCTTTCATCCATGCGTTCTTCCACCCATGGAGCCCAAACCTCATTTCTAATGAAATTTCTTGATTTCAAGGTTTATTTCTTTATGGGTATCTTCTATTACTTCGTCAGCACATGATTTATGTGTGAAATTATTGGTCTATTTATGCATGAACTTTTAGCAAAGATTATGATTTGTTTCATGACATTAAAGCTATGTATGTTATAATATCTTGAAAAGCTATGAAAGATTATAGAGTTTGGAATAGATTTCATGATACTGAAGCTAAGGATTTTACTATATCGATGGTGGGTTGATCTGAATGGTTCCTAAATTATCATGTTTTATTTCATCCACATCCAATACTCTTGAACTGCATGATTTTAAGCTCATATATATATACCTACCATGTTGACTAAGGCTATATGATAAAGTGATGTGCTGCTGAAATACAATAATTTTTATGCTTAAAACTTAAAATTTAACGTTCTCAAAATGATGTTAGTAGGTTTCATGTGTTTTTATGTTGCTTTTATAGGATTACGGGATTTGGTATAATTTTGGGCAAAGTTCTATAGAATTGAAGTTTTTTGGGATTTATGGACAACTCTACGGGCTGTGGTTTACTCCAGGAGCCGTAAGTTGGTTTCGTGGGTTAGATCCAGTCAAGGTCCAAGTTTAAGATGCTGCAACCATGAAAATTCAGATGATCCATAGATTTCTTCATGGGTTGTGGGTAAGATCATGCCTAGAGGATCAAGATTCTGAAGAGTTTCGAAGAAGTTAGCAGACAAAACCCTCTATGGGCCATAAGTCAGAAGATGACCTGCAAGAAGGTCTTATGAAGTTGAAGTCTATTTTGGAAAGTGCAAAGCACGAAGCCCAGGTATGGATTGCCATTTCACATATGGCCCGTAACCTCATCTGTAGAAGCTGCCGAGTCTAGTTTTCCTATTTCGTTTTGGATTTATATTTTACTTATTATAAATAGGTTTTGTCACGCCCTAAAGTCCCGTTAGGACGGATTGACACCCGTTGCTGATAAGGCTCGGGAGAACAAACCTGTATCTATGCGCTTTCTATACATATTCTAAGAGATTTCTACCTTTGACATGCCTTTAGGAAGATAAATAAGGATAACAAGACAAAAGGAAATGCATATGACTAGGCCGTTGGGGCCACGGTGTTTGAAGTACAAGACATGACCACACTTTGATTTACATAGTCTATAAAGCCTCTAGATAAAGAAAGTATCTGACAAGGGTCGGGACAGGCCCCGCCTCAACTAACTGTACAATGTAAACATATAAGCTCTAGACACACACAAAGCCCCGAAGCAACCTGGAGCTTGGTATCAACAACTGGATGTCCTGTACTCCTACTGGGGAGATCTACTAGCATTTGTACCTGTAACATGAAATGCAGGTCCCACGTAAGGGACATCAGTACGAGATAATATACTGAGTATGTAAGGCATGATATACTGTATGTGAAGTAATAGCCCAAATGAGACCATGCACTGGTGCAAGATTAGAGACCACCTTTGGTTATACTTTGGAATCATGTACTTTATGTTCTTTATATTACTTTACTTTTACTGTATAATCTGTGTACAACTGTAATACAAATGACCAACTGATCAGTGGTAAACTGTATCGGGATCATCCCTGGCTAGGTTCTTCCTTAACCCCTCGGGCTACCACCCGTGATAGGATCGTCCCTGGCTGTGATTCTTCGACACCTCGAGCTACTACCCATCAATAAACAATATACTTTACATTTCAATTACCTTTGAGATAGTTCTCTTGGTGGTCATAATATTGGAACTGTAGGACTGTATATGTAGCATGTGACATGTAGATAATCACACAAGACAATATGATAGTGAAAAGAGTAGGTTACACAAATAACGAAATGTATATGAAATGAAACAACTCGTGAACTTTATTTAGTAACAAGAACCCATGTAACTTAGTATCCAAGCATGTATGCAGATTTAAAGGTGACTATGTATGGAAGCATATGAACATGTCAAAGAGTGGAGACATGGTTAATAGTTTTGTCAGAGTTGGCAAGTGCCTTTATGTGCCAATGAAGAATCTAGATTTCATGCCTAGTAATACGAAATCAAGTAGCCTTACATACCTCGTTGTATGACCTTGTTACTACCTCGAGATAGCCTTCCCTTCTTCCAAATACTTATCAACAACATAGTAGGTGATAAAACTAGCATTAGTAGCCAATAGATACATCTTGGCAGCCCAATCACATAACAAAACAATACACGGACAGCAAACGGGTATTTACCCGAGCGTATTCTTTCAATCTTTACGCCCGTAATCGTATTTTCTAACACACATTCACATGTACACATCATGTTCAGCCTGGTTTAGTGTCACAACAGTCTCACAACAGCTCACAAGTCACAACACATAACAATTCTGCACAACCTACAAATGGACAGCATAACGTTACCTCCCTTCACTACATTTCAACATCGACAACTCCAAACCTATTCCAACTCTAACCAAACTATTCCAGCAACATTTACACATACAAATAGTACTAAAACGGTCTTAGAACAACCCACAAGTTCCAATCAACATTACACTTAAGATAACACAATAAAACGCATTTGTTAAATGAAACCAAAATCAGCGCAGCAACCTTAGGGTAATATTTCTACATCAAACCATATTAATAACATAAATATCTCTTCATAATACATCCCACAAACCATAGAGAAATCACTAAAAAGAGGCAAGTGTGCAGCAACTTTCTAAATACATGCTGTCCCAAATTTCCAGCACAAACATACTAGCATATACTTGTTATTTTTCATAAGAAAACCATACTAAACACATGTGT
>JAPFFP010000001.1:6961455-6980023 GCA_026153255.1 Solanum medicagineum
TATAGTTGTAGGAGTGAGGCAGTCCAAATGTGGATGAACTCTTTGCCTTTTTCTGATTGGTTCTTGTAAGTCATCAAGCTTATCACAAACACTATGTGATAAGATCAATTTTTGATTGGTTGTTGAACTTTGACCAGGATTGCCACATCATGAGAACACATGGCATTTTCTTATTGGTCTTGAACTTGACTGGAATGCCAAGTCATCTTGACATGTGGCATAAGTTTAAGCCTCAAGATGAAGTGGAGGTTGGACTTGAAATTAATAAAATGAACTTATTAATTTGTGAAGTCCAAATTAATAAATTTAATCCAAATGATCATGAATTTAAATTCAAATTTCGTATGAATTTAATTCACTAAAATTTTTGTGTCTACAGATGCCCCCTACTTCAAGGCTTGTCGAAGTGTAGATTGGTTGAATTTTAACGACTAGGCTTGAAGTACCGGTAGAGTCAACGCTCTTATGTAGAAACAATAGTGACTCTTTTCTTGTCGGAAGCGATTTCACAATTTGTAAATGAGTGAAATTTTATGTTGCACATTTAAGAACATAACACTAAAGTTAAAAACATTTTTTTTCAATTAATTGAACATTTTACGCTTAGCCCGTAGCCACGTGTGATTTGTTTTTGGCTACTCTAAGCTGTTAATGAAAGAAGAATTAATAATTAAAAAAAAATGTGTTAAAACACTTAGCCTTCATGTGGTATTCATCAAGAATTAATCAGAAAATGTTGGATAAGTTTTTTTGATTCTTATCCAAAGTTGGTGTTTTTCATGTGGGATTCTCCAAGTAGATTTGGATTTGGCTTTCCAACGTTAATTAGGATTCCAAGTCCTTTGCAAAAACAACTTCTTAGGTGATTCCTTGTTGAAATCTTATTGGATTCTTCCTTATTTGAGTCTATATAAAGGTGACAAAGTCTCAAAGAGGACACCACGAGTTTGCTGCATAAGAACAAGTTCTTGAGGATAAGAAAGCTTCAATTCTGCACGACTTCACGAGAATCCCAATATCTTGTCTTAGGGATATCAAGACCACGAGCAGTTTGAGGAGATGAAAAGTAGACATGAAGGGCTACATCACATGCCAAAACGATAATCAGATTACTTAGATTATCCCAGGTAATTTTTTAAAAACCTATTTATACCAGGTAATTTTTAAAAACCGCATTCACTTTCTGATTCGCTGGTGATTTCAGCTCTACGCGCCCTCACAAAAATCATCATATCTTGATGTAGGAATATCGAAATCGCAAGCCATTTGAAGCGTTACACAGTAGAAACAAAGGGCTACGCGGATATGACTTCACATTCCTTATAGATTATTACAGGTAATTTCTTGAAACCCGAATTCACTTTCTGATTCGCTGGTGATTTCAGCTCTGCATGACTTCACGATAATTGTCACATCTTGATGTAGGAATATCGAAATTGCAATCCATCTGAAGAGTTGGAAAGTAAACAAGAAGGCTGAGACTATCTTGGAAACAACGATCATATTTCTTATAGATTATTACAGTTAATCTTTTTGAAATTCAGCATGTAAATCCTAATCTGCCATTTTTTTTCACCAGTCTCGGCTTCATGAATCTCATCTTTTTGCTAACCCTTTCTTTGTGGATATTCAAACGCAGAGGATATTGTTGTATATTTCCACAAGAAAGATCATACTTTCATGATCTCCATTCGCCTTATCCTCAACTTGAGATTTCAAATGATAAGCAAGACCCACATGCCAAGATCCTTACTTTGGCAGTTCATCCTCCCTGATTGGTGCTTTTTCGCTTGATAGAGGATCACCTAATGACTCCCCTCATCTAAATCAGTGGCCAGTAAAGGAGGAAATTGATGTTCTTGAATTCAACAAGCCAGTTACTACCATCACTTTATTCTGCAATCATCTATGCATGACAAGGCAACTAATTCAACTTCGCCCAAGTTTCTGATAAAGGTCTCGCCACATGGAGCTATCCTTCTTCTTGTTTTGGCGAATTTCAATACATGGTTCGCTATTGGGAATGGGTGGAGATGTTCTTAGCTGTAATAAGGAGGTGTTGGAGCAGATCAAGTTGTATGATGCTATTTTTGCCTCCTTATTTACGTACGACATCAATGAGAACGTATTGCGGGCTTTTTGTGAACTTTAGCATTCATCAACCAATACTATGTGTGTCGGTATCGGTGAACTTTCTATTTCACTATAGGATATGTGCATAATTGGAGGACTTTATGTCCACGGAGAATTCTATGATGAAGTCGTGCCTTCGGCCCAAGAGTTGATACAAGCAAATCCACAAGGCGAGCCATTTCTTCCTAGGACTTGCGCCTATCTATTTTCAGCATTTCATCGACTTGTACGAGGTGCGTCTCAAAAGGTCTCTTTCCGTGACTGGGTAAGTTTCTGGTTTAGAGGACCAGAAAGGTACCAAGAACCCACACCACAGTCGTCCAGACACCAACCTAGGCCAAGAACAAGTCATAATCCTTCAGGCTACATAGACATGTCTTTTTTACCGCGAACTGAGGAAGAGAATGTTGCTTTCATTGAGTTAGGCGTGGATGGACCTCTCAGAGAAGAGACGAATTTAGCTGCTTTTCTTGCATGTTGGATTTATAAGTTTGCTTTTCCAACCAAGAATTTTGACCACATTCGTCCTAGTGTCTTCAAAATTTCCAGTTTGATGGCTCATAAGGAGAAGTTTTCATTAGCAATCCCTATCTCGACGAGCATTTACAGAGGTTTGAAGAGATTTCGTCTTCATCAAACTTGAGAGCGAGTGGCATAATTTTTCCCATACAATATGTCTATGGATGGATTGGTGCTTATTTTGACACTCACCATCATAGTCGTCATCACAATGGTGCTCGCATGTGTAAAATTGGTGGAGAGAAAATGGCCAAATACTTTGATCTCAGAGGTGCACGAAGATTGTTTCAGGATGTGAATATTAACCACTTGGCTATGTTGCAGTCTAAAGAGTTATCTCTTGAGGATAGCAGCGACTTGTCTAGCTCTTGGAGCGATTATTTCATCAGTCTTCGTTCGAGTCACCTTGTAGTCAGGCATAATGACCGCCTTATTCTGGAGCCTTACAGTCCTCAAAGGTTTAGTCGTCAATTTGGATTCGTCCAAGACTTAACGGGTAACTTGATTGAGTTACGATGTAATGGTACACTTCAAGAATTGGTACAGCTTTGGGATTCCTGTACTCACCTAGGAAGTACCTTGACAATTCTCATTCTATCTTCTCCTGATAGGCCTTTAATGACTTGCAGATATGCAAATTGGTGGTTAGCTGGTAGAACCAATCCTATTGGACAGAATAAGATCACTTTAAATTTTTCAAAGCATGACGATGCTCATGAATCATCTAAAGTTTGCCATTCTCCATCACAAGATCAAAATAAGTCTTCTTCTTCTCCCCTTGTTATGTCACAAGCAAGTCAGTCATCTAAGTCTTCGACTTCCCTTGTTATGTCACAAGCAAGTCAGTCATCTAAGTCTTCGACTTCAAAGGGAGTGTCAAGGCGGAACGGGAATGGAACTAACCCTCCTTCATTGACATCAAATATGTGTATTACTTCCACTGTGACGTCAGAAAAAGTTGGCAAGAGAAAACACCTTCCCATCTCATATGAAAAAAAAACTACTAGGCGGTCATCAACCCAAGCGCATTCCAAAGATGAGACTGCACTTATTCCTTCAGATGTAGTTGTAGGTACAGATGGGGACACTAGCTCAACGGAAGGTGAACCAGATCGAGATGAACATTGGAATCGCAGAAGGAAGAAGGTAAAAGACCAAGATGCCACATCTGACCTGGACACAATCATCATAGACAGCGAAACATTTTTTGCTGGTTCTTCTGGCTCTGTCATGCCATTGACTGAACTTGCAGAAGAAGTACAATCACTTTTCTTCCTTTAGTTTTTTTAATAGTTAAGCTCCTTTATTTATTTATTTATTCATCCCTTTCTTCTTCTTCTTCTTCTTCAAAATGCATTATGTTTCCAAGATGTGGGGTGCCTTGTGCGAGTGGGTGACAAAATTCTCTCTTGATTCCCAAGATAACTTTTCAAAGATAAATGATGGTGTCAACCTGATTTCAGAAGAGGTCAAAGCAACTAATGTTGTCAATACGCCTACTTTGGAGGATTCTGTTAAAGCTTTCTTCGAGACATATGAGGAGTATGATGCCATGAAGTTGTCTTCATCTCAAAAAATGACTAAAGAATGTCACCAAAAGTTACTTTTTGATGCATAAGATCGCCTTATCAAGGCAAAGGAGGAAAGCACAAAAGCCAATGAGTGCATAAAGGATCTTCAGGCAACTCTTACAAAAATCAATGAAGAATTAAAGATCTTGACCACAAAGAAGAAAAAGACCATTGCAAATATGGAGGAACAAGATGAACAACTATCTTAACATCAGGAGGAGATTATCACTTTTGAAGGTGAAATTCGTGCTATTGAGGAGAGACTCTGTTATCTGAAGATGAAGTGGAAAAGTCATCCAAATTGAAGGAAACAGTCGAGACGAGTTGCCAACAAATCCTAGAGTTCAATTCCTTTCCATAGTTTAACTTCTTGCTTAGGATTTGCTTATTCCTTAGAATTTTCTTATGTTGATATAGTGATAATCTTCTTTTGGTGGAAAAAAAGTGGCATCTTTCTCTTAAATGTTTTTCTCTTGTTCACTTTTATATTTATTTCCAATCGTTTCGGCCCTCATGTTTTGACATTTCTCATCAAACTTTTCAGCCTTGAGCATCCATGGTAGAAAATCAATAACTCGATGTAGAAGCATCGAAATAATGAGATTCTTGTTTTCTTAGAGTTTTAACTCATAAAAGTACCATATATATAAAAATAACGATCGATAGATCTCTAGATTTATACATATATATTTTCAAAGTTGACTCAAGTTCTGCCTCGTGCAACTTTTTAGCTTTGAGTACCTGCGGTAGAAAATTAATAACTCGATGTAGGAGCATCAAAACGATGAGATTTTTGTTATTGGAAGCATACCTTGAAAAAGTACAACTTATGTAAAAATCACGGCCAAAGAACCTATGGATTTGTACAAATATAGTTTCAAAGTCAACTCAAGATTTTCCTTGCACAACTTTTCATCTTTGAGCACCTGCGGTAAAAAGTTAATATCTCGAAGTAGAAGCATCCAAATGATGTTATTCTTGTTCCATTGGATGTGTAACTCATAGGAGTACAACATATGTAAAAATCATGGCCAAAGAATCTACGGATTTGTAGAGGTATAGTTTCAAAGTCGACTCAAGTTCTTTCTCGCGCAACTTTTCTGCTTTGAGCATCTGCGGTAAAAAAATTAATATCTCGAAGTAGAAGCATCCAAATGATGAGATTATTATTCCATTGGAAGTGTAACTTGTAGGAGTATAACATATCTAAAAATCACGGCCAAAGAACCTATTGATTTGTACAGATGTAGTTCAAAGTTGGTTCAAGTTCTGTCTCGCACAACTTTTCAGCTTTGAGCCTTTGTGGTAGAAAATCAATAACTCGATGTAGGAATGACAAAACTAGGAAATTATTTTTTCATTACAAAGAAAGAACTAACAGAAACAATATACATGAAATTCGCAACAAAATTCATTCCAAATTGATGAGAATGAATCTTTTTGTGAGTTGACTAGGTGCCTTGACTGCCAATTCCACATCTTTTTTTTTTTCGAAAAAGAAACAAAATCTCTTGAGCTTGGAGTGTCCAAATTAGGATCTTTGCAAATATATCATACAAATTAGTAAGCCTTCAACTCAAAGAGTATTTTCCGTTTGACGTCGTGGGTAAAGATGCCCCTAATTTTGAGTAACTTTTTGAAGCCTTAATGAGTTACACAAAATTGTCCCTCTACCACGGCACGAGTTTAAATTGAGCTTCAAGTTGCTTGATCCAACAATTGTGGATTTTAACAGTCTTTCATATGCTAAGATTTCAAATGTGACCTTATTTCCCAACTTCTAGTGGCCTTAATAGAAATTTCTTAACTCGACGTGCTGCTTCTTTCGTTGCGAAGAGGAATTTAAGAACTACAACATATGCAAGAATGTTCATGCTTTTGTATAGAAATAACACTTCTAAAATATATATTTTCATGATTAAGACATGCTACGAACCACTCCTTTTTTTAACTCATACGACTGAACTTAGAATGATATTCTAAGCTACCTATGTACCTCAACGAAAAGGATCAAGTCATAATGTAGTTCAAAGAGAGGAGTTAATTTTTTTTAATTTATTATTATTATTTTGGGACGTACACAGTTTATACTCATGCAGGCAAGGAGTATCAGGTGACTTTCATGGGAAGCATTGCTTCAAGAATTTGCTATTGATCGGACCAACTCTCAGGCCATCGTTATTCATGATTTTGTATGCTCCATTTGAATATACTTCCTTCATGATGTATGGACCATCCCATTATGATGTGAACTTGTCGGCTATACACTTATTGAGGATTATGGGTCTTCGAACAGCTTATACCAACTCCTACTTGAAATGATCGTTACCGTACTTTCTTGTTGAAGGCTCTAGCTAGTCGAGCTTGATAGCATTCCAACTTCTGTTGTGCTTCCAATCTTTTCTCGTCTAATGCCTCCAATTCTGCTAGACGAAGTTGAGTGTTGCTTTCGACCATAACTCCCTCTTCGATTGCCATTCTCAGTGATGGAATTTGTTGTTCTAACGGAAGGACCACTTCTACACCATATACTAGAGAGTATGGAGTTGCTTATGTAGCAGTTTTGAAGGTTGTTCGGTAAAGCTTCGCCAATCTTCTCATGCCAATCCTTCTTATTCTTAGTGACGACTTTCTTTGACAAGTTACCTAGTGTCTTGTTAAAAGCTTCAGCAAGGCTATTGACAGGAGCATTGTACATTGAAGACTTGCATTACTCAAACCTAAATTTCTTGCACAAACTCCTCATAAGCTTGTTGTCGAAAGGTGTCCCATTATCAGTGATTATGTACCATGGTATGCCATACCTGAAAATTATGTTTGGCTTGATAAAGTCAACAACACTTTCCTTCTTCACTTCTTTTAATGGAGCAGCCTCATCCCATCTAGAAGTAGTCAGTGGCTACTAAGATATATATCTAACCTTTTGATGACTTGGGAATAGGTCTAACAATATCAAGTCCACATGCATCAAATGGCCACGATGCTATGGTTGGGTGAAGAGGCTCAGGGGGTTGGTGTATGTAATTGGCATGGAATTGACATGCTTGACACCTTTTAGCATGCTCTAGACAGTCCATCACCATTGTCAGCCAATAGTATCCCATCCTCTTGATGCAGAAATGAAGTTTGGGCCCTGATTGGTGTGCCCCACAAGTGCCAGAATGCATTTCTTCCATTGTTTGTTGAGCTTTTTCTTTGTCAAGGCATCGTATACGAACAATGAAATAATATCCCTTCATAGAAAATGAATTGTGGTGCTCTTCTCTTGATTTCTGCTATTTTTTTGACATCTTCAAGCAATATTCCATGTTCAAGGTAGTCAATCAGTGGCTATCTCCAATCCTCTTCTTCAATAACCTGAATAGACATATGATGACTCTCATTGACATCGAGGAATAATTCATCGATAAGATACAAACACTTTTGTCGAATCACTTCTCCAAGTGCCATCGTTGTGGCCAAGTTAGCCAAAGCATTTGCCATGCGGTTTTCTTCTCTTGGGACATGATTTAATAACACTTTATCAAAGCTCTTGAGCAAATAAATGGCATATTGATGATATGGCATAAGATCCTCTTTTTTTTTTACCTCATAACATCCCAATAGATGATTGAGGATCAACTTAGAGACACCATAAATGTCCAACTGTGGAACCTTCATATCCGATGCCATTTCAAGACCAATAATCAAAGCTTGATATTTTGCGACATTGTTAGAGCATGTTTCACCTAGAACAAATGAAAACAGTGAGATTAGTCTTTCAGGAGATATCAACAAAACTCCTGCCCCCGCTCTATCTCGACGTGAAGTCCTATCAAAGAACATTGTCCATGCCGATAGACCTTCGATGAATAACACATCTTCATCAGGAAACTCATCTGAAACCTCCCACTCTGCTGGAAAAGGATGATCAGCAAGGAAATTTGTGAGTGCTTGCCCTTCTACAGCTTTTTGAGGCGTGTATACGATGTCATATTGGTTAAACAATATAAGCCATCTTGCCAGACATCCAGAGAGAACTGGTCGAGTCATTACAAACTTTATAGGATCAGCTCGAGAAATCAATTGGATGGTATATGCTTCAAAATAATGCCTTAGCTTCTTTACCGCATAAAGTAATGGTAAACACATCTTTTCGATAGGTGTGTATTCAACTCAGATCAAAGTCCGACTCAAGTAGTATAATGCTTGTTCCTTATCATCCTCATTCTTCTGAGCCAATAGTGCCCCAAGTGATTGCTCTTGCGATGCGACATAAAGTATCAATGGCCTTCCAAATGTTGGTGCCCCTAAAGCAGGTGGATTCAAAATAAGTATCTTTTGATGCTTTCAAAAGCATTCTGACATGATTGATCCCAATGAAAAGTGATGTTCTTCCTCATTAAATGGTTGAAAGGTTGGCATCATCCAGCTAGATTAGAGATGAACCTCCGAATGAATGCCAGATTTCCTTGTAAACTATGAAGCTCTTTTAAATTCTTTGGCTCGGGAATTTTTTGAATGGAATCAATCTTTGTTGGATCAACTTCAATTCTATGATGATGAAAAATGAACCCAAGATAATTTCCTCAAGAAACTCCAAATGCACATTTGTGTGGATTCATCTTCAAGTCAAACTTTCTTAATCGTTCAAAAACAATTCAAAGATCTTCAAGATGGTCATGCCTACGCTTCGTCTTTACCACCAAGTCATCAACATAACACTCTACCTTTTCGTAAAGCATGTCATCAAAAATATGTTGCATTGCACGTTGGTAGGTGGCACCAGCATTCCTTAAATCAAAAGGCATTACCTTGTAACAATATATTCACTTTGGAGTCTGAAAGCCAGTGCATTCCTCGTATTTTGGAGACACTCTGATTTGATTATACCCGGATGGCCCATCCATGAACGCCATAGCCTCATTCCAAGTTGTAGCATCCACCATGAGTTCGATAATTGGTAATGGAAAGCCATATTTTGGACACCCTTTGTTCAAGTCTCGAAAATCAACACAGACGCGTATTTGACCATTCTTCTTCTTGACAGGTACAATGTTTGAAATCCATGACGGGTACTCCACTTCTTGAATAAATCTAGCCTCAATGAGTTTGTTGACTTCATATTCAATTTGTGTCACCAATTCAAGGTGAAACATACGTTGCGACTGCTTTATGGAACGCGCCCCACTTTTGATTCCTAAATGGTGGATAGCTATCTTAGGACTAAGGACGGGCATTTCTTTACACAACCAAGTGAAGACATCTTTGTACTTGAACAATAGCTTGAACTATTCACTTTCTTCCTGAGGCGTAAGCAGTGTACTAATGAACGTTGGGCATGGATCTTCCAAAGTGCCTAGATTCAACTCCTTGAGTTCATCCACTGTCGATTGCACACCATCTTCAAGTTGAGGTGGAGCTTCTTTGACATTATCATCCACATTATCAAAGCATGGACTATCTTCCATTGTTATGTGATATGACGTTTGCACAAAGTTTGAATCCGTATTTTGCATTTCGCCAAAGGATGTAACGACTTCTTCTTGTTTCTCATTTGTTCTCCCATGAAATTGGTTAGTGAATACAATGGTACTTTTCTTCACCTTTAATGAGCCTTCAAATATTGATTGATAAAACAACCTTCCTTTTCATACGTGACGAAAAAAATTGTGGATTTCTTTATCGTCCATCTCTGTACAAAAATCTTTTCTTTCACGCTTCACTACCTTTTCTAATAGTGAATTCCTTATGGCTCCCAAGTGATAAAAGACTGGGATTTTTGAGGTCATGGAGTCTTCTTCGATCTATTTAGAAGTTTCACCTTTATCCTTGCACCCTAATCTTTCAAATAAAGAGGTTTGGGGTGTCAATCTTCCTATGCAGTCGAACACTGAAGCTCACTGTTGAGTTTTCTCTTCTCCAACCTTCTCTTCCTTCCCTATGGAGGGGTAGTGTGATGAAGTCGTCTCCCTCTTAGATGAAATTCGTAAAAGTTCTGCTAAGCTAAATTCGATCCCAAACTTAGGAGTGGCGACAAGATACCCCTGCTTTCTCAACATCATCTGAGAATCTATAAGCCCATGCATCTTTTCACCAGTGACTTCGTCTTTTAACTCGCCTAATCTTGTTGGATTCTAGAAATCACATCCTGATTTTTAAAGCAGCCCAAAGACCTTTGGGTCAAAGTGTCCTCTTATTCCACTAATAGGGGTATTTTCCTTTGAAGGCTCGGGAGTTACAGATGGTACTTGAGCAATTGGGATGGTCATATTCTCTTTCAAGTCTTGGCATAGATCATGGCTCATCTCTTTGCTTGAAGGATAAACTTGTTGAGTACATTCTTCCAGTAGAGGTTTCCCCTTTCTTTGACATTCTCGTGGGATATAGCGAAAAATTGGGTATTCTTTACCAACCCTTGCATGCATATGTTCTTCAGATGGTGAAAGGTTAATAGATACTTCTTTGGTGCTCTTCTTAAGAATGTTGACAGCAGCCCATTGAACATTATTCTCTTCTTTCGAATCGATGTCAACTGAATCGTTCAATGTGACTTTCTCCATGTTTGATTTACAAGATTCTACATGATTCAGTCTTAGTAAAAGGATTGATGTCTACCTAATTTTGACTATTTCTCTGTCTTTTACATACTTCATGCACTGATGCAAAGTATATGGTACCACTCCATTTTCATGAACCCAGGGACATCCAAACAACAAGTTATATGACGTTTTGTCATCTATGACATGAATCAGCATTTTTGATTGTATGTCGCCAATAGATAACTCTATGCGAATCGGTCCTATGGCCCATTGTCCACCTTGATTGAAACCTTGGATTAGTAAGTTACTCTTGGACAATTCATCAATCATTATTCCAAGCCGCTTCAACACTAGTTTTGGCATGATGTTGACTGTTGAGCATCCATCTATTGATATACGATTGAAGTGTTGTTCTCAAATGGCTCCGAAAACAAACAGAGGCCTATTGTGTGGCTTAAACCCCAACAATAAGTCATCATCCGTGAAGGCAATTGTAGAAAAACATGGGGCGACTTGTTTGTTAGCATGACTTTCTTGTTCCATCATTGGCTTAAGCCCGTCTCCCATTTTCTTTGCTTTGTCACTGCTAGAAGTCACATGTGTTGAACTGATTTCACTGCCTTATAGGAACTTCTCAGGAAAAAATTTGTGCAATGTAATCGGTTTCCGAACCTTCTCCGATGAAGGACCATTAGGCTTCTTACTAGTAGAAGAGTGGAAATTCTTAAATGCCTGTACTTGTTCCACATCATTCTTCACTACTCTTGGCTTGGGCACTCATATCTTCAGAACTTCTTGATGCCTGCGCTTCTTATGAAAAACCAAAGTCCAACTATCATCTAAATTATCTTTAGATTCGTCGTCTACCTTTGGTGATCTTTCCAGGGTCTCCTATAGAAAATCAATTCCAATAGGAGTAAAATTACCAAATTGCAAAAAAAGTAGTGTTTGGCGACTTTGAACACTCCATATGGTCGGCCATTACACTAGCATGATTTTCTCCTGCTATTTCATCCATGTCAATGATGACTTTCCCTTCCCTCACCAGCATTAGAAGTTTCTCCTTCAAGACGAACATTTTTCCATCTGATGACTTATGACATGGTGAAACTTGCAGTACTTAGGATGACTAACTTTGTTAATTTCCTTGGGCCTCTTTGATTTAGGAAGCTCAATGACCTTCTTGGCTAGAAACTCATCGAGAGTTTGAGTCAGGAAATGGGTGAACTTTTTCCTCTAACTCCTTTAAGGTTGGACGACATTTCTCCTCCCTTGGATATTGACTCGGAGTTTCTTCTTCCTTCAACTTTTGCTTGGTTGTGACCTTTACAAGAGTTGCCATTACCGCCATAGATTTCTTAGTTTGAACCTTTGAAATTGTACCTTTCTGGAACTCCTTCTTTGGCCAGCTCAGCAAAAAGGGATGCCTTCCCATGACACGTGATGCTCAACTCCATGTCATCTGCTCGCGTAGCAAGTTCTTCAAAAGTCCGGGGTTTGATCCCTTGCAGGATGTACAATAGACCCCAATGCATCCCTTGAATACACTTTTCCACCGCTGATATTTCAGTAAGTCAATCTTTACAGCCCAAAATCAATGCTCTCCAATGGTTGATGTAATCCACCACAGGCTCATTTTTTCTCTGTTTAGTGCCAATTAATTTTATCATGCTCGCAGTTCGTCGATTGCTATAGAAATGGTTGAGAAACTCTCTTTCTAATTGCCCCCAACTATCGATGGACTTATTCTCTAGGTCGATATACCAGTGAAATGCATTTCCTTTCTACGAACGAACAAATTGTCTTACCAAACAATCACCATGTGTTCCAGCATTGTTACAAGTTTCAACAAAGTGGGCAATGTGTTGCCTCAAATTTCCTTTGCCATCAAACTATTGCAACTTTGGTGGTTGATAATTTATTGGCATTGGCAGACAATCAATCCTTTTGGTGTAAGGCTTAGAGTAGTACAACAAACTTTGTGGTGCTCCACCATATTGAGCTCTGATGCTTTTTGATATCATGTCTTACAATTGTTGAATAGACAACGCGAATTGTTGTTCCTTTTGGAATTTAGACCTAGCAGGTGACTCATCAACATCCTTATTTTGTAGAGTAAATCCAGGCAGACAAGTGGGGACGTGACTTGACTCTCCGGGTGCGAAGGCCTCTATCTTATTCATAAGTTGAGCGATTTGAAGATCTTTATCCTCGACAGATTTCTTCAAAGCCTCAATAGCTTGTTCCATCATTGCAAACTTCTCATCTAAGTTAGTTACATCTGCCATTAAAGCGTTGACCTTTGTCGGACTCGGAGAGTTCGAAGAGCTCTCTGATTCACCTATGTTGAAGCCAGTATGGGAGAATTCTTCAAATAATGTTGACGCAAGGTTAACTTTAGGGCTTACAGATTCAGCCGCTAGATGAGATTTGCTCTTTTTTGCCAGCTCCAAGGAAGTGAAGTATTCATGTCCATTCAAACCACTAGTTTTGAACTTACGTCGAGTGATGGGGCCACCATGACTAAGGTCAATAGATGTGGCAGTAGTAGAGTCCTTGCATAAAGCATCATTGGTTTTTTTTCAGTCCATTGCAGCAGTTGAATTGATTTGCAGGAAGAAGAGATGAAGAGCAAAATCGATGCCACTGGGTGTGCCAGTTTGTTTACAACATATTTTTAAAGCAATAAAAAATAAATTTCAATCACTAATAAAATATGAAAAATATAATTTTATTGATAAAGAATATTGGTACAAATCTGTTCCTCTCTTGATTCTTCTCTCATAAGATTTCTCCATGATTTGAGGGCTGGCGTATTCCTCGAACGTAGGATGATTTTGACCTCCTTAAGCCATATTTTGATCTCTATGGGATATTTGAGATTTCTTTTCAAGGGAATATAGTACCCTTTATATAGGCATGAATTAGGGTTTAGAGTTGAGTAGCCTCCAAGAAACTCTGACTGAAATAGGACTCATTTTGTAGAGTCCTATAAAATTTTGATGTATACAAATGCCCCCTGCTTCAAGGCTTGTCTGATTGGTTCTTGTAAGTCATCAAGCTTATCACAAACAGTAAGTGATAAGATCGATTTTTGATTGGTTGTTGAACTTTGACCAGGATTGCCACATCATGAGAACACATGGCATTTTCTTGTTGGTCTTGAACTTGAATGGAATGCCTAGTCATCTTGACACGTGGCATAAGTTGAAGCCTCAAGATGAAATGGAGGTTGGACTTGAAATTAATAAAAATGGACTTATTAATTTGTGAAGTCCAAATTAATTAATATAATCCAAATGATCATGAATTTAAATTCAAATTTTGTATGAATTTAATTCACTAAAATTTTTGTGTCTACATTGATATAATAGTATCTCATGGCATTAATGTTTTAAAGACAAAATGGTGCACTTGGTTGAATGGAAAGGGGTCTTGGAGAAACTTTCTGTTTGTGAGTCAAGATAGAACCTCAATCGGAAATGTTTGCTCTAGTTTTTATTGTTTTTTTTGTTGAAACTGTTTCTTATGCATGGAAAATGAGTTTTGATGTAGGACATATTGTAGGAGAAACCCATTACCTTATAGGTGGAAATTTCCACAACATGCACTTCTAAGAAAGAATTGTTGCAGTAGGATAATAGTTAGGATGATTTGAAAAATATTATAACATTATAATTTCTCAAGATCACATATTCGAAGTGTGAAAACAATCTCTTAGTAAGATTTGCTTTTCATAGACCCTTGTATATGATCTTTGATGAAACATATACATAGTGAGAGCTTAGTGCACTAGATTATTGATTAATGAGCTTGATTGAATGGAGTTACTTGAAACAAGAGGGGCCAATACCCATCTAATACTTCATTCCTGTTGAGTGGTCTTTAAATACTAAAAAGGTCTTGCGAAGTTGGTTGAGGCTATTAGAATTCTCCGTGTCATTGTGGACGATTTTATGGCTATTGAAAGTCTTTTCTAGGCTAATGTCTCCAGGTATTAGGATATTTTTTGTGTGTGTGTTAACCCATGAATTCTTTGGTGGTATGACTTCTACCAATTTTTTCATGAAACATTTATAGAACTTTCTGTAAAAACCTAGCAAGGAATTTTGACAGCCTCCGCCCAATAAATAGAGTATTTTTTGATATTTAGGGGAGAAATTAAACGAATTTCTTTGTTTCTCATGTGTGTTAGCCCATTAAATTATTAATATTATGGTTTCCAATCAATGTTTTCATGAAATCTTTACAAAACCATCAGTTAGGACTTGTGGAAGAGTTCCAATAGCTTCAACCTGATCCACAAAGCATTTTGTGGTATTTAGGGTCCACTCAATGAGAATTAAGTGTTTTTTTCTATGTTAGCCCATGAATTTTTAATGGTATGACTTTTAATCAATTTTTTATGAAATCTTTAAAGAACTGCCCATTTGGACCTGGGTAGGGATTCCAATAGCCTCGGTTTGATCTGCGGGGCGTTGTTTTTCAAATTTAGGGTCCACATAATAGGTTTTAGGCAATTTTCTCTATTTATTGTGTATGTTGGCTTATGAATTTTTTCGTGGTGTGGCTTCTTATCAATTTTGCTGAGAGATTTTTATAGAATCGTCTATAAGGATCTGGAGAATAATTGTAATAGACTCGACCCCATCTGCGAGGTACTTTTTGGCATTTAAGCATTTATGAGTCATTCAACAAGAATTAGACAATTTTATCTATTTTTCGTGTGTGTTAGCCCATGAAGTTGTTGTTGGTATGATTTCTAATCAATTTTTTTGTGAAACCTTCACTGAATTGTCCATAAGCATTCGGGAAGAATTCTGATAGCCTCAATCGATCAGCGGGGCATTTGTTTTAGCAATTATGGTACATTTAACAAGAATTAAGTAATTTTCTCTACTTTCGTGTATATTAGCTCATGGATTTTTTGGTGTTATGACTTAGATCAATTTTTCAATGAAATCTTTACAAAACCATTTGTAATGACCTAGGGAACAATTTCAATAGCCTTATTCACAAAAACTTTTACTTTATTCATTTAATTATAATTATTTTCTCAAAGATTTGTTTAAATAAAAGTAATATTCTTTATTATATGATGAATTATAAAATACATTGTACCAAGTGCAACACACGTGTCCAAAGACTTGTTTTTTTATTCTCGATATTTTATATGATGTATGAATAAGTATTATCTACACTATACTCGCCTCATGCCTCACCTATGAATATCTGTGACTATGAAATTACAACAATCTTTTTATCCATTCAAGATATGAGTAAAATTTGCATATGCTTGCTATCTCTAGGCTCCATCAATGAGATTGTATAAATATATAAAATTTGACCAATCATTAACTAGATATACAAAAATACCTATTAATGTTTTCTTTAGTTTCATGAACTCGATTGTAACATCAGGATTGACTGATAAAAACATAGCTTTTTGAGTAGGATCTCTCGAAGTTGAATTCGAAAAGACCTCTTTTTGCTTCGTTTATCAATCCAAAATTATTTTTGGATCCACCATGGTAGATATTTTCTATCTTGTTTGACATTGTATATACAAGATAATATTCAATAGACTCTCGGTTCAAATAAAAGTAAATCGAAAAAAAATAAAGTGAAAAGTGATATTAGTGTCACCTAAATAGGTGAAAGAAATATACATCTCATAATGAAATATTAAGTCAGATATAATTCATTTTATATTTGCACCTCATAAAAAGGACAAGTATAATTATCACATATATCTAATTAAATTATGAATTTATATCTTCGTAGGTTTATATAATAACACATATAATCTTGACAATAGATTTATATACGATGATCTACATTGCTCATGCACAAAAGCTTTTACTTTATGCATTCTGTTATAATTATTTCTCAAAGATTTGGTAAATAAAAGTAATATTCTCTATTATGCAATGCATTATAAAATGCGGTGTACCACGTGCAATGCACGTGTCTAGATTCTCGTGCACAAATATTTTTACTTTATTCATTCAACTATAATTATTTCCTCAAAGATGTGTAAATAAAGTTAATATTTTTTTATTATGTTATGTATTATAAAATACATGGTATCACGTGCAACGCACGTGTCCAGAGACTAGTGTTATACAAAATTACCTGTGTTTCTTTGTTCTCGATATTATATATGTCGTATGAATAAGTATTATAAACACTATATTCTCGTCGTACCTCACCTATGAATATCTATGACAATGAAATTACAGCAATCTTTTTATCTATTCAAGATATGAGTAAATTTTATATTTCTTGCTATCTGGACTCCATCTATGAGATTGTATAAATATATTATCTTTGACTGATCATTAGATATTTGACCAATCATTAATTGGATATACAACAATAGTTATCAACAGTAAAGTTTTATTTCTTCGTTCCTATATCTTTTTTTCATCTCGCTAACATTGCTTTGGTATCTTTGTTTTGCCATATTTTCTTTCTTTTATTTTTATTGACATAGGGCGTTGCTTCTCGTAAGCTAGGTAGGTTACATCCACTATCCTTAGGATTTTGGATTGGGAGGAGAAACCCAATCCGTCTGTGCTTTCCTCTCCTTCTTTGTCTTCTTTGAATAAAAAAAGCCAGGAAGTCAGCCAGTCTATTCTTAAAAAGGAAATTGTTTTTAATTTTCAAGAACATCATTTTTTCGTGTGCCCAAAAGCCTGTCCGCCTAGTTTTTGAGACCCTTTCTTATTACCATAGGAGGACTCACTGAAATAGTTTTGTCTAATTCTGAAAGCTTCCTCTTTCCTAGCAAGCAAAGACGAGATTAGTTCTGACCATCTATCAGAGAAAAAAGAATGAACGGATCTTGTAGAATTCCCATTGTAACGTTGCGACTGACCTCTAAGAAAGATGACTTTTAAATGTTTTTTATTTTCAAGAGCACCTATCATGACTGACTAGTTAAGAAATGGCATTTTGATTTTTTTTAATTCTTAAGAACATCGATTGTAACGTCGCGACTGACTGGTAAAAAATGACTTTTTGAATTTTTTTGTTTTCAAGAACATCGATTATGATGTCGCAACTGATCGGTAATCAAAATGATTTTTTGATTTTTTTAATTTTTAAGAACATTGATTGTAATGCCGCGACTTACCGGTAAAAAATGATTTTTTGATTTTTTTTATTTTCAAGAACATCAATTGTAACTTCACGACTGACCAGTAAAAAAAATTACTTTTTGAATTTTTTTTAATTTTCAAGAACATCAATTGTAACGTCGCGACTGACCGGTAAAAAAAAAAGGCTTTTTGAATTTTTTAATTTTCGATAACACCGAATGTAACATAGCGACTGCCTGTTAAAAAATGGCTTTTTGATTTTTTTGTAAATTTTCACGAACATCGATTGTAACGTTGTGACTGACCGGTCAAAAAAATGTTGAATTCAAGAAGACCTTTTTTGGCTCCCTTTCGTTCATCAATCCAAAATTGTTTCTACATCCACAATGGTAGGTATTTTCTATCTTGTTTGACCTTGTATATACAATCTAAAATTCAATAGACTCTCGGTTCAAGGAAAAGCAAATGGAAAAAGAAATAAAGGAAGTGAAAAATCATGACAAAATAATATAGAAAATTTGACTTTTGTATTTATGATATAAACATAATTTTTTTAATGAAGATGAGTCAAATTGTGGTACTCTGCAATCTTTACCAATACAACCCTAGAGAGATCAAATGTGTATCCTGTTCAATCTATCTGGTTTAAAAGGAGGCCTAAAGCAGCTCCAATGTTCACTTCTCACTTGACCTAAAACAAAAAACAGTTTTGTTCTCTCTA
>JAPFFP010000001.1:6998213-7019068 GCA_026153255.1 Solanum medicagineum
CTGCCGAAATTCCGGCAGGTTTCCAAGTCGGCTAAATTGGGAATGTCAAGTAGTATGTGTCAGGGTGCCCCTATCGGACACTGGTCACGACCCTAGGTTGGGCTGTGACAATAGGAAGATGGCAAAGTCACTTGTGAGCTACACAACCTTTCTTTGCTCTCCTCTTTTGCTTCCTCCTCATTTCATCCGATGGTTTGTATTTAATTATTTGGTTATTTGTCATTTCATTCATGATTAAACAGAATACTACATTTAAATTATTTTGCTTATATTTTTTTTTTAACAATAATAACAATATTTACCCCTCAAGTCCAAGCTACTAGCAGCCAATCTCTATAAAAATTATTTATAGGGAGATTCAAAATTTTCATTAAGAGGGTTTGATATATTAAAAGAAATAAACACATAAAGAAGTCAAATGAGATTCAATGACATCTGCTATATATATATATATATATAAAATATAATTTTAACTACGTATAGGTAGTTTAAATTTTTCACCGAATGTATTTCGGAAGGACCCTGGGCCCTTACTAGCTCCGCCCATAAATATACACACTATCCATGTAACATGCAATGATATTGTTACTAATACTACATCCAACGTCCTTGAGGATAGCTCAGTTGGTTCTGAGGGTGGTCATTCACATGAATGATCGGAGATTGATCCCCCTCAATGCCTTTTGAGTCTAAGTTGTTGTGTGATGGTAGAGATGCAAGGTGCTGAGGGGAAAACATGCCGATGGAGGAGCAGGCGATACCCTACGCGTTATTGCTTGTCCAGCAATACTTGTTTCAGAAACTGCAAAAAAGAGGATCCCAGGTCAATAAAGGGTCAGTGCATCAAAAGAGGCCTCATTACTCCTCGTTATTGCTACTGCTGGCGCAACTGTTAAGAAACAAGCATAACAAATCTCCCTTCTTATGTATCAATTATCATGAATAAAAGTTAATTATTGTGTGAAAGAATAAAAACACTACTAATTCATTAGAATTGTAGTGATTATTACGAAATTGTACTCTTTATTAATATGATATTGTACGTTACTACTATATATCTTTTTTAATTCTTATGTCTAGTGAAGTAATCTAAATAATTTAAATAAATTGTTAGTAGGTCATTTTCACTGTGTTCTATATTTGTCACTCTCCCATCTCATTTTACGTGGTATCGGTTGACTTGGAATGATATTTTAGTTTTAAAAAAAAAAAACTTTTGAAACTTGTAAGCTAAAACAATCCTTACAAATTTGTGTCACAAAATCATTTCATTGAATGTAAAAGAGGAATTTAAAGATAAAAATTACTAATTATAATAAGGTGACATTTTTTTGGGACAACGTGAAAAGAAAAGGGTGGGATAGAGGGAATAATATTTAAACCGTGAACTCAATTGTTGTTATATACTGGTGCATTTTAAATTTGTTATTCTCATTTTCATCGTGTTCTATGTTTGTTAATATTTAACCATGAACTTAATTATTGTTATATACTCTCCTATTTTTCATTTATTTGTCTTTACTTTTCTTTGTACTCACTTTTCACGTGATATATTTAAATCACAAGATCAAATGTTATTTTGGTGAATTATACATACTTTTTATTTAAAATCACAAGATTAAATAACATTTTAGGTATATTCTGCATTCTTTAATTTAAGATCATATATTAAAACTTAACTTTCTTTTTTAAAATTTTATATTAAATTAAAATAGGACAATCAAATTAAAATGAACAAAATATTAATTTATGATTGCTATAAAAGCCTATAAACTTTATCAATATTCGAAGCTTAGAGTCAATCCACTCTTCACCATAGAAAACAATAGGGGTGCACTAATTTCATCCAGATTTTAGCAAGTACTTTTATTTTTTAAAATACTAGATTACCCCTTAAAAATATAATCTTAGTAAAAATAATGTAATGATTTTCTTCGTTATTTTCTTCGTTATTTGGTCTTTTTAGCATTTAGGGTTTCTCAATAATGACCCCAAGTCATTTATGACTTACTGGTTCGATTGTCTAGTCGTTCGTTTGGATTTTGTGCAAGTTTTCTATTTTGGAACATTTGGACTTGAATAGTTGACTTCGATCAAAGGTTCAGATAAATGACATCAGAATGTAATGCTGATAATTCCATCAGCTCCAAAAGGATCATTTTATGCTAGAAGCATGGCCAGCTCGATTCTCGAGACTCCGATATGAATTTGTACTAATAAACATTTCATCCTTTAAACTTTGACCTAAGTTTGACCTTCGTCAACATTCTTAAAAATTATGCTTGGAGAAGAGTTTTGTCAATTCAATTAGCTCCATATGTTCAATTTGCCCCAGAATGATTTTTTGTTATTAATAGATTATTTATGCAACTTTACTATTTCTATGAATACATTTGTTATAGTACCAAAAGTTTTGGTCGTTCTATATATTTGATGATCCTTTCTAATTAAATTAATTCGAATACATAATGAGTAAATAGAGGCAAAGATATATAATTATTCATATTCATAGGAAATTTACTCAAGGCAAGAAATAATTTTTTAATATATATTTTTTTAAAAAAAATATAATCTAGATCTAGAATTGTGGGATTGTAAAAAACTTTAGAAAGGAAATATATGAAAGTAATTAATTATTTTGATTATGATTATAATTTATTTTAATTAATTAAGTATTAGCTATTATATTAAATTAAACATATGTCATGTGTCAACATTTAAATGGAAACTTGAGAAAATAGAGAGGGAAAACAAAACATAAAGAGGAGTTGGATCTAAGTAAAAACTTGCATTGGGTATTGACACCCAACTAATTCAATCCATTATGATTAAATACTTTAATTAAAAAATAAAATACAAAAACTATATCCAAATTATTTCTTTTACTTGAGTTTCATAATTATAGGAAGAGTGAATTTTATACATAAACTATCGCTCATTATTTTAAGAAACAGATCCTCGCTTATTATACTTTATTGATGTATGTAGACAACACTCACTTTCTTATTTTTTTAAAAAATAATCATATGATATTCGACTCACTCGTTTGCCACTCTTCGCTAATATAAAGTGCAATGTAAATATGTTTACATTGTCATTGCAATTTTAGCCGGTTAAAGTTTGCTAACTTTTACCTAGTATTTCCTGGATTGAATTTAATGAATTGAAATTAATAATTTGGTCAAAGAACAAGATGAAACATTGATGGTCAATTCTAACAATTTATTTCAATCATTTAGATTATTTTACTTGACATAAAAACAACGATACGTACGTCGTAAAACAAATATAATACATAACTATTTTCTCACAATTGGTAGTGTTTTTATTAATTTTTCCACATAATACAAGATAACACATAATTAATTATTTGCAGTTGCGCCAGCAGTAGCAATAACGAGAAAAGAGGCCTTTTCTAATGCATTCACCCTTAATTGCCTTGAAATACTCTTGTTTGCATTTTTTGAAACAATCCCCGCTGAACAAGCAATAGCTTGAATACAGTATTTGGTTCCTCCATCGGCAAACCTTTCCCTCAGCTCCTTGCATCTCTGAATAGAAACAACCACTCGTAATCTTTAATTAACTCACATTTCAACGATTGTTTCTTCATCTTTATTAAAAGCCTTTAATTAATATTTCAATAACTAACAATTTCTAGTTTAAATTTTAGGAAAAAATTAAAATTAAATTCAATATTTAATGTAAAAATTATATATCTTTGACTTTTACTAATTATAAAAATTTAATTTTCTTCGAATTCCTATTTGGTTTTAAAACCCGCAACCCACCTCGCCTCGCATTAGTTTTTAAGATAGTTACTTCAACCCGCCTCGCCCCACATAACTTTAAACATGCCCCACCCCACCATGTTGCCATCCCTACTGACACGTCACATAAGTTAGATTTAGTTGACTTCTGTGATTTGTCATTGAATGGAGAGAGACGAAATAATGAATTAAAGTTTAGTCATCAAATCTTACTTATGGCACGTGTTAGCCATCAAGATAGAAACTTGGAGAAAATGAGAAGGAGCTTTGTTCGAAAAATGCATAGTGAAAATAGATTCTTACTGAATTAGTGGAAAAGAGAGCAAGGGCTAACTACCTATACCATGAAATTAAGGATTGTGGTAGGTTAAGAATCAGCGGGAAAATAATTAATTTATGATGGATCCTCACAATTCAATTGTAAATTTGGGTCCAAATAGAGGCCAATGAATGGTATTGGCAATTCATATTTGTAGAATTTGACCAGAACTAGCTTAGGATTGAGGGGTAAATATCATTATTGATTTAAAAACCTTAAAATACATGCAAACATAGTATATATTCAGAGTAATCTCAAAATGACAAATAAATTAAGAATTGAGTGCAAACCATTGGATGAAATGAGGAGGAAGCATAAGAGAAGAGCCAGGAAGGTTGTGTAGCTAACTAATGACTTTGCCATATCTCCAATACTTTGATATGGAAATTATATTGTGATTTGTGTGTGTGGAAACTAACAAGTGAAGACAAGTATTTATAGCAAAGTCTTGCAATTTATTTAATGGTTTAGTCAAATTTTTCCAATGCAACAGCTGTAGTAAGTTGTGTGTTCGAAGAAGAAACATCCTAGTTTAACTAAGAGTTTTGACGATGAAGAGGAATGGAGAAAAGCATATTATCCTGGTACCTTTTATTTTTTAGTTTGTTCAAAAAATAATATTTAAACATCTTCATTTTTTTAAAATATCATGTCAATTCAAACAGAGCTACATAAAATAATGAAATGGAGGAGGCAATACAAGTTAAATATTTGATCATTATTTTCTTAAATACTATGTTAATTCAAATGGAGACATATAAAATAATGAAACGAAGGGGGTAATATAAGTTAAATATTTGATTAATTGATTAAAAAGAAGTATATTTTTCATCACAAGTAACTGAGTTTGCACACAAAAAAAAAAATGTAATTTTTATCCATAAATAGTTTAATTACCAACAAATACATTTCAATAGTTGATACTTATCAAATCCTTTGGATCAGTCAACGGGCTAATAATCGAGCTCCTTTGGATAAGGATTAATTAATTGTTTATACTATTTAAACAATTTTATTTCCTAATATAAGCTAGTCATTCACATGATAAATTTGACTAATACTATTATCATAATATTTCCTAGAATTCTTAATTAAAAGGGTGTTTGGATGAGTTAAAAGTTAGTCAAATCTGCTTTCAAAGCTCTTTTTAATTTTTGAAAGTGTTTGACAAATCTTGAAATAGTTTAAAATAAGTTAAAAATAACTTAAAATAAGTCAAAAGTTAGAAGTTGGTTCCCCCACTTTTTCCTATTTAGCTTAAAGTCATTTATGTTTGACCAACAAATTTATCTTTTTATCCCTAATGTTTACTTATAATTTCTATATTATTTTGCTCCTACTTTTTTTTTTCTATTTTTTTCTTTCATTTTTGTGTAAATTTTGTTCTTTCTTTTTTTCCTTACTCTTTCTTTCTTCCATTTTTTTCCTTCTTCATTTTTTTTTGGCTTCCGTTCTTTATTTTCTTGCTCTTTCTTTCCTTTCTTTCTTCTAAATTATTTTCTCCTTATTTTATTTTTTTATAAATTATTTATGATAAAGAAGAAATATATGCATTACTTATTACAAATATAATTAAAAGAAACTCAAATATTTCATCTATTCTATTAATATTATATATTTTAAATATTAAAAATAACTTAGACATATAAATTAACTTATATAATCAATTTATATTGAAGATGAATTAAAATAAATTAATTCTAATTTAATCTAATTAAGAAACAAAATTTTAGTGTAATAATTAACATTTTTTATGTGTAACATTTTAAGGGTATTTAAGACATTTTGATAAAAAAAAGTGCTTAACAGCACTTTGGTACCAAACACATTAACAACTTTTTTTTAGCTTAAACACTTTTATCAAAAAATGTAACTGTTTATTTTTAAAATAAATTTCAACATTTTAAAAAGTGCTTTTGAAGAATTTTTTAAAAATCACTTTTTTCAGCTAATCCAAACGGGTTCTTAGTTTTGTTTCCATTTTGTCTTTTTTTTCGGTCGCTTGATATTTATATTGAGTTTAACAAATTTTTAAATTTGCATTAAAAAGTTTCATATCAAAAGTAAGATTTTTTAACAAAAATAAATGTATATTTATTACTCACCACAATTTTTATTGGTTTTTTTTCCTTTTTGTCTATTGTTGTTTCTCGCTCAATCTATGTTGGGTTTAATAAAATTTAAAATTTTGTATCAAATATTTTTATATTACAGATAAACGACTTTTACTAATTGTGATTTCATATTAAAAATTCAAACTTAAAACTTCTTAACAAACATGTGTGTATTTATCATTCCTCCGCAATTTTTATTGGTTTTGTTTCCCTTTTTGTCACCATCTTATTTCGTAGTCTAGAATTAGTTCATGTATTTACGTTTTTGCCTTTTTTAACCCTCTCTTTTATTTTCTCTTCTTTGTTGTTGTAAACAATTAAAATAAAATATACTGTAATTGCCTAAAATCATATATAACCCATAAATACATCAAAAATGCTTTACAATTAAATCAAGACCTTTAAATGGTAATAAATTAACGCTAGCATTTAATAATTAATAGAAAAAAAATTGAGTTACAAGAGTTTATTAAGTGTTTTCATTAATATATGTTTCTCCGTTATATGTGGAAATTTTAGTATTTTTCACTTATTTTCCTTTTTTTTTCATTTTCCTTTTAATTTTAATCCTTTTTTTTAAATTTATTTTTGTTTAGCAATTCTATCTTCTTTTTGTTTTAATCACATTCAATGACTATTCTTTGCCATCTTTCTTTCAAGAATTTGCTTTGACTAACTCTAGAAATTTTATAGTTAGTGTCATAGCTAGTGAAAAACAGATTTTGAGTCTTTGTACCAATTGTCAACTTTGATCATAAATATAATCTTATCCAACTTGTAAATAAAAATCTCTGAGATAGTGAGATTACATGAATTTTCAAAGAGTACTTAGAGTATTTATACCAAAATTTATCACTAGTTCATTACTAATTTTGGAGTGAAAAACCAAAGAGAAAAGAAGCATTTTTTTTCTTGTTCGAACAAAGATGAAAATGTCACCTTTTTCACTTGATTTCTTGTCAACAAAAAAATCAAATCTCCAGAGTTTCCTTCAATCGGTGACTCCCGTTGTTCCTTCAAAACCTCTGCCAAAGGTAACAATCTTTTTTCTTTATAAAACTCCGTCATCCTCAATTTTTATTTGTTTGTTTGTTCGTTTTGAGGGGATTTTGTATTCGTAAAGAACTTTTGATTTGTCTAGAATTCAGAATTCTGCTCGTTTTATTTATATAGAGTTGTTACCAAATTTAGTTGAATCTTGATTTTTTTTAGTTAGTTTCGTCTGCTTCTCCTGTGTCTGGTGAATTTTTCAATGCTACAATCTCTAGTCAACATCATGATTCTTATCAAAAAAACATCAACATTATTTTATTGCTAAATCTGCATAATTGTTGCAGAATTTTTTTTCCTATTACAGTCACAGTCTCTTGATGTATTAAAAATTTTATTCCCTCTTTATTTTATTTGTTTGAGGAGAAGAATAATAGGCTGAGATGTGACAATTTGAGCATGTGACCTTTTCTTTATTAAAAAAACAAAGGTCTTATTAAATTGTGTTACATTCCTTTCAATTAGCAGGGGTGGAGCCACCCTTAGCATGAATATTTTTCCGATTGCTCATTAGTTTCAATGATTATTTCTTTCTAATTTCTTCATTATATCCCTTTTTATTTTTATTAATTTTTGTTTGACAGTTTTAATTAATATTGTAGGGTAACATGTGGAATCCAAGTGGTGATGAATATTTCACACTTGGTGATTTGTGGGATTGTTATGAAGAGTGGAGTGCATATGGAGTTGGTGCTCCTATTTGTCTCAAAGATGATGAAAATGTTATTCAATATTATGCTCCTTACTTATCAGCAATCCAAATTTACACACTCAAATCACCTTCCTTCCTAATGAGGTATGAATGTAAATACATTCATTTATTTTTTCCTAAAGTAGTTTAAATTTATATTATCAAGTTACCTTCCTCCCCAATAAGGTATGAATGAAAATACATTTATTTTAATTACCTGATTTGTTAACCTTTTTATTTAATATTTATGTTGTCTTATTTATTAAGCAAAAATGTTAGGAAGATACCTCTACTAATTTCAATATGTCTCTCTATGTTGATAGAGTTTCATCCAAACACTTGAACCTATTCAAAATTAATATTTTGAACATCTCTCACCATTGACTTGACTTATATGGCATTTATTTTACTAAGTAGGATAAAGTGTGTGATTGCATATTATTATCAGCTACTTGTGGAAACAGTACATTATTAAAAATATTAAATAATAATAATAATTAAAAAAAAAGAATTAATAATAATAATAATAATAATGAAAAAGAATTAAGACGAGTCTCCAGCTTCTTCTTCTCTTTCCCTAAGAGAAAAATTATCTTTTTTGGGGATCTTACATATCTGTAGCACAAAGGAATTCGGAAGATGGAATTCAACCTTAGTTTTTTCCTATTTTTCCTTAGCCTAAGTTTCTCAAAAGTTGTAAGTATTTTCAGAGAAATGCGCATAAGTAACTGATATAGAGCGAATTTTCATTTCAAATTGACATGCGTTAAGTCTAGAAACTAAAAATTGAAAATCGGGTACTATGATTGAGTAAGTCCACGAAGTGGACTAGTTTCATTTTAATTCATTTTATCAAAAAATTTTCAGGGTAAAAATTAGACTATGATAGGACAGGTCTGCGGCGCGTACCTGTCGTGTACTCTTCTAATTAAGCAACTTAATTTGCCATGAAAAACTATCTTTTGAATCTCTTGGTAAAATTTTTTACCTAAGTTATTTTTATACATATTTTTGAACTCCTTTTAATTTTCCGGTCCGATCTTAGTTTGAAAGTTTGGAGTGCTACAATATCTTTCTCTTGGGATCATTCGTCCTTGAATGATAAGGATACGACGGGCTTATTCAAAGCACAAATCTTACTTAAGATCTCAATTATAAAAAATTTACTCGGACAAAAACTAATGTCGATCTCAAGGATGAGAGTGAGGAATTTTACCTTCAAGATCTTCATCAGGGGAAACGAACAAGTACGACATTTTAGCTTTCATATCTTCCTCAGCTTCCCATGTGGTTTCCTCAACAAATTGATTTCTCCACATAACTTTAACTGAAGCAATCTTCTGGGTCTTTAATTTGTGAAGTAGGCAATAAAAATTTAGACCAAAATCTCCTCGTAAGACAAATTGTCTTTAATCCCAACAATCTCGATAGGAACAACTAGAGAAGGATCTCCCAAGCACTTCATAAACATCGAGATGCGAAATACCAGATGGATAACAACTAACTCTGGAGGTAACTCCGACTCATAGACTACATGACCAATCCTCCTTATAATCAAATAAGGACCAATGTATCAAGGACTCATCTTTTCCTTTTTTCTGAATCTCCTAACACCTTTCATGGGTGATACCCTTAACTACACCCAAGCATTTACCTAAAACTCCAAGTCTCTCCTCCTATCATATGTGTATGACTTCTAACGACTTTGACAAATTCTCATTTTCTCTTGAATAATTTTAACCTTCTTTATAGCTTGATGCACCAAGTTAGGCTCTATCAGCCTAACTTTGCCAACTTCAAACCAACACTAATCAGTGATCTACATCTCCTCCCATAAAGAGCTTTATATAGAGACATCTGTATGCTAGCATAGAAACTATTATTATAGACAAACTCAATAAATGGAAAATGATTGTCCCAATTACCTTTGTAGTCTATAACACATGCCCTCAACATATCCTCAAGAGTCTGAATCATCTGTTCTATGTGTCTATCCATCTAAGGGTGAAAAGTTGTGCTAAGGTTTCCCTTTGTACCAAGCCCTTCCTGAAAGGGCTTTCAAAATTGTACGATCAATTGAGCTCATCTATCTGAGATGATAGACAAAGAAACACCATGCAATCTAATAATCTTCCGATGTATAGCCACAACACAAGGCCTTTGATTTTCTACTTTGACTTGCTGACAATTCAGGTATTTAGACACAAACTCTGCAATGTTCCTCTTCATACCATTCCACCAATAGACCTCCCATAAATTTTGATACATCTATTTTAAATCTGATTGAATGGAATATCTTGTGTTATGGATCTCAGCCAAAATCCTATCTTGAAGGTATTTTGACACTCAGACACACAACCTGCCTTGATACCTTAATATCCCATCCTCTTTTTGCATGAATTAATATTTTCTGTTTATGAACATCTTTTTTCAATTGGAGAAGGATGAGATTTTAATCCTGCTTTTCCTTCACCTCTACCACTAATGAAGACTTAATCTTGTTTTGAACAACTACACCTCACTCATCTATATCAACAAGGAGAAACCCCTAAAATGCAAGCCTATCCACCTCTTTAGCGAACTCTTTCTTCCCTTCCTCAATATGGGCGGTGCTTCCCATGGATAACTTTGCTAAAAGCATCAATAATAATGCTAGCTTTACCTGGATGATAGAGGATGTTTGTTTCATAGTCTTTGAGTAATTCCATCCATCTTCTCTACCTCAAGTTTTAACTCTTTTTTACTAAATACATATTGTAAGCCCTTGTGATCAAGAACACATCCACATGCCCGCCGTAGAGGTGATGTTGCCAAATTTTAAGAGCAAATACCACAGACATCAACTGAAGATCGTGGGTTAGGTAATTTCTCTCATAGGTATTAAGATTTCTGGAGGCACACAATATCACTTTGCCCTTCTGCATTAATACACATCTAAGTCTAACTCTAGATGCACCACAATAAACAACAAAGCCGTCTGTTCCCTTAAGTAGAGACAACATGGGGTTGTGGTCAGCTTGGTTTTCAAATCCTAAAACCTATTCTCATAGGCATCAGACTACTGGAGTTTAGCCTTCTACTAGGTAGCTTAGTCAGTGGAGCTAAGATAGATGAGAACCCTTTTACGAAGCACTTGTATATCTTGCCAAACCAAAAAAATTTCTTATCTCTTTTGGGGGAAGTGGTTCTTGCCTAGTTCTTCACTTCCTCTAACTTTTGAGAGTCTACTTGAATACCTCTCTAGATATATTATGGCCTAGGAATGCCATAAATGCTAACAAAACGCATATTTGAAAAATGTAACATACAACTTCTGGCCCTTAAAAGTCTAAGGAATAATTTTGAGATGATTAGCATGCTCCTCCTCATTTCTAGAGTAGATCAGAATGTCAACAATGAATACAATCACAAACATATCTAGGTATTGCTTTAGCACTCGGTTCATAAGGTCCATGAAAGCTGCAAGATGTTAGTCAATCCAAAAGACATAACGAGTAATTTATAATGACCATAGCAGGTTCTAAAAGTTGTTTTTTGGATGTCACTTTCTCTAACTTTCAATAGATAGTACCCAAATATGAGATCTATCTTAGAGAAATAAGTGGCACCCTAGAGCTAGTCAAACAAGTAATCAACTCTGGGAAGAGGATATTTGTTCTTTATAGTGACCTTGTTTAACTAATGTTAATCGATGCACATTCTTAGAAAACCATCTTTTTTTTACATGAATAACAACAGAGTGTCCTAAAATGAGACACTCGGTCTAATAAATCCTTTATCTAGGAGGTCCTTCAACTGCTCTTTTAATTCTTTTAACTTTGTTGGGTCCATTCTATATGGAAAAATTGATATGGGCTAGGTATTTGGAAGGACATTTATCCCAAAGGCTATCTTCCTATTAGAAGGGACTCTAGGTAGATCATCAGGAAAGACTACAGAAAACTCATTTACAATCAAAACATATTGAAGGGGTGGTGTCTCAATGCCGAAATCTTTAACTTTGGCTATATGATAGGCACACCCCTTGGGAATTAGTTTTTTGGTCTTAAGGTAAGAAATTAATCGACTCTTAGGCACGGCTAAACTACCCCTCCATTCTAAGACTAGCTTCTTTGGAAATTGAAACTTGAGAACTCTCGTTCTACGGTCAATAAAGGTAGAACAAGTATGAAGTCGGTACATGCCCAAAATCACGTCAAAATCTATCGTATCTAACTACAAGATCAACTAAAGGCTCTTTATGGTATATTGACATTGGACAATTCCTATAGACTCTTTGGACAACAATGGATTCACTGTAGAACACCGGAGGGCTCAAGAAGACCCTCAGGGCTTATTTCAAATCTCATGACTATATGGAGAGTTACAAAGGATAGGGTAGCAACCAAGTCAAGCAATGCATAAATATAATGAGTAAAGACTTTAAGCATACCAGTGAGAACATCTTCTGATTTCTCCTGATCCATGGAATACAGGCAATTGGCATACCCGTTTGTTCCTGAAGCAGCACCATTATGATCCATTTTACTTGTTGGAGCTTATGAAATTGATTAGGCCTTGCTTTCCCCATAGTTCTATTTCCCCATTCAGAAATCCTTAAAGAAATAACCCATCTGTCCATACCTGAAGCAATCATTAGTTCCAATAAGGAACTCTCCTCAATGAGACCTACCACACTTGCCACACAAGGAATGGAAAGAAAGCTCTTGAGCCGCACTCCCCTATGACTGGAACCCTTAGCTCTGAAATTATATGACCCCTGTTCATTATTGATTCTTAGTGCAGGCGCACTAGCAAATGAGGGTGCTGGTCTAGATGACCTTGCTTGGAAAGATGATTAGCTCCCACTTTTAGCCTATTTTTTGTTGATCTCTTGGCTGGATGTCTTGGCCCTCTTGTTTCAAAACTCCTTCTTATCCTTCAATTTCTGTTTCTCTACTTGTTGCACACAAGTCATTAGCCTATCCATGTCTATATTTCCAATCAGCATAGCTACCATGCCCTCCTTACTAGTGAATCGGGAGAGCCCAGACGTGAATAACCTCATCCTGATTGTTCCTCATATTAGCTACCATGTCCAGAGCATAATGGGATAATTGAGTGAACTTGAGATTGTATTCCTACACACTCATATATTCCTCCTTCAGATACAAAAATTCCCTCATCCTAGCTATCCTCAACTCTCGCGGGAAGAATGCCCCAAGAAGGCCTCCTCAAACATAGCCTAGCTCAAGAATGGTGCACCTTCTCCCCTAACTTTTCTCCATTGGTCAAACAATAACCTTGCCACATCCTTCAGATGATAAGTAGCTAATCCACATGCTCAGTATCAACGACGTGTATAACCTAGAACACCTTCTGAAGCTAATCTACAAAACTCTCTAGATCTTCATTATGTGTTGACCCTATAAACATAGGTGCATTCATCCTCAGGAACTCGCAAATCCTTGAAGTATCTGGAGCATCTTACTGACTTGCTCCATGTCAACCTCCCTGTGTTTTCATTTCCGGGGCTAATGTTTAGATGGCCTATCGAAGCTCCAAATTTGAAATGTCCTCCTGTGGTGGCTACTTAGCAGACATAGCTAGACCTTTGACCCCTCAGGAACTCGCAATACAGGTAGGTTCTTATCTATCTAGCAGGGCATCTTTTACCCCTAGCTTGTGTAGGATGTTCGATATTTCATCTAGAAGACATGATCTAAAAACCAACGCATGAATGCACGAGTTAGAAGAGATCATATAGAGTAAAACTCTGAAGCACAAAATAGAATATGAAAAGATAGCCGATAGTTCCTAATGTCATGTAGCCTCTCTATTATAGATGTGACACATTTCATACCAATAATAAGGACTCTACTAGACACGGCTTCATAGACACCCTAGGATACTTGAACTCTAGGTTCTGAAACCAAGTTTGTGATGTCCCGAGTCTATACCCTGAAAGTGGTCGGCACTCAAAAATCATTTCTTGCCCCAAGCGAACCACTTAGCCTTGGTATGTTACTTAGCGGAAAATTCACTTAGCCTTGCTATGTTACTTAACGGAAGATTCAAACAATAAGGAATGGGATAGAATTAGGTACAATATCTATAACACTGCTACTTAAATAATAATAAGCAAACCAAAGTTGTTTTGAAGATAATTTGAAAGAGATAAACTGTAATGTTGTTCAACTAGTGCATGAAGCCTCTCTGAAACAAACACCATGATAGGCCCACGACAACCTCAACCTAAATGAACAACAACTTAAGAAATAAAGACATAAGGTGTCTTGAACTGCAAGGAGGTCTCACCAAGGGCTAAGTAAGAAAGCTAGATCTTCAACGGTGTGCCTAATTAGGATCTCCATCACTTGTGTCTGCATCATAAAAGGATGCAGATCAAAAAAATATTTGTACATAGAATATATGAGTATGTAAAATGGACAAAAATAAATTCAGGATAAGATGCTCAACTCAAAGTCTTAACTCAGGGATAACTCAGTAACAGAAGTAATGCAATGTAAATGAAGTATCTAGTTAAATGCATAAATAAATATAACTCAATATATGAAAATAATATACTTTAACTTGAGGAATTTTTCTAATCGACAACCATCACTATGAGATTTGACGATGCAATGTTTTGCCCACATTGCCAGAGACATTCATTACCATACTAGGGTAAGGGATGAAATTAACTTATGAGGATCCATCTAATAGGCTTTATCAAAGGCAAGTCAGGAGTTGTACAAGTTTGGTATGGACCTATCCTACGTCTGCTACATAGTTGTGAGTGTGACTTGTTATTACTCATACCTATATCGGTGCTCAATACCACTTCTATATGCTCATAACTTTCAGAGTGTAATCATCGAATTAGCTCTCTTAATGCTTTGAAAACTCAATTCAACTTTAACTTTCTCAACTTGTCATGTCTCTTTAAAACAACAATCTTATTCAATGAAAGTGCATGAAATATCTTTGTACTTCTCAACTCAATTTTCAAGATAGTAATTTAACGAATACCATAGTTTACTTTAAAGAGGATAACTTATGTATGAAATTCAAGGGAATTTACTCAAGACAAAGAAAGAACTTTAAAATCATCTCATGCTTTAACTGGGTGGGACTATAGGAATCAAGGATTACTAAAATGGGATTAATTCATCTTTATAGGGGCCTTACATACCTGTAGCACGAAGATACTTGAGGAATTTGGAAGATGCAATTCAACCCTAGCCTTTCCCGATTTCTCGTTGCCTAAGTTTCTCAGAAGTTGTTCGTATTTTGAGAAAAATTGCGCATAGGTAATTGATATAGAGTGGATTTTCATTCCAAAATGTCGTGGATTATATCTAGGAAGAGTGGAGAAAAGATGAAAATGCCCTTACTAAAAATTGAAAATTGGGTACTGTGATGGAGCAAGACGCGGACTTATTCCATCTCAATTCATTTTTTGTCATAAAATTTTCAGGGTGAAAATTAAACTATAGTGGGGCAAGTCCCCTTAAACAATTTTGCCATGAAAAATTATTTTTCAAATTCCTTGGCCAAAAATTCCATCTAAGCTATTTTTATACATATTTTTGAATTCCTTTTATTTTTCCGGTCCAATCTTTACTAGATAGCTTGGGGTGTTACATACCCCTCCGCCCACCTTCCTTCTTGCCTTGGTCTTCAAATAGGAATAACTAGGGGAGTTTTCTTCATCTCCTCTTTCACTTCGCTTTTTTCTTTACTAACGTAAAAATATAGTAAGAACTTCTGACACATAGAATATAAAAAAATATGGCAAAAATAATGTGGATCAGAGATGTTATTTATGTCAAGTAAGTGAAAAACATATATGATTGGAGGTGTCCAAATTCAACAAGTCTTAATATCTAGATAAAATTTAATAATATACAAAAATCAAGATGACAAATTGAAATAAATGCAAGAGTCTCTCGGATTATTTCGCCTACTTATTATGTTGTTAATTTTGTTTAGCTCTATCCTTATTTAAATAGAATTTTGTTTGTCTAGTCACACTTGTAGAACAAATGGGATACACAGAGATATAATTAACCAACAGAGATATAAAATCCTACCTTGAAACCATGCCCAAAAACTAGCTATTAGAAACTAAAAATTGTATAGAATAAAATTTGATAGGAACAAGTACTTTTAGTAGTGTTGATTTATATATTCACTTGTTGGAGATATGTGAGAACTGGATTCTTGATACTTGGAGCTTTACTCTTAACATATGAATGCCACTCATACATAGTTTGATAATCATCAAAACGTCAATATAGTTGATAGACATTAACTACTTCCAGCTTGTGCAAGTAGCTAGATTAATTTGCACGAGCAAACAAAAGTTGTGATTTTACTTGATCAGCTACATGACTGACCTTTTATTCATTGTAGTCTATTACATGGCTAGGTTTGAGAGCCTAATCATAATGTTGTGTCTCTTCAACTAACTATTCTTCCATATGTCTCTTATCAAAAATATTCTTCAATTTTCGCATAATGACCAGGTTCTTCAGATACATCTTTTCTTTCAAGTGACTATTACAATATATCAGTACATTTGATTAATCTGAAACTGCAACTAAATCATAGATATCTTAAATAGAACAACTCTTAAAAACTTTCTCCTTTTCACATTTTTCATCAAAATTAACCATTAATATGACATCATCATTAACAAAATATATAGGCTGATTCATGTATACATATATGTGTGCGATTTGATTGATGTTATGTACTAAGGTAACCAAAAAGTAATGTAACGCACACTAACATTTTCATTAGTATAAATTTAGTAGAAATGTACCTGTTTAAACTGATATTTGAAATAGCTGATGATCCCTTTTATGTGTTTTTATAGAAACTCATCTTCTGGGGATCATGAGGTGGATTTCGAGATGGAATTTTGGAGCGATATAAGTGACAATAGCGAGAAGTTGTTGAGATGTATAAGTAACAACTCTGTTTCTGTAGATTCTTATTTTGAGTCGGAGGCTTCAAGAGATCGCCTTGGCTATCTCTATTTTCAGTATTCTGAGACGTGTTCGCCTTTCTGGAGAATCCCCTTTTCAGACAAGGTACACACCTTTAACTGTTGCTCTAATTACTCTTACAATTTCATATTTAATTATAAAATTTATTATTTTTGGCGTTGCCTAATTAATTTGTTACAAGCTACTTTCAATCCAATATTTGACAAAATAGTCAAGATCACGAAGCTTTAAATTTCACATGTCAAATTTAAGGATGATATCATGGAGTTTCACTTTTTGAATTTGAAACTTGGCGATAGAACTAATTTTCAATTATACAAATTTAAAAGTGCTTATCTGAGAATTTCCCTCAGTTGTTTTATCACAAGTATTATTATTTTTCCGAAAAAAAACACCTTCAGACTTTCCCCCGTCATCATTGTTACTAACTGAAGGATAGAGATACTAGCAGTGGAACAAGAAGTGGAGGGAAGGTATATTAAAAGATTTAAATTTGACCCTTTTTTCCTTAAAAGATGGTACAATTTATCTAACTTTTAAGGGGAATGAAAACTCAGAACTACAAAATTATCTACATTTTTCTGTTAACAATATATATTTTATTAGTAACTAGAAAATACATAGAATTACAGGTCTAAGTAGTATCAAATTAACTGCTCTCAATTTTCTGACTAATGCATTTTCTAATATCATTATTGATTTTGTCCATGAGAAATTCTATTGATTTGCTTAATGGCCTTTAGGAATTAGAAAAGTATGTGCCCAATAAAGTTGTCTAATATTTTGCATATGGGATAAAAGTTAAAATCATCATTTAGTTCTAGCTGGCTTAGTTTTATGCCTAAGTACTTCATTGCCAAACAACTCTTAATATAATAGTTTCCCTTGAAACAATCTTTGTATGGTGTCAAGTTTCTCCCTGGATAAGTACAGCTTTTTTGTGAGGAGTCATTACACATTGAGATCTTTCAGTTATATTTTGAGTTTCTTCAATTTTCATCAAATATTAATTGAGTATTCTTCATTCTACAATCTCATCTTGTAATGACATTTATGCATTGCTCAGACAACTATGAGGTAGATAGTAATTGGATCTTCACTACAGAGTGTATGAATTACTTCTTTACCTCAACACTGCTAGTATTGAGATTGAGACTTCCAAAGAAGCCAAAGTCTGCCATTTAGATATCCAATATAAATTGTGAAAAACATTTTCAACTTTGAGCCCTTTTCACACAATTCTTTCTTCCTTCACCTTTTTGTTTCATAATTAGGATATAATTGGATATTATATATATGAGAATCATTAAATACGATAGAATTATATAGTGTAGATGTGAGAATATTCTCTAATCCCTTTAATTAGAAAGTGTAATATTTTATTAGTTTCTTTTCTTATTTACATTACTTGTAAAATCCCATCAACGTGAGGAAACAATTAATCAACAAAATTCTCAACATCTCTTCTCTCTCTTCTTTTAATAACGTGTTTTTGTCTTCTCTCAAAATTTTTAGATAACAAAAACTAAAAGTAATACAAAGGAGGGATTCATCAATTGGTTGCTAATCAACCTTATCAGAAAATTGTAGAGTCTCGCCATTCTTTTTCTCTGAATTATTTAAATTCTATCTAAATTCCTTTCTTCCCTTCTTTTTGTTGTTTACATCTAGCTAGTTCTTTCTTTATTTCACATATCGATCAAAGACTTTTACTTCTTTGATTCATTAACACTTTTTTTAACCAAAAAATGACTCATAACCAAACTGATAATTACACTATGAAAATCAAATTATTAAGTTAACTGTTGCCTCTACACCATCACTTGCTATTGCTACAGTAAAGTTAGATGGTAGTTATAATTCTTATGCACATACTCCTTAACAAAATGGATTTGGTGAGCAAAAAAGTTAGAAATCTAATTGAAACAGTTAGGATACTACTCATTCATAATATTGTCCCTTATGTTTTGGGATGATGCCATTATTGTTGCTTCTTATTTAATCAATCATATGCCTTCATCTACTTTGCAGTACTAGAGTCCACTCTCAATCCTCTATCCAGACCAAAATTTGTTTCCTCTTCTTCCACGTGTGTTTGGTTGCACCAATTTCATTAATAACCTTACCATTTGAAAAGATAAACTTCAGTACAAGGCTTTTAAATGTGTCTTTCTCAGGTATTCTCAACTACAAAAAGATTACAAATGCTTTGATCTATCTACCAATAAGTACTTGATTTTTGACGATATTACCTTTTTTAGTACGTCTCCACATTTTTCTAAAGGTCATATCAATTTTTTCATTTCTAACCATTCCGACCCCAGCGCCACCTCCGACCCTTAAGGTCTATTTACAAAGACCTCAACCTCAGTCTGAACTTGCTAGTCTACTTAGTATTTCTAACTCTTATATAAGTACAAAAAGCAATCCTAATGACTCATTACCTACTCTAACAATGTCTTTTTACTTTGATCAAACACTTATCAGATGATCTTTCCATTTCACTTCGCAAAGGTACTAGAACTATTGCTAATCAAACTCCCATTTATGCTAAATTAAGTTATCAATGTCTGTCACTTCCACATTATTCCTTGATTACTAGCTTATCAACAGTCAAAGTTCCCAAGAATGTGGCAGAAGCACTAGTTCATCCTAGTTGACATCAGGCTATGCTTGAGGAGATGACTGTTTTGTATGATAATGGTATTTGGGAGTTTGTTCCTTTATCCGAAGGAAAAATCATAGTTGGTTGTCGTAAGGTGCTCACAGTTCAGGTAGGTTCACATGGAACTATTGATAGTGTCAAAGCGAGACTGGTTGCTAAGGGATACAAGATTTATGACATCGATTATAGAGATACTTGCTTACCAGTTGCCAAGATTGCTTATGTCCGTCTTCTCATTTCTATGGCAGCAATGTATGATTGTCCTCTTTCTGTTGGACACAAAAATACATTCCTACATGAAGAACTTCCTGAAGAGGTATATATGGAGGAACCATTTTGTTACTTAGGGGAAGTTTAGACTAGTTTGTAAATTTCGTCAATCTCTCTGTGGTCTCAAGAAGTCTCCCAAAGTATGGTTTGGTCATTTTTGAGTTGTTGTCCAATAGTTTGGAAGGATCCAAAAAGAAGCTGATCACTCCATATTCTCTAGGCATTCATCTCGTGGCGAACATATCTATTTAATTGTTTATGTTGACGAAATTATTATAGTAAGAGATGATCATGAAGGTATTCTTCAACTCAAACAACACCTCTCAAGTCACTTTCAAACGAAGGATTTGGGGAAGCTGAAAACACTTTCTAGGAATTGAAGTGGTGCAATTCAACCATGGTATTGCTAATACACAAAGAAAATATTCCTGAGACATTTTGGAAGACGTTGTATGTTAGATTGCAAACATGTAGATAGTCCTATTGATCCAAGTACTAAGCTTATTCCAGGACAAAGGGGAACCTCTAAAAAATCCTAGCAGATATCGGAGACTTCCAGTTCTAAGATTATGGGCCTGATTACCTTAATATTCCAAGTAGAGATGATCATGAAGGGCTGAATGACATGTAGTTGCCAACACTATCAAAAAACACTTGTTGCCTCTGTTGGAGCTGAATGTAACAGATATGAAGAAGGAATCAACTCTGAAATCAGATGTGAAGTTCATACTTTATTAGAATAATGACTGCCATATATATAATAACTGAAAAGCCAAAGAAAAAGGAGTTGAATAAGCTATCATTATCTCCTATAACAAAATCCTAAAAATTAGGAACAAACTAATCAGTTTCAGTACAACACTGCAACCGATTTATTCAAATTAAACTTATCAGTTTCAGTATAACACTGCAACTGATTTATTCAACTTAATCCTACTTTTAAGTTGTATTTTGAGATACAACTAATCTCTAGCTTTTGA
>JAPFFP010000001.1:7049914-7072352 GCA_026153255.1 Solanum medicagineum
GCCTTATTTTCAAACTCAATTTGCTTTTTCAACTCATACTAAGGCATCTTTTTCTCTTACCCGGTACATGACTTTTCGTTCTTTCTTCTATTCCCAACTAATCACCTCATTTTTGCTATCGTACAACAATATAAGTCACCCTCAACTTAGGATTTTTTCCCCAATCAAGGTTCACAATGTTCAAGTATAGACCAGGGCCAATATCAAGGTATTTAACTAAATAAGGTTAGGCTAGCTAGGTAACATGTTAGGCTCAATCATTTGGAACAAGGGGTAAAATCTTTCATTTGGTGGGTCATTTAGGCAAAAGTGGACTTAATTAAAGAACAATGGCCTCAGATCCCCTCCTATTCTACACAGTCTCCAGTCCAATTCAGAGTAACAAGGCAAGTTCTGAATCAGTAAATAATGCATGAACACATAAAATTAGCTTACACACACATGGCATTACATACATAGCCAACATAGACTCACTGATCATGCTTCAAGCATCAACTAGTCTTCACTTAATCAGAACAATCATTGCCAAATCAATCACACATGCAAGATCGCAAGAATAACCAACAATCACAAAAATTTGTGGGTACCAATTTTTAAAACAGTTAATGAAACCATTCAAAACTATATACATGCCAAAATTATTAATCACCATATATCCAAAAATTATCCAAAACACCTAAAACATGTCGGTTCAACATAAAAATAAAATCATCCACAAGGAAAAAGAAACACGACAAGAAAACCTAGGGATATCAAAATTAGGATAGTTATGGATTAAAGGCTACTCAGACTTCACCTTAATCCATAACTACCCATACCCCACCAAAACAAAAGTACTTTGTCCTCAAAGTATATAACAAAAGCAATAATAAAAATAGGGGGTCATACCTTGGGTTACTTCCCAAGCAGCGCCTGATTTAGTATCGCAGCACGATGAGACAACCTTCAGCTCTCATGCCTCCTCAAGGTCCCATTCTTCCACTATCTTGATTTCCTCCATGTCCCCCATATAGAGCTTCACTCTTTGACCACTGACCTTGAAGATATTTCCATCCCGGCTTTCTATCTCGATGGCACTGTGATTAAAGACACGTGCTACTCGGAAGGGTCCCATCCATCTAGTTTTGAGTTTTCCATGGAACCACTTTACTCTAGAATTGTAGAGTAGCACCAAGTCCCCTGGTGCAAACTGACGGTTCTCAATGTGGTGGTCATGTTGAGCTTTCAATAAGCTTTCATCCTTTTGCTTGTACAATGCCAAGCTCTCATAAGCTCTCAACCTAAACTCATCAAGTTCATTAAATAGCATCAACCTAGATGTAACTGCGTCTTTCCAATCTAGATCAGCTTCTTTAATGCCCACATTGCTTTATGTTCCAGTTCCACTGGCAAATGACACGCCTTCCCAAACACAAGTTGATATGGAGACATGCCAATAGGTGTTTTGAAAGTAGTACAATATGCCCACAATGCATCATCCAACTTCCTAGACCAATCAGTGCATTTGCATTCACAATCTTAGAAATGATTTGCTTAATTTCGCTATTCGACACTTCTACTTGCCCACTTGTTTGAGGATGATAAGGCATTGCAACTTGGTGTTTCATGCCATACTTTTTAAGGAGAGCTTTGACGAGTTTATTGCAAAAATGAGAGCCCTTATCACTGATGATAGCTCGAGGTATTCCAAATCTAGAGAAAATATTCTGTCGCAGGAAACTTGTGACACTCTTACCCTCATTATTTGGCAAAACTGAGGCTTCCACCCATTTAGATACATAATCCACAACAATTAAGATGTACTTGTTTCCATGCGAGTTAATGAAAGGACCCATGAAATCAATTCCCAAACATCGAACAACTCAATCACCAAGATGGGGTTAAGAGGAAATTCCTACCTACGTGAGACTCCACCTTCTCTTTGGCATTTGTCATAAGATTTGGCAGAGTCATAAGCATCTTGATGTATAGTAGGCCAATAATATCCACATTGCAACACCTTGTAGACCGTATGAGCTCCACTGTGATGGCCACCCACTAAGGAGGAGTGGAAGGCCTCGAGGATGCTCATCATCTCCACTTCTGGAACACATCTACGGATGATTCCATCAGCACATATGCGAAACAAGTATGGGTCATCCCAAAAATATTTCCTCACATCATGCATGAACTTGCGATGTTGGTGGGTGTTTAGGTTGGGAGGCACAATATCACTCACCAGGTAATTTACGTAATCTATAAACCATGGTATAAGATCATGTGAAGCTGCCAACACTCTTTCATCCGGAAAGGAGTCATCAATCTCAATGCCATCATCAAACCGCAGCATCGCCCCATCTTCCAACCTAGAATGGTGGTCGACAACTTGATTTTCTGGCCCTTTTCTATCGGTAACATCAAAGTTGAACTCTTGCAGTAGAAGTACCCATTTGATTAATCTTGGCTTTGTATCCTTTTTGGCCATCAAATACTTCGATGCTGAGTGGTCCCTGTGCATTATCACTTTGACTCCCAACAAGTATGAGCGGAACTTCTCAAATGAGAAGACCAATGCAAGCAATTCTTGCTCTGTGACAGTGTAATTCTTCTGAGCTATGTTCAGGGCTTTGTTGGCATAGTAAATAGGATGTAAGACTTTCTCTTTGTGCTGTCCCAAGACCACAACTAATGCAATCCCACTGGCATCACATATTATTTCAAAGGGCTTCGACCAATCAGGAGCTACAATAATTGGTGCTAAAGTCAACCTCTTTTTTAACTCTTCAAAAGCTTGCATACAGGCATCATTAAACACATATTTGACGTCTTTTTTCCAACAGTTTACACAATGGGAGTGAAATTTTGGAGAAGTCTTATGTGAACCGTCAGTAAAACCCTACATGACCTAAGAAGCTCCTAATACCTTTTACTGAGATGGGGGTGGAAGTTTCTCAATTACTTCAATTTTAGCTTTATTGACCTCAATGTCTTTACCCGATTTTTATGACCCAACACCATACCTTCTTTAACCATGAAGTGACATTTCTCCCAATTTAGTACTAAGTGACTTTCCACACATCTTTGCAAAACATCATGCAAATGTGCCAAAAAATCCTCAAAAGAATGACTAACCACACCGAAATCATCCATGAATACCTCAATAATGCTCTCTACCATGTCCGATAAAATTGACATCATGCACCTTCGAAAAGTAGATGGAGCATTACACAATCCGAATGGCATTCTTTTAAATGCAAACGTGCCATATGGGAATGTGAAGGTGGTTTTCTCTTGATCCTCTGGAGCAATAACGATCTGATTATACGTAGAACATCCATCAAGGAAGTAGTACCACCCCTTTTCTGCAAGTCTTATCAAGCATATGATCCATGAATGGCATAGGAAAGTGGTCCTTCTCTGTTGAGGCATTCAGCCTTTTGTAATCCATACATACCCTTCATTCGGTAATTGGCCGCATAAGAATCAGTTCATTTTTAGCATTTGGTACTACTATGATACACCATTTTTTGGAACACATTGTACTGGACTGACCCACTCACTGTCGGCAATGGGATAAATCACTCTTGCATCTAACCACTTGATGATTTCCTTGCGAACCACCTCTTTCATCGGAGGATTCAACTGTCTCTGATGCTCGGCTTATAGTCTTTGACTAGCTAAATTTTGTGAGTGCAATTCCTGGAGGGATACCAATTATATCCGCAATAGTCCACCCAATAGCCTTTTTGAATTGTTTGAGCACCGATACAAGGGCCTCTGCCTTCTCCTCATTCAAGTCTACAGCAATGATGACTGGCAACATATCATTCTCTCCCAATAATGCATACTTCAAGTGCAATGGAAGTGCTTTCAATTCTAACTCCGGTGGGATCTCTATAGAAGGTTTTGTAGGTAGAGTTTCCCTGTTCTTCAGATCTAGCTCCAACTTTGTCTGATGTCTAAGGTCAAATGATACCCCAAGAGCATTCACTGTCTCCTCATAATATGGTATATTGTCACCATAAAAATTCATCAATACTGCCTCGAAAGTATCAACTCCTAGATGCAGCTCGACCGAGACCTCTGATTCATCATCATCAACAGTTTCAATCACCGAGACTACTCTCAAATCACAGTCCTTCCTATCTTGTTGACAAAACTGAAACACGACTGCTTCTTCACCAAACCTGAATGTGAGTAGTCCTTTTTCCATATCAACCAGAGTGTGACCTGTGGCTAAGAAAGGCTTCCCCGAAATAACAGGAACTGCAAAACCAACCATATAGTCAAGTATAACAAAATCTGCAGAAAATATAAATTTATCTACCTTTACCAGCACATCATAAAGTATCTCCATAGGTTTCTTGACTGTTCTGTCGGCCATTAGTAACTGTATTATTGTAGGAATAGGAGTACCCATACCAAGCTTTTTGAAGATGGCAAGCGGCATCAAATTGATGCTAGCACCCAGATCATAAAGTGCTTCGGCAAATGCTAGTTCTCCAATAGTGCATGGTATGGTGAAAGCACCTGGGTCTTCACCTTCACGTTTTTGGACCAATGAATTGGTAGTGACAGCACTACATTATTGAAAACTTTGGGAGAGATCTCGACTTACTGTTTGCTTCTTCTTGACCAGATCTTTCATGCACCTTGCATAACCCGACGTTTTCTCTAAAGTTTTAATCAAGGGAATGTTCACTGATAGTTTCTTGAGTATTACTACAAAGTCCTCGAACTTGTTCTCTTCCTCCTTCTTCTTGAGTCTTTGAGGAAAAGGAGGAGGAGGTCTCAGGAAAGTCTTATACTTTCTAGGTTTGTCCTTCTCTTTAATCACTTTAGCTTTCTTATCAACACTCTTCTCACAATCTTCTTCAACAACTAACGGCATTGGGGAATCTATGGTACTCTTCCCACTTCGTGCCATAATCGCCATACAATGCCCATCATTCTTCGAATTTTGGATCGTATTACTTGGCAGAGTGCCCTTTTGGCATTGGTTCAATTGAAAGGACACTTGACCAAATTGTTGCTCCAATTGTTTGATGGCCATCGAATGAGACTCTATCTTTTGATTGATACTCGAAATATCTGATTTCATCACTTTCAAAGTCTTGTCTTGATGGTCGGTTCAACAATTTTTCAAACATTTCTTCAATCTTAGAATTACTAGACTCGGCATCATGATTATAGGGAGGCACATAGGGACCATTTCTATATCCATCTCTTCACCCCTATTCGGCCTCCGGTACTCTTTCTCTTTCAAAATAACCACCTCAGTTATCTCTATACACACCCTCTCTATTATAGTTCTGACTTTGATTTTCGGAACTTTGCGGCAAATAGTCCGAATTGAACCCTTGGGCATTGTTTCGGAAACCCACTGCTTGATTACTTACAAAGCATGCGTCCTCGTCATGGTAAGCCTCTTCATACATGGGTGCCTTGGAGGTTGGTGAACCACCGTAGGAACTTTCTCTTGATTTTGCTTCAATACCAAGTCCATACATGTTCGGAGTCGAGCAAGCTCTTGCATGATCTCTTGATTGATTTTGCTTTGCTCCGAACTCACGTTCACCAAACATGAATTTTTTGTGTTAGCTCTCTCTTGTTGACCCCATGCTCTATTTGTCTTGACCACTTGCTCCATTCTCTCGGCGATTCATGCAAAAGGTTGATCTAAAAACATGCCTACCATAATAGTATTGGCATAAGCTTGACTATTCTCATCAAGAGCCCGATAAAAAATCTCCACTAAGGCATCATCAATGATTTTATGGTCCGAAACCATCCTCAAGCACTTGGTGAACCTCTACCATGTTGTACTAGTCGAATCACCTGGCAATTGCTTAAAATTGTTGATTTGATCTTTGAGCTTGAGCTTTTTGGACCTTGGAAAATATGTCTCTAAAAAGGTTTTTTATAACTCAGCCCAACTGGTGATTGAACTTTGTGGGAGTTCTGACTACCATATTGTTGCATTTCCAGTCAGAGATAGAGGGACACTCATAACCCAACAACATCCATCAAAAGATTTTGTGTACCCATCACACTCTTACAAACAAACGCAACATTGTGAAGATGATTGTGGGGATCCTCCGAAGGTAGCCGAAACAACCCACGATTTTGAAGCATTTGAAGGAAGCCACTAGACACTGTGAACTTGTTGTCGACCAGTAGCGGTGGCAACACTATAGCTCCTGTGACATCCATGTCCATAGGGTTCAACCTATATTAGTTCCAACCATATGCATTTTCATTAAAAGCCCTATGGTGTGGCCTATTTTTCCTTTGAGGTGGGTTTTCATCTCCACTTACATCATCATCATTTCAATCCCTAGCTTCATCAATCACGACATTTTCATTTTCTTGCTCCATTCTTCTTGTAATTCGGTGGATCTCCAAGTTAATTGGAACTAAGGAATTGCCTTGGCTCCTAGTATTGGGCATACAAACCTAGTACACCCTACAAAAGAAACTAAACAACCAAAACAAAAAAAAACAAAAGTAAAATACAAAAGAATTTAGAAATTAACACTTGAATTAAATATTAGGGAAATCAAGTCAAAACCTAGTTGTATTCCCCAACAACGGCACCATAAATTTGATGTTCACGCTCCAACAGTAACACGGTCGCTATCAAGTATAAACCTAACCAAAGGCTAGGGTCGAATCCACAGGGAATACGGGGTTGACCTTGTTGATTCACCAACAATCATTTCAAGCATCAATCAACTATATTCTCTAAAGAGGGGGGGAGGGGTTTCACAAATTGTAGTAAAATAACTATAATAACTCTACTAACAATCACGAAGAGACAATCAATCTAAGGAGCAACTTGGGAATTGTGTTCCCCATGATTTACTAACTCAAATACCCCAGATAACATAACTTCAACTAGGGCATTGCATGCAGGAGGGTAACTTAGGTTCTTCCAGCCCTTTGGTAAAGGTGAAGGTTGAATTTCACCATGGCTCTTGGTCGGCTACCATGGTATGCCAAACTAACCGCTTCCTATTGTCCCAGTCAACCTCTCCTTGGTTAGATTTGGTTGATTAGACGAGAACATACCAATCGAATCCTATCACTCATTTTCTTTTCCTATTCATCACTACCTTGGTCGGGATAATGACACTAGGCACAGTTTGATGTTGGCCACCTTCAAACAACAAGCAATCTGAAGGAAAATGGATAATACATGCAAATACCCAACTAAAGAAATGCAAATAATCTGGGTTATTTCAAGCTAGCTACTCAAGGTTCCCACAACCCTAAGTTGTAGGGGTTTAGCTACTCATAGCTTAGGCAACAACACAAACAATGAATGAAATAGACATAATTGAGAGATTACCCAAGGAAAATGAAAAACAATAAAATCACCTTGATTTTGGATTCACAAGCTTAAATAATGAAGTTGAATTAAAAGTGATTTCAATCCCCAAATTGGGCCTTCAAAGTGAAACCCTAGTTGTCTACTCTGAAACCCTAAAAGATTCTCTCTAAAAAAATATTCTATTGTCTCTACAATCTGATTCTCCTCTCTAAAAACCCTAACTTATACTATATAGACTATTTACAAAAAGGTCCTTAAAATAAGTTAGAAAATCTGGTCGGCAGCAGTTACGGCTCGTAGGTATGACTTGTAGAGTGGCCTACAAGTCGTCGTTGGGCTTTCGTAGTCAGAACTTTGTATTTTGGACTTGACTGCGACGATCCACACTACGAGTCATTATCTAGTCTATGACTCGTAGTGCCTTCTCATAGTTCAACCTTGCATTTCTTGAAAAGGGACCGAAATCGTATAGTCATTTCTATTGGTTTTCCATCCCGAGCTCTACGAAATGGAACCCAGATGCTTCACAGGGCAATTCAAACAAAGTACGTTAATCACTACGACGTTCTCTTCTACGAGTCATAGTGAGGACTACGAACCGTACCCTGGGCTCGTAAAGCTGAACTTCAATTTCTCATATTTTAATTTTGGAAGCTATTAATCACTACGGTTATCACCTATGACTCGTACCTTGGGCTACGACTCAAAGTGGGTCTCGTAGATCTTTAAATGCAACAAATCTGCTACTTTTTCCGAAGATTAAGCCAACCTATATTTTCTGCAAAAATAAACACAAAAAACATAAAAATCATAAAAAGCCCCATTGAGAACACACAAAATCCTTTATTTTAGGCACCAAAAGTGTTGTATTTTGACAGCACATCAATAAGCTACGAACTATGATGTTGACTATTATGCTGCATGTTTATGTATTCTATGGAATTTGAGTTAGCATTGAATGAGGCTTGAGGAGGGGGCTCGGCCCAAGGGGTCCATACATAAAGTCTTTAGTTCTCATAACTACATGCCACCGTAGGTTCGTGTTGCCAATATGACCTAGCTAGTGAGTCCATATATAGCATTATGATTAATGACACCCATTCAATGTGTTAAAGCTCTACCTTGGAAAGTAGATTTCTCTTTCTTCAGTGTAGAGGAAACATCGAGATTCTATGTAATAGCTCACATGGTCTTATTGTCGGTTATTGTCTTATTCCGACATATATATTTTCTTTATAAGCTTTATACTTGGGCACCACATTGGAAGATATCTTGGCGAGTTCCCATGCTTTTCCCATGTTGAGATATTTTATATTACCTTGGTTGAAGGTGAGTTAGTCGCATGTTCTAGCCCCCATCAAGGTCAAGACGATTGAAGCATGTTTTGGACAAAGTTGATGTAATCCCTTCTAATTGGGAATTCTTGACTTCTATCTTATATTTGGATTTAAGACTTCCTTTTTGATTTTTTGCTTATGTTGATGCTTAATTTCCTTATCTACACTTACAAAATACTGAGAGGCTTGGATGAGGTTCTTTTGAGGTCCTCATTCGTCATGTCACACCTAGATCCTAGGTTTGGGTTGTGATAAACTTGGTATTAAGGCACAAGATTTTGAAATATCTAGGGAGTCCAGTGTTTTGCGTCAAGTAAAGTCTTGTTAATTGGTGTAAAGTATGTCACATCCATTGATAAGAAGCTATGAGACATTTAGGAAATTTTCACTTCTTTCGTGATCTATGTCATGTCCTAGATGTATCTGAAGACCTCTTTCCTCTACTGCTTGTATTTTGTAATTATCAGATAATACCTACATACAGACAAAGTGACAAATGTGAAGTTCCGAACTGCTATCACTATCTTATCCATACTATGACTACTCAAGCCAATGAAGGTGTTGTTGTTTCTCCTATTGATCCTACCTCGGCTTCTAGGGTGAGAGACTTTACAAGGATGAATCCTCCGGTGTTTCATGAATTCAATGGTAGACAAAGATCTACAAGATTTCATTGAAGAGGTGTATTAGTTGGAGGCAATAATGGGGGTATCTTCTAGGAAAGAGTGGAGTTGGTGGCCAACCAACTCAAAAGAGTTGCTTAAGTATGGTTCACTCAATGGAAATTCAAGAGAGTTGATAAGGGTCGTATTGCTTGGGAGGTATTCAAAGTCGTCTTGCTAGATCGTCTCTTCCCACTTGAGTTCAAGGAAGGCAAGGTGATGGAGTCTATGAATCTTAAACAATACAGTATGAATGTGAGGGAATATGCCATCGAATTTACTAAATTATCCAAGAATGCACCTTATATAGGGCCCCATGAACAAGTTTATTTTGGCATATTGGCCTTAGTGGTAATGGAGTGCAAAATTGTTATGCTTGTGAAGGAGATGGATATCTCTCAGCTCATGACTCATGCCGAGCAAATTGAAAGTGAAAAGCTCAAGAAGATGAGGATGAGGGAGTCTAAGGGGGCTTGTTATAAAGGTGGAATTTTTACATGCTAAGTCCGGTGGTGGTGGCCATTTCCATCAAGGAAAAAAGTTGTAAGGTTAAGGGTCATTCCAAGTTGCTAATCAAAGGTTCGTTAAAGATAGGGTGCCTAACCCTAAGGTCCAAAGTGAAAGGTGCTAAGGCTAGTGGTTCTACTTCTCCTAAATGTCCCAAGTATGGAGAAACCATGGTGAAAAGTATTTGAGGGATACAGGTGCTTTCTATAGATGTGATAAAATAGGGAACAAGATCTGCGAGTGTCCTAGTGTTCCAAACAAAGGGAGAGAAAGGCGTCCTGAAGGTCAAAGACTTAAGAAGGGAAATGTTTCCAAAGCTCATTAAAGAGGTGGTCCATGTAACAACCAATTTTATGCCCTATATGCTAGAAAAGAGGTGGAAGAGTCTCCTGATGTGGTCACAGGTATGTTAATGGTCTTTTATCTTGACATGTATGCCTTACTTAATCCCGATGTAAATTTGTATTTTGTTACTCCTTACCTTGCCATAAGATTTGTTGTGTGTCCCGAAGTGTTGTTAGATCCCTACTCAATTTATACTTTGGTTGGTGAGTTGTTCTTTCCAAAGAAAGTCTGTAGGAATTGTCCCTTGTCGGTCTTGCATAAAGTCATTCCTTGTGATCTGGTTGAACTTTATAAGACCAATTTTGACATCATTCTTTGTATGTATTGGCTGCATGCTTCATATACCTCCATTGATTGTAGAACTCGTAGGGTCAAGTTTTAATTCTGTAATGAGCCTGTTCTTGAGTGGAAGGGTACAAATTTAGTGTTTAAGGGTAAATCATTTCATGTTTGAAGGCTCGAAAAATGATCTCTAAAGGGTAATATACCATATTGTGTGGGTTATCGATGGGGATTCGAAAACTTCTACTCTTGCTTTGGTACCTATTGTTAATGAATTCCCCAATATCTTTCCCAATGACTTGCTTGGTATCCCTCCTCAAAAAGAAATTAATTTTGATGTTGATCTCCTACCCGATACTCAACCCATCTGAATACCTTCCTATCATATGGCCCCAGCGAAGTTGAAAGAATTGAAGGAACAATTAATGGATTTGCTTGATAAGGGGTTTATAAGGCCAAGTCTATCATCATGGAGTGCTCCCCTGTTGTTTGTGAGAAAGAAAGGCGGTTCACTTTGGATGTGTGTTGATTACCGTTGATTGAACAAAGTCATAATTAAAAACCACTATCCCATTTCGAGAATTGATGATCTATTTGATCAACTAGATGGTGCGAGCTACTTCTCTAAGATCGATCTTCGGTCTGAGTATCACCAACTGAGAGTAAAGGAGTGCAACATTCCCAAAATGATGTTTAGAACCTAGTATGGTTACTTTAAATTTTTGGTTACGTCTTTTGGACTAAAAGATTATCCCGCAGCTTTTATGGACATGATTAACAGGGTCTTCAGGTTGTCTTTGGATATGTTGGTGGTTGTCTTCATAGATGATATATGGGTCTACTCACTTGATGTGAAGGAACATGTGGAGTACTCACAGATTGTGTCACAAACATTGAGGGACAACCAAATTTTGCCAAGTTTACGAATGTGAATTTTGGATGAGAGAGATGGCATTTTGGGCCATACTGTTTCGGATGATGGTATCATGGTTGATTCAAAGAAGATAGAGACAGAAAGAACTTTCCCAGACCATTGTCTCCTTCCGACATTAGAAGCTCTTTGGGTTCGGTCAGATATTATAGAAGGTTTATTGAAGGATTCTCTTCCATTGCTTTGCCTTTGACTAAGTTGACCCAAAAGAAGGTGAAATTCCAATGGTCTAACGAATGTGAGAAAAGTTTCTAAACATTGAAGGATCAACTTATTTCGACTCCTATCTTAACAACTGAAGGTTTGGATGAATTTGTAGTTTATTGCTATGCCTCACGTGTAGGTTAGGGAGAGTCGTTGCCTATGCCTCAACGTAATTGAAGGTGCGCGAGCGAAACTATCTGACTTATGATTTGAGCTAGTGGTCGTGGTATTTGTATTGAAGAATTGGCTTTGATGCCTCTAAGGGATGCATGTTGACATATTTATCGATCATAAAAGTTTGCAATATGTGTTTAGAAAAAAAAACTTGAATCTAAGGCAAAGAAGGTGATTGGAACTTCTCAAGGACTATGATATGAAGATGATGTATCATCCTGGTAAAAGCTAATGTCATGGCCGACGCACTTAGTAGGTTGTTTATGGGTAGCATTGTTCATGTTGAGAATGGGAAGAAGGAGTTTTCCAAAGCGGTTCACTGCTTGGCTCGTTTGGGTATGAGGTAAACTGGGTCTAACAATGGTGGTATTGTAACGACACCCAGTTTAGGAGCCTAAGATAGCAAAAAAGTTGGCTTGAAAATGACCTGGAGTAATTGGACGATGGCAACTTATGGCCCGTATAAGGAGTTATGGCTCATAGTTAGGTCTATAGATTGAGGGACTTGACCTAAAGGAATTAGACTTTCAGAAAAGTGATATACGAACCAATAGCACGACCCATAAAGCGTAATACGACCAATAGAATTCCTTCGTGGATAGGGACTAAGAGGATGAGAAAAATGGCTAAGTGTTGGAGGACTTTACGAGTCCAACCACGACCCATAAGTCTATATACGACTCATAAGATGGTTCGTGATTTTGGGGTCAAAAATAATGGTTTCTGGATCTTTGCTTACGAATAACAGTACGAGTCGTGCTTTTTTGTACGACCCATAAACTGGGCTCTCATGGTTTGGACTTCCAGATTCATTAAGGGTATTTTTAACCTTTCCTATCCCCTTAAACTCTTAACAGCCTTATCTAGCCCCTCCATGACCCCTCATTCAATTCCAAGCCCCTCTCCCATCAAGTCGAGTACAACTGATTCCAATCACCTAAGTTCTGGCATGAGTTCATATCATATCTCTTAGCACACAATAAACTAGATGATGAATTACCTACCAAATAAAACTTCTTTCAATTATCTTTCTAACTCAACTGATTTCACCTCATTCGGAGTTCGGACCAAATAGTTATGCCCATTTTAGTGAAGAACTGTTAGGCTGCCTACACATACAACCCACCCTACGGGCCGTCGATTGACTTATGACTCGCAAATAGGCTTTCTTGGAAACATTTCACCTAGTTTTAAAAAGGGTATTTTTGTTCTTTTCTCATACCCTAAGCCGAATGCCATGTCATTTTGGCTTCTTACACACCATATATCAATCTAATACTCCTCCAAATGACCCAATTCCTAAACCATCCTCCCAAAACCTAAATCTCAAATCCTCTCAACCTCCCCAAGGTCCCTCATTAAAGGCAAAAGCTAGTGTTTCAGATACCTTCATCAAAGCCATGATTTTTTCCAAAGATCTTCGGATAAGGTATGTGGGTTTGATTTGTGAAGCTCTTTCCTTCACAAAGCTCAAGTTCCCTATTCTATTTTGGGTTCAAGGTTTATATATGTTGTGAAGTTATGGAAAGTTGACTTAATCATGTAGTTTGTGATGCATTCTTAGTTATATGAAGTATATTAGTAGTATGTTATGACCTATTTTGCATACTCAATTGAAATTCATGATTTTCTAGTTAGGGTTCTACAAGGACCATGTTGGGTTGATTTGAGTGATTCCAAATGATTACATCCTATTTTGTGTATGCATGATATATATTAATTTCATGTTTTTAAGTCTTTAAACATGCAAATTCCTTGTTTTGGACCTAAGCTATATGAAGAGGATGTTATATAAAAGAAGGAAGTCTCAGTCCATGCTATATAAGAACATAAAGGTCCTAAATGTTAAGAGTCAACATTTATGTTATGGCTTCATGAGAATATTGTGACACTTTATGTAAGATCATGAATTCATTTCTTTATGCATCACAGATATTATGAATGGTGGGGTTTGCCAAGTATGCTATGAAACACATTGACATTATATGAAAGCTATGTATTATTGAAAAGTCTTCTTTATGATGGTATGATTCACAAGTTATACATGTCATGACTAAACTCTCGTCTATATGTTATTTGGGACTAAAGTCATTGGAGTCAAGAATGACTGAATAAAATAAAGGTGAGTTCTCACCTAGCTATGATTATAAGATTATGATGACCCGCTAGTAGAGGGATATAAGGTGATGAGTCGATAGTAGAGGTATAGACAAGATTATAATGTTAGCCGATAGTAGAGGTTTACCCAAGAAATAGTAGCTATCTTTATGAAGATGATTAATATTATAAATGCTTCTGGGATGATGGGTTAGTAGAATATCTCTCCATATTACATGACTTTATCATTCATGCTTATGATTATGCTGTGAGAGTTTTACTTAGCATCGAGTGGACCTTCGGATGAATGCGGAAGCTCCCCATTATAAGAAACATGAGACCATTAGTAAAATCTCATTGTCCCATAATACATGCCATCGTAGGAAATAGGAGTCGCCCGCCAGTAGAGGTTGATTTCTAGACCAACTGATAGTAGAGATTGCTCAATAGTAAAGCTTTAGTGGATCCACTTAGGCATCTTAGGAGGTCACCTAGCAAGTGGTCTCCCCCTTTATTCCGGTGTAGGGGAAACATCAAGACTCGATGGATAGCTCACATGTTTTATGTCGATTAAATGGTTCTCTCACATATGTTCAAAGTTCTCCTTATGAACCCAGGATTTCTTCATATGATAATTTATAATGGTTCCTTCATATTATGTCCAAAGGTGTTTGAAAGCTTCTATGACTCATTGTTTCATAAGTTTAAATGGTATTTCTCCTAAAGGTATATGACTAAGTCTTCAAGTATGAAAGATGGGCTCTATTATGATTACTAATGTTCCTTGCTAATAAAAATGACCTTTTATGTAAAGTGATGTATTGTTCACCCAAGGATATTAGTATTTTGATTGTTCATAACAACATGTATTTTCTCACTAATTTAAGTTTATGTGCCTCATCAAGGATTCAAATAAGGGTAAGTCCTTTATTTCTCATATGCATTATCTATTGTCCAATGGCTAAAGTAATGTGTTAAATATCACCCATATGTATGTTCTCCTTATACTTCAAAGATGTTTCTCCTATGGTATATGATTTAACTACCTAAAGCTCATGTATGTTCCAAGTTTATGTAATTTTCTTATTTATGATTATGTTTATTTATATATCCTACTAAGTTCTTTCTAAAGTTGCCTTTTAATGTTTAAATGATATTGGCTCGATTATGATTTACTACTGCCCTTGAAAATGTATTATTTTTAACATGAGACGTAGCATGAATCATTTCATCATTGTTTCCATGTCATGCATTGCACACCTACATAGTAGTATATATTCAAAGTACTAACGCATACTTCTATGCCTACATAATTTAACCATGCAGAGACTGACACTCCTCGATATCTCCACGTGGCTAGCATCAGACTGTCACAGCGAAAGTTGGTGAGTCCTCTAGTTCGGGGACAACATCCTAGTGATATTTCTAGTTTGATGTATTAAGATAATTTAGTGTTCAATTGTATAATTCCTTTTTCTATGATTGTATTTGAGGGTGAGCTTGAACATGTCTTAGCCTCCGCCAAGTTTATGTTAGAGGTATTGTTGGACACATAGGTTATGGATGTATCTAGTTCTTTTAATTCATTATGGTTTAAGCTTATGGCCCTTAGCTCCATTTCCCCGTAGTTTTCTATATTATCTTTATGTCATTGTCTATAAATGCTTAAGATATTTAAGAAGGCTTTGGTTGAGGTGCCTCTAGGTATCTCATTCGCCATGTGATAACTAGGCCTCTAGTTCAGGTCATTACAGGTATAAATGTACAAAAAGGGACGGATTCGTCAGAAGAGTTAAAACAAAATAAGACATGGACCCTGCATTGGTCAAGTTAAGAAGGGTGGTGACTGATAAGAAAATTGAGCTTTTCTGTCAAAAGGGAGATAGAGTACTTCGTTATCAAGGACCACTATGTGTTTCAAATCTTTACGGCCTAAGGGAGAAGGATGGCTATGTGTTTCAAATGTTGACGGCCTAAGGGAAAAGGTACTAGATGAAACTCATAACTCTTCAGTATTCCATTCATCTAGAATCCACCAAGATGTATAGAGATTTGAGGGAAATGTATTGGTGAAATGGCATGAGAAAGGCATACCAAAGTATGTGGTGGAATGTCGAACTTTCCAACAAGTGAAAGTTGAACATCAAAGGTTGGGCAGTTTATCCCAAGATATTGAAATTCCCACTTGGAAGTGGGAGGATGTAAACATGGACTTCATCATGGATTTGCCCAGGACCCGAAAGCAACATGACTCAATTTGGGTGATTGTGGATAGAATGATGAAATCAGCCTATTTTTTTGGGTGAAGACTTTATATAGTGTCGGGACTATTCTAAGATCTATATCCAAGGATTAGTAAGATTTCTTGGAGTTCCATTATCTATCATATCGGATCATGGTAGTCAATTCACTTCTCACTTTTGAAAATCATTTCAAAGAGGTCTGGGTACTAAAGTTAAACTTAGCAGTTAGCACCATTTTTCACCCCAAAAGGATGGAAAATCCTATAGGTACATTCAAATGCTAGAAGATATGCTAAGGGCTTGTATGATAGATTTTAAAGGTAGTTGGTATGATCACCTCCCTCATATTGAATTTGCTTACAATAATAGTTATCATTCAAGCATTAAGATGAAGTCGTTCGAAACATTGTATGGTAAGAGATATATGTCACTGATGGGATGGTTCAAAGTTGGAGAAGCTTCATTGATTGGAACCTACCTAGTATTCCATGCTATGGAGAAGGTGGGAGTTATAAGAGAAAAGCTAAAGGCTGCCCAAAGTTCCCAATAGTCATATTTCGATGTTAGAAGAAGGAACCTTGAGTTTAATGTGGTTGATTAGGTCTATTTGAAGGTTTCACTCATGAAGGGTGTAATGCATTTTAGCAAAAGGGGTAAATTTAATCCTAGGTACCTAAGACCATATAGGATCCTAAAGCGAGTTGGTAAAGTAGCCTACGAACTAGACTTGTCATTGGAGTTAGCTATGGTTCATCTAGTGTTTCATATGTTGATGTTGAGGAAGTTTGTGGATGACCAAACTCCTTTGTTCCGTTAGAGGATGTGAATGTTGAAGATGATTTGACTTATAAATAGTTACCAATTGAAAGTTTTCACCAACAAGTTAAGAAATTGAGCAATAAGAAAATTGTATTTGGATATTATGGAAAACTCAACAAGTTTGAGCGCTACATGGGAAACAGAAACAGACATGATGAAATGATATCCTTATCTCTTTCCTTCTATTCAAGCCTAAGGTACATAGGTATGAACTATTTCGCCAAATTCTTGCATATAAGATTTTCCTTATCATATTGTATGCATGTACGTTCATGAAACTATTTTTACTAGTATTTGATGCATAAGTTTGTGGCTTTTATGAAATTGATGTTTAAGTTGTATTGTTACATTCATGTTGGGTCGTTGGTTGTCTTTCTACTTTGTTCAAGCTTACTTTTGTCTTATTCAAAGACTAATGTTTCCAAGTAGGAGATATTGTAACACCCCATGCGTTGAAAAGGTGAAAATATGATCTAATGCGAGTTTGTACGAGCACCATCTATGGATTGCAGATAAGGGTACTTGTCATAGGTGACCTACGTGGTTTGGACTGTGCCTTGGTGAAACTTTGGAGTCTGGGAGTCCCAACTGTGAAGAGGATTTTACGACTCGTAGAAGGGTCCATGAGTCACAGACACTAGCTCATAGACTAGGGGATCAAAATAGGTTTTTGAAGTTGAGGAAGTGTCACTAGACGAAAGCTTTGTACAAAGTCATGATTCCTTAACGAGTTGTAATTAGAGATCGTGTTTTAGATCTTGAGAAGATGAAATTTTCTAAGTATGGGACAAAATTACGAGGGCATTCTAAGGATCATAGTCCTATTAGTAGATCGTAGAAGGGAGCTCATAGACATATTTCAAAACTCAAAGTGTAACCAAGACGAAACCCCTGACCTATGAGTCGTAGTCCGATCTACGACCCATACATCAGGCTCGTAGATCAGGCCTGATAGCCTTTAATGAAGGATTTTTGGTCATTTTCTACTCATATAAGCTCTAAACTATGTCATTTTGATCCTATGACCATCCCACACTCCTCCAAAGACATATTCATTCTCATTCACTCCTAATTTCTCTCAAAAATCTCCTAAGACTTTTATCTCAAGGATCCTCCATTGAAGCAAGCAAAGGCTCCAAATTTTATAAGGGATTCAACGTCAATTCCTTCCAAACTTCTTGGTTCTCTTCATCTAGGTATGTAGATCTTCACCTATAGATCCAATTCATCCACAGGACCTCAAAACTAATTCAACCCCTCTTTCAGTTTTCAAGTGTAATATTTATGGGTTTCATTGTTTTACTCATAATTACATAATTTATATTACATATATGATTCCTATATTCAATTACATTTACATTACTATCAATTGTATGAATTGCATTATTTTCAATTGAATTTTGATAAATTTCACTTACCTACTATTTAGGGCTTATGAAATTGTAACGGGTTCTCCTTATTGTCATTTGATTTTTTCCAATTGCATGAGTACACATGAATTCACTTGATTCCATGATCTTAAACTCAATTTGACCATGAAACCATGTTTTCCCTAATTTTCATCTCGATTCATGGTTTGTGAAGAAGGTTACAAGTCTTTAAGTATGATTATAATTATGATTATGAAGGGTGACCTAAGACCCTACTATGATATAAATTCAATAAGGTGGGGGGATTTTTTCTACATTGCTTGCAAGTTAGGAAAATGGGTTGTTCTTGTGATTTGAATTGGCTTTCTTATTTACACTTCCAACTTTACAAATTATGAAATTATGACTAGTATAAGATACGAACCATGATGTTGATTATTATTCTTCATGTTTATGTATTCCATGCGATTTAATTTAGCATCAAATGAGGCTTGAGGTGGGGGATCGACCCAGAGGGTCCTTATATAAAGTCTTTAAGTCTCGTAACTACGTGCCATCGCCAATACGGTCTATCTAGTGGATCCATGTAATGACCCATTAGGTCATTTTGAGAATTAGTGCTCTTGAATTCCTACAAGGTTTGTCTTGAAATATTTTAAATAGGTATTTTGGACTATTCAATAACTATGGCTATTTAATTTATGGGTAAATTTATATATCTAGTTTAATTAGGAGACTAAATTTATAACTTATTAAATATCCTATACCACTCAGTATATATAAAAAAAATAGTTATTAGGGTTCAATTCTTTTAATATAATTTGAAAAATAATAAGGAGAAAAGAGAAGCAGAAAAGAAGGGTTAGCGGTTGACTTCGGAAAGGGTGAACTCAAGCAGAAGAAAAATTGTGCACTTCAGGTAAGAGATTAACCAAGATCAATCAAATTGTAAGGGCATTAATTGCTAGAAAGTTATGTATATATCATATCAATTGGGTAGTGGAAGTATGGAAGTATAGAAGTATAGGAAATTGTTGCCTTGACAGTGTATATCACGAATTACTTTTCCCTCTATTGGCTAATGATTTCAATGTTACGATGATCGTTTTTTTAAGATGTATCATATTAAACATATATTAAGTAGTAGGATATCAAAGCCATCTATATTATGTGCGTGTTTTTCATGTTAAAGTTTTAAACCTTTTCTTCGAACTTAGATTTTCCAGATTGTTTTCTTCCTGCAACATTAGTACCAGTTAAGTTTAATTTATATATTATTTTAATTGGTATATTATAATTCAAGTTTTGATAAATCTATATATAGATAGTTAACGGTCAGGTATATTGTGTTATATGAGTATCATAAGAGTTTTAATATTTTGGTATAGGTGATTAAATATTATATGTATCACATTGCCTAAATACCACTAGATTTGTGACGTTTGGAGGAGATAAGACTTAACCCAAGGCTTGAGATTTTGGAACTTAATTATAGAGTTAAATGAGTTTTGGATCAACCTAAACATATGGTGATATGGGTGTTGTTAGTTGTGAAATCTTATTGTGATACTTTATTTGACTAGATCGTGGTGCTGGGAATTATATTCAAAAGGGGAAGGCCCAAGTCCTACAGTGAGTGTTCAAAATTATTAAGGCAAGTGAATTTCTTAACCTTTGTTAAGTATATAGAATCTTGTGCTTCTTGAATGGAGTATTGAGAATGATTTATGTAAGCTTTGATTGAAATATTTTGAATTGGATAATTATCCTATAGTGATATTTGACTTGTGAATTAATGATGGAGATTTATTATATGTTAAATAGTGAGTGACTGTTACTGATATTGAAGTGATACTTACTTTAGATGTAAATGTGGTTAAGGTTGCGATGGTATTGAGATTGAGGATTTTGCAACAAGTATGGTATTGAACTACCTATTCTTGATTTTGAGATATACGAATTCGTATGGGTATCTTGCACATTTTATTTCTATGAACATGATTATTGCACATTTACTATCTATTTACTGGATGATCCAAGAAAAGAAATGCAAAGCTGAAGGGAAATGGTTCCGGCCAGTGAAAAGAATGAGAATTAAAGAGGATGTAATATGATTCGAGGGTTGTGTCGCACAGCCGCGACAGATGCATGGAGTAGAAGTCCCCTATGGGTTCCGGACTATGAGACAGTGGGTGTGTCTCACAAGGACAGACATGCGTCGTGTTACTTGACATTGCATTGCATTGATTACATCTCATTATCATTTATAAATATATCAGTGCTTTTGTGAAACTTGTTATAGATGCACTTGAGCCCTGGTGTTGTTGATATATAATAGTTAGTGTAGTTATTGAGCTATAGGCTATGTACATTGTGAACTGTTATGCTGAACTGATTTTATACAGGTAGTAGTTGTAGGGGTTTGGTTGGAGTGTTGGGGGTACCTGTATTCTACACAACTTAATTTTGTGTTTAGTAATTCACTTGCTAAGTACCGTGTGTTTGGCACTCACCCCCTTACTACGACAATTTTGTAGGTTGCGAGCCCAGATTATCGTGATACTCTCTACTTTCCTTGTCTAAGGCTTCCTATGGAGATTGTGAGAGGTAGTTGTTTGCCATCCCAGCTGACTTCTTACTCCTATTTAATGATTTTGTTCTATTATAGAGTCAATATCATTTGATACTTGCGTTTCTTTTTGAATGTTGTAATACATTAGATACTTGTGCACGTGACAACCTGGGTTTGGGGGATTTTCATTAAGTTAACTTATTATCCGTAATTGAACTTTCACCTTTATTACAATGCCGCATGTTTAATGTTATAGTCTAGTTTTAGGCTGACTTGTCTTGGTGGGATAAGACGAGTGTCATCACGCCCATTTTTGAGTTTTGACAGATGGTATCGGAGCCTAGGTTCATAGGTCTCACATGCATACAAGTTGAGTCTAAGTAGAGTCTCAAGGATAGGTACGGAGATGCCTATACTTATCTCTGAGAGGCTATGGAGGTTGTTAGGAAACTTCCCTTTATTTATTCTCTCTTGTCGTGCGTGGTTATGTTCGTTGGCACTGAGTTATACCCATGTTCTTTTGACAAATGGCAAGGACTAGAGCTACTGTTTCTGGTGGTAAAGGTGAGGCAGCTCCTGAGGTAGTTGTCGAGGCCCCAGTTAGAGGTACGAGTAGAGCTCGAGCTAGAGGTCATGTTCGTGGAGCAACACCAGCGAGAGGTCGTGCTAGGGAGGTCTCTTCAGAGCCTACGGCTGACCTTAGAGGGAACCAGGTTCCTTCAGAGCACGTACCCTCACAATTGTTGCAGGATACTTTATTGAGGGTGCTGAATGTACTTGAGAGTTTTGGTCCGAGCAATAATACGAGAGGCATACCAGGCAATTCTAAAACCGAAGGAGGAGCTCAGACCCCAGATCAGCATCATGTTCCACTGGTCCATGATCCGGTAGAGTAGCCACCAGTGGGTACTATAGTTAAGATTGATCCTGCACTAGCTATTGGGGTTCGGGGTGCACCTATGGCTACATTGACTGAGAGTGAGCATGTAGCTATGAGATGTTTAGGAAGATGAATCCACCTCAATTTCAGGGCGAAGGATAGAGGATGCTCATGAGTTTCTAACTACTTGTAGGGAGTTGTTGGATGTTGTTGGCTTAGCTAAGTCACACGGGGTTCGATATGTTACTCTTCAGCTTCGTGGGCCAGCCAGAGAATGGTGGAGGACATATTCAGGATCTTTGCTTGTGGGATCTCCCACAATGTCTTGGGATATGTTCTCTGCTGCTTTTTATGATAGATTTGTCTCTTGGAGTGTGAGGGAGGAAAGTCAGTTGAGATTTGAGAGTCTGAGGCAAGATGGCTCATCAGTCACCAAATATGAGACCCATTTCTGTCAGCTATCTAGACATGCTACAGCCATTATTCCAAATGAGACAGAGAAAGTTCATAGGTTTGTGAGAGTATTGACCTATTCTATCCAACAGGCGGTGTTTAGAGTATCTAGAGATGGGGCCTCTTTCCAGTGTTGTGAGTACTGCTAAGGAGGCAGAGCTGATGTAGAGGGTAGAGTTTGGGGACCCTAAGAGGGCCCGTGCATCCGGTCAGTTTTCTGGTACCTCATCTGGAGGTAGAGGGTTCTATA
>JAPFFP010000001.1:7080986-7092363 GCA_026153255.1 Solanum medicagineum
TCATAAGGAAACATTATGATTATGAAAAGAAAAATCTTACTAAAGAGAGAAGTCTATTAGACAATAAAGTACATATATTATATACACTATATACGATATTCTTAGAAAAAACCTCAGGATTAAATAAAAGAAATAATCCCAGGGGCTTTCACTTCAACACGTCTTCGCTCGTGATCACTTAGATCCCCCCTTCCATCAATAGGTACTCCCAAGCCATCGACAACACGCCCTAGTATAGCCTTTCCCACAGGAACATCCACAATAGATCCAGTGCGCTTGACAAGATCTCCTTGTTTAATAGCAGTATCACTACCAAAGACAACAATCCCTACATTCTCATTCTCAAGATTCAAGGTTATTCCTTTCACACCGCTGGCAAATTCAACGATTTCCCCAGCTTGAATCTCGTTCAATCTGTAAATACGTGCAATCCCATCTCCAACTGAGACTACTCGACCGATTTCATCCACTTGAAAATTCATGTAAAAGTTGCTAATTCGACTTTCTGATAGACTTGTTAGTTCCGTAGCTTGGGGAGAAAGTTCCATAATGAAATTATATTTAAGAAAATAAGAAAATAAGAGAGAATGCCGCTTACGAAAGCGAGTCCGAACTACGGGTCAGTGAAGATGTTTTCCTCTAAATTTGAGAGAAAATCTGTGTCAAAATCATCATCATCCCGGTATTCATGTAGATCAAGCAGTTCTTGTTCAAGTGTATACTTAATTTCATCAACTGACTGCTTAGTCGAAAACAAAAGGTACATATGATTTATGATTTTTTTGTTTCTATTTTATGATTGTAATTGACACTTGAATTTAATTGAATTTATTTGGTTATATTTGATACTTGCATGGATTGTTGATCATGTGTATAAATGATACATGATTTACGTATGTTATACGTGTTTATAATTACATAGACTAAATACTTAACAATTATGTGTTTTATGATGTTAACTAATACTTGATTGTGTGTGCTTCAAAAAAAGTGATATTTGATACTTGGTTTATAATGTTTTCCTATGAGTTGATATTTGGTTGATAATGCTTTTTACAAGTTCTAATAAAGTCTAAACAGTGTGATACTTGTTTGCAGATTTTAAAAAAATAGATAATGTTTGCTAGAAGCACTGGGAGAAACAAACAAATTAAAATGTTGTTCTTTTGAGCATTCTTCCTATCAATTGGCATTATTGGTTTTGATTTCTCTATTTTTTGTATAATTTGTAGATTTTAATTGTTGATGAGTCACAAATAGGATCAAGAACTATAAACAGTCATTGTTAGATACTTGAAATATTTTTTCAGTTTTAATAACTCAAGTAAATAAATTTTGTAGGTATGTGTTAAAATACTTGTCGGATGATTATTTTTGGAGGATGAATGCAAAAATCTAACCAACATGCATCCATATTGCTCTGATTATTACAAATTGGAAGCAGTTGCAAATATGTATGAGGTCCTAATGATTTCAATGTATGATAAGCCTAATCGATCTGTGCCAAAAGATGTTGTAGCTGAAGTTGTTCTTCCACCAAAGTACAAAAGATTGTCTCGAAGACCGAGAAAAGGAAGGAAGAAAAGCGCAGATGAAAAGATGAGCAACAAGCACAAATATTGTGGGTGTTGTGGTCATGAAGACCATAATAGGACATGTACTTTTTATCCCAAGGAAAAATGATATATTGATGTGTAGTTGCTGAATTATTTGTGATAGTATGAACTACAAGTGTTGAAAAATATTTCATTAGAGAAATAAATTTTCATGTTGACTATGTCTGAGTTAATTCTTGTATGTTATTTTGTTATATGATTTGTAATATATCATGACAAATAATAATTTTGTAAGTTTTACGAATAACAAATATAAATACTTAGATGAATTTTTTTTGGATATGTACTAAGGGATTGAATGTAAATAGATGCATAAATGTGGATATATAATGTTGATACTTGATTATATACAATTTGTTTCTTTATTTAAAAGCCATAGGTTCAGTGTTATTGAATAATCTGAAAACTGTAAGGAATTCTTGAAAATTCTTAAATTAAATTCACAAAATTACTGGTTCAAACAAATATTGAAATGAGTATCAAATAAGTGATTATATACTATTTGATACTTGATATCTGGGTAAGTTTCAAACATCAAAACAAATATTCGATTTAGTGGTCAAGTATTATCATTGAAACAAGTATCAAGAGTTTACATTGAAGATTGTTTCAAAATATCATATATGTAAAATTTTGCTTAACAGACGCATACCTACATGAGTTAAAGAAAGCTAAATGCTAAAGAATATATGGGAAAAAACAGAGATTGAAATCTTTATGGTTACTGCAAACACCAACTGGAAAAGTACCAAAAATCATGTACATAGCTATTCATGTAAGTATCAAGTAAAAAAACATAAAAATGCGATTTAGTGGACAGGTCTCTTGTTTAAAACAAGTATCAAGTATCTAAAGTATAGAACAGTTCAAGTATTATGTACGTAAACATTTGCTTAACATTTTGTAAACAGGTATCATGAGGTAAAAAAGTGTAAGTGCTAAAAATCATAGGACAAAACATAGTTTGAAAAATTTTATGCTTACTGCAATGTCATCTGGAAAGTACCAAAAAATATTAACTTAGCTATTCAACATAAAAAAAAAAATAAAGGCAAACACAATTTTGGCTTAATAGTCCAATCAATTGTTTTTAGAAATAAAATTTTTACTATTTTATTTGATAACTCAGAATAACTGTATCAAAATATATTCATTAGAATTGATACATTAACGATTAGGTAAAAGAAGACTGATTGAAGGAAATTTGAAAGTTACAATTTGATACAATATTGACCAACTTTTGCTCCCAAGTTCTGCATTTTGTTTGCTTACTTTTCTTCCTCGAGAAAAACTCATAACACCTCGTTTTCAATTAAGGTGTTTGAAAAAAGAAGAAAAGATAGTTCATGTTACTCTTTTGGGAACAACCCATACGTAAGTGATCTACCTATCTATAGTTCTATACACACACTTCTATAGTTTTGGATATTCGAATTCATCCTGCCCTCCACTGTTCTTGATTTGTGCTCTCATGCTGCAAGTATGTGATCAACAATGGTAGTCAAGACAAGATTGGTGCCAAAAGGTTAAGGTTCAAAAAAAAAAGATGAAAAAAGATATGACCGCATAAGTTGGGATGAATTAAAGGGATGGAGAATAAAATTTGAAATTCAAAATGGTGTCTAATTGATAAAATTGTGGGAGTGAAATTAGGAAGAGATTAGATGCGTAAAAATAGGAAGAAAAAATCTTGTGCTTGGTGTGTGGAATTCAAAGCGTCACGTATCATTAAGTTAGAGAGAGAAATAAAAAAGAAGAGATTTTAATAATTTATTTAAATTGTTGGGACTTTTAGAAAATATGGAAATAAAAGTTGTGTAATAATGTAATTATTTCAAAATTCAATGGGTTAATATTTACTTTTATCCAATAAGAAAATGCCAAATAATATTTAATAATAATAATAATTTTTTAAAGAAGAGTTGTTAGTTGTAAAGGTAAATATGAGCAAAAAAGGTTAACAAAGGGATATTTTTAGCCCAAAAGGTGGATGGAGTGGAGGGGGGGGAGGCGTTATATTTAAACCTTTTCATATACTCTAAGGATATTTTTGACCCTTTTCCGTTTAAGAAATGAAAATACACATATAGAATGTTAAAATATCTACTTCAGCTATTTGTTTTTTTTCAAAAGTCACAAGCGAGTTGCTTAACTTGATAGTTGAAACTTGATAATACACATGTTAAAGAACTTTGATTCGAACTTGAGTAGCAATATTTTTTTATTCTGCTGCCGTTTTGATATTTTTCTTCTAGGTGTTTTAATTAATTGATTTTTTCAAAGTCTATGGCATGTTTATTCATTTTTACATAGCCATAAAATTGATGTCCACTTGACTATTGCTGAAACACCCCTCATGTGCTTCGGAATGCCCCATAATTGTATATCTCAAAATTCGTGCGTGATTTCAAAAATTCACCTTCATATTCTTGATTAGGGGGAAAAATTGAACGAAAAATGGGTAAAACCCAGATTTTAGAAGACCCGTAGCGAAAAATAATTTTCGCTAATTAACGATTTTCAGTAGGCATCCGCGCCCCAGGTTCAACACGGCCTGGGCATGGACTAGCTCAAATTTGTCCTCCACATTTGATCCGCGTCGCGAACTAGATGCGGACCAGCGCAATTTTTTCTCCAATTTTCTTCTTCCATCCAAGGGCATTTGGGTAATAACCCAATGCCCATTTAAATGTGAAAGACCCCTTTTCCTTAGCTATTTTCAATCCTATAAACCTCAAAACCCTCTTAAAATTCTCTCCAAAACATCACCCAATATTCCATCCAATCTTAAGAAATCTCAAGGATCAACTTTGGAATTCAAGAACCCAACTCAAGCCAAGTCTTCCTCCAATTTTCTTCAAGAAAACTTCAAAGTTTAGGTATGTGGGTTTGATTGTGGGATACTTCCTTCCCGCAAGCCCAACAATTTCTTCTTTCTTACTACATGAAGTTTATGAATCTTTATGGTTATTTATGAACTCTTGAATATTGTACTAGTACTATTCATTCTACTATGGTTTATTTTGTGCATTATCCTAAAGTAAAGTATTATGTGGTATTTATGGATTTATGGCTTATTTTTGGGGTTTTTATGAACTCTTGTTTATGATGATATTAGTATATATTCATTATACAGATGTCCTCTGTATGGGTTTTGCAAGAAATGATATTTTATGCCAAAATGTTGTTGGGGTTTGATATTAAGATGGATTTCATGCTCCTATGTCCAAATTTTGAAAGATGATGTATATTATCATGGTGGGTTGATTAAGAATGATTTAAACTAATTATTTTCCCTATATATATCTTGAAATATAATACTTTCTTAAAATATGGGAATTTTACTACAATATTGGTAGGTTGATTTGAATGATTTTGAAACGGGTTGATCTTACTACTCTTGAAATGCATGATTTTAAGTGCATGGGCATATGTCCACCATGTGCTTGATAAAATTACATGACAAGAATTCTCAAGCTATTGATGATCTATTACATGATTTACAAGTCAAGTGACTTCATGATGATTAAGGGCTTTCAAGCATGTATTGAATTCATGAAAAGTATCTATGATTTTAAAAGTATCAAGTTAAGCCCTATTTTATGATTTTTACCTCTTGTGAGCCATTCATGTTAAAGCAAGGGTTCATGTATGATTATGATGTACTCTCATGTTCAAGTTAGGCTCACTAATAGAGGTCAAGCATGTTTATGAGCTACTCAAGTCATGTTTTTATAAGTTATTCATGCTATGATTAAAGTATGATTATTTCAAGTATTCCGTGGGATTTGACTTAGTACCGATTGAGGCTTAAGATGGGAGCTCAATCAAAGGGTCCTTATATAATGTCTTTAGTCTCTAAACTATGTGCCACAATAGGATTATCATTATTACCCTTGCTATACTAATGGATCCATTTAGTTCATGTTATCATGTTTGATTTATCTTGGCAAGTACACCACACTTCGCGGGCGATATCATGCCCTGTCAGCTATACCGAGGGTGTGTTCTGCCTTGCATTCCAAGTTGTAGCTACTTGTTCTATGTCGATTGAGGTCTATTCCCACATATATATGATATATTATGCAAGTTAAATGATTTACAATCATGATTATTTACAAGCATTGATCATGCATGTCATTTTGAGATCATATATTCATTGCTTATGATTATGCATTTTGAATATATTGACTTATGGTTTTGTTGCATTACACCCTGAATACTTAGTACATTCAAAAGTACTAACACATACTCTATCCCTACATGATATCACCATGTAGGAATCAGAGCTCCTATTAGTCATCCTCCTCCACGTGGTTAGTTCGGTTCATTTGAAGAAAGCTTTTGGTGAGTTTTCAACTCCGAGGACAATATCTACTTTTCATTCATGCCATTTTAAGACTTACTTATTATGTTTAGATGCTTATATTTTGAGGGTGAGCTCGGGAAGTGTCTTGGCCCCCGCTCCATTCCATGAGTGTCGTTGGATATTATGTTATGACTGTCTATGCTTTTGAGCTTGACTCTTCTTACGCCACTATTATTATGAAAAACATCCCTTAGTCCCACTTTCCTTTTAGTTATATCACTTATTGAAATTTATTTTACTTTGTATCCAAGGATGTGTGGATGATATACTACGAGGCTTGTTTGGTGTTCCTTCGGTCTCCTTATATGCCGTGTCACGTCTAGGCCCTAGGCTTGGGTTATGAAAAGCTTGGTATCAGGGCACTAGGTTGTTAATGATCCTCGGAAATTCAATACATCGTGTTGATTAGAGTCTTATTCATGGTTGTGAAGCGCGCCACAACTATGAATAGGAGGCTATGAGGCATTTTAGAAAATGTTTCACTTCTTCATGATCTATATCATATGGTAGAGCTAAGTCCTCTAAGGCTTATTACTGATTCCCAACCATTACGTTTCAGAATATGTCTCAAGCTATTCAGAATAGTGGACATGACGATAATCATCTCTCACTTAAGGGCCAACTGCCCAACAATGACATATCAAATGTTGAGATTCGCACTGCTCTATGACTATTGGCCAAAGTTGTGACCACTTAACTCAACCAACAAGCAGGTGCCCCCAAGATTTCCAATGATAAGAGGAGGGAGATAAAGGCTAGGAGGGCCCGAGTTGATGGTGCTTTATCTTCTAAGGGCCCGAGTTGATGGTTCTTTATCTTCTACTGGTCTATCTGTGCCAAGGTACAAAAAGAAAAGGCCCCCGTTCGCCATCTGTCAAGGGTGCGACAAGAAGCATCAAGGAAAGTGTTTGGTCGGTACTGAGGGTTGTTTCAAGTTTGGCGGTGTTAGACATAAGATAAGAGATTGTCCTGTGGCTTCTACGGAACGGAGAAGAAGAGAACAATTTGAAGGTAGACTCCTACATACTAAGCCCGGTAGTAATGGTGCACCAAGTCCTTCTAAAGTGCCCAAAGTATAAAAGAAATCATGCCTGCAAATGTGTGAGAGACACGAGTGCATGCTTGAAGTGTGGCAAGATGGGACACAAGATTCATGATTGTCCATATGCTTAAAGGAAAGGTAAAGATGAACGTCCTCAAGGACATGGTACTCATGGAACTCAAAAGGCACAAAGTGGTGCCAAGTGCGGTGGTGCTTCTATTCCCAAGTATCAAGGCAAGGGTGTTGGTGTTCAAGCTTCTCCGACATGCTACGAGTGTGAAAGGTACCATTCAATGGTTTGTTTGGCCGGTTCGACCGCATGTTTTAGGTGTGGCGCAAAGGATCATAAGTTGAGGCATTGACCATGAGTTATTAAAAATTTCGAGGATGACCATCGACGGTCTCAATCATACCTCTCTAAGGGTCACCAGACATAGCATAGTTCTTCACCAATATGTTAAAGGTTTTTCGATTATAATGTGTATGCTTTGATAGATCCGAGTGTCACTCTTTCTTTCATTACTCCTTTTTTTGCCAATAAGCTTCATGTGTGTCCCGAATTGTTGTGTGAACCTTATGAAAGGAAAAGTGCCTGCCCCCGTTGGTGAGTCCATTATTGCTAAAAGAGTCTATAGAGATTGTCCCCTGTCTGTATTGCATAAAGTCTTGCCTTATGATTTTGTTGAGCTTGACATGGTGTATTTTGATATTTTTCTTGGGATGGATTGGTTATATGCATATCATGCTTCCATTGATTGTAGGACCCGTAAAGTTAGATTCTAATTCCCTAATGAAACCATTCTTAAGTGGGGAATTTGTAATGTGGTGGTCAAGGATAGATTCATTTCTTGTCTTAAAGCCCCAATTTTTTTTTTGATTTCTAAGGTTGCATTTACCATCTTGTAAGGGTTAGGGATGTGGAGTCTAAAGTCTTTCCTGTTGAATCGGTTCTGGTGGTCAATGCGTTTCTTGATGTCTTTCTCAAAGATCTTCCTAGTATTCCTCTTGAAAGGAAAATAGACTTTGGTATAGACCTCCTTATCGATACACAACCCATTTCCTTTTCCCCTTACCGTATGGCCCTCACGGATTTGAAGGATCAATTGAGAAATTTGTTGGAGAAGGATTTCATAAGGCCTAGCAAGTCACCTTGGGGTGTACTAGTGTTGTTTGTAACGAAACAGGATGGCTCCCTTAGAATGTGCATTGGTTACTAACAACTTAATAGGGTTACCATAAAGAACATATACCCTCTACCAAGGATTGATGACCTTTTTGATCAACTACAATGGGCTAGTCACTTTTCTAAGATTGATCTTCAGTCCAGCTACCACCAAGTGAGGGTAAGGGAGTGTGATATTCCCAAGACGGTTTTTCGGATTAGGTTTGAGCATTTTGAATTTGTGATAATGTCTTTTGGATTGACTAATACAATAGTAACATTTATGGATCTTATGAATAGGGTCTTTAAACCGTACCTTGATATGTTTGTGGTGGTCTTGATTGATGATATATTGATTTATTCCCGGAGTGAAAAGGAGCATATGAATCACTTGAGGGTGGTGTTGCAAATCTTGAGGGATGAGAGGTTGTTTGTCAAATATGAAAAGTGTGAATTTTGGTTGAAAGAGGTTGCTTTTATAAGGCATGTGGTGTCGAGTGGTGGCATTAAGGTGGATTCTAAGAAGACGGAGGTGATAAGAAATTGTCCTAGGCCCTTGAATCCGATGGATATTAGGAGTTTCTTGGGTTTGGCGGGTTACTACCGGAGGTTTGTGAATGGTTTCTTCTATTGCTTCCCCTTTAAAGTTGACCCAAAAGAAGACAAAATTTGTTTGGACCGATGAATTTGAAAAGAGTTTTCAAACGTTGAAGGACAAGCTTATCTCTGCGCCTATTTTGGCTTTATCGGAAGGGCTAGAAGGTTTTGTGGTTTATTGTGATGCCTCAAGGATTGGTTTGGGTTGTGTTTGATGCAAAATGGCAAGGTTATGGCATATGCCTCTAGGCAACTTAAGGTGCATGAGCGAAATTATCCCACCCATGATCTTGAATTGGCGGTCGTGGTGTATGCTTTGAAAATTTTGTATAACTATTTGTATGGGGTTCATGTTGATGTGTTTACCAACCATAAGAGTCTCCAATATGTGTTCATACAAAAAGATCTTAACTTGAGGCAAAGAAAGTGGTGAGCGCTCCTTATGAATTATGACGCAAGTGTACATTATCATCCCAGCAAAGCTAATGTTGTGGCAGATGCTCTAAGTAGAGTGTCCATGGGTAGTCTACCTCATATTGATTTTGGTAGCAAGGAGGTAGCTAGAGAAGTTCACCGGTTATCTAGGTAAGGGTTTAGGTTAAAAGAAGTTGAAAATGGTGGTGTAGTGGTTGTCGATGGTTCCAAATCTTCTTTGATTGAAGAAGTCAAGTAAAAACAAGACCTTTACCCCGCGTTGTTAGAATGGAAAGCGTTGGTGAAAGATGATAAAGTGGAGGTTTTTTCCCAAGTGGGGAGATGGTGTTCTTAGGTACCAAGGTAGGCTATGTGTGCCTTATCTTGATGACTTGAGGGAGTTGATTTTGGGAGAGGACCATAATTCATCCTACTTTATTCTTCTCGATTTTTACAAAGATGTATAGAGACTTTTGGGAGGTATCTTGATGCGATTGAGGAAGTCTTAGTGGAAATATTGTATAGACAAGTAAGGAGGTTAAGGAACAAAGATGAGGCATCCATCCAAGTCCTTTGGAAGAATCAACAAGTCGAAGGTGTCACTTGGAAAGCCGAAGTGGACATGAAGAAGAGATATCCAGCTCTTTCACTTCATTCAAGTGTAATACCCCACACCTTACAATACTAGTACGATTCAAATGAAACATGACATGGTTTGGTCAAATTAGCGCTAATTTTTAAAAGTTCTTGAATCTCGTGTTAATGGATTATATGTGCGTCTAACGCTTAAGAGGGTCGAGTGTATACATTTTTTGCGTGAACTGAGGAGATTACGGCCTTAAATGAAGTGAGAGAATTGAGATGCTTATAGGACTTTAATAAGCTAGCAGGTGAGTCACCTACTTGCTTAACTTAAATCGCTAACTAATAGAGACAAGGCTCGACGTCGAATTTGTCCAAACTCGATTATGAATAAAATCCGTGTTAAGGGTGTAACTTTAGCCCATATTTTAGCATCATAAATGGACTACATTTTCAGCCAAGAAACATATTAAAAAGGGCCCAAAGACATCATAACCCATTTGACTATTTGGGCCTAGAACTAAGTAAGTGAAAGTTGGAAAATAAGCAGCCCAAGTCCATCAAGTTGGTGCCCCAAAAAGGCCCAAGTGAAAGGGGAAAGGAGCTGAATCACCTCCTTGGTGAAGTAAGGATGAGAATGCCTCATTAGGTCGGCCAAATCACTACCATAAAAAGGGGTCAAAACAGCTCCCAAAAGTCATTTCTCAACTTGACTACACAAAAATCAGATTTGCTCTCCTAATTTCCTCTCAACTTTGTGAAGCAGCCAAACGACTCTTTTAGGGTTCTTAAGAAGCCTCTAAACCTTGAAGACAAAGGTAAGTAATTATAGTTGTGTATTTAGTATAGTTTCATCATGAAAAACAAGAAAGAGATGCTAGTTATGCTTGCTGAAATTTGTTGGACAGCATATGTGTAAAGTTGTTGCACACTTGCCTCTGTTTTGGTGATTTCTCTATGGTTTGTGAGTTGTATTATGAACAAAACTTGGTGTTATTAACATGGTTTGAGTTATAAACATCACCCTAAGGTTGCTGCCCTGATTGTGGTTTCATTTAACAAACGCGTTTTATTGTGTTATCTTAAGTGTAATGTCGATTGGAACTTGTAGACTGTTGGATAGAAGGCTATTGCCTCACATCCTTAGTGACTGATTTCTTACTGTCCTAACACTAGTTCAAGGCTGTTTTTTATGTATGAATGTTGTTGGAATGGTTTGGTTAGAGTTAGGACAGGTTTGGAATTGTCAACGTCGAAATGTACCGAAGGGAGGTAACATTATGCTGTCCGTTTGTAGATTGTGTAGAATTGTTATGTGCTGTACTTTGTGAGCTGTTGTAAGAATGTTATGGCATTATAACAGAATGCACATGATGTGTATATGTGAATATGTACTAGAAAATATGATTAATAGCGACACGGTTGCAAGAATACGCTAGGGTTTATAATTGTCCGCTTGCTGCCCATATGTTGTTTTCCTATAAGATTGGGCTTCCAAAGTGTATCTATTGGCTTCTAATACTAGTTTTATCATCTAGTTTGTTGTAGATAAGTATTTGAAGGAAGGGAAGGTTATTTCGAGATAGTAACAAGGT
>JAPFFP010000001.1:7098207-7163212 GCA_026153255.1 Solanum medicagineum
GTCCCTTCTCGCGTAAACCGCTGTATTAAAGGAGGTGAGTAAGTAAGCCAGTTAGAAAGCATGAGAAAATAGCCCCTGAAGATAAAGATTAAATAAATGAAGAAGTTGATCTTAAGTAACCAGTGTAAAGTGGAGAGATAGATGACATATTTTTGAAAGCTCTAAAGATGATAAACTAATTTTTGAAGAGATAAAAATAGAATCTAATAGTGAATTTTATTATAGTACAAAGGATTCACAAGAAATTAATAATCAGATAGTCACTAACTCAAATGAAAAGGCTTATACAAATGAAATCCCTTTCTATTCTGTTTATCCAGATAGAAGTACTATCAGAAAGCTAAGGAAAAGGGGGAGCTTAAGAACTCAACCAGGAGATAATTCACATGGATCGATTAGTGATGAAGAATCTTCATCACTTAAAAAAGCAAGAGGAGTTCGGAAGAAACTGTCAAAAATTTCGCCAAGGCGTGACTCAAAGCTTCATTTGAGTTCCTCCACAAGAAATGTGAGATAGTTTCTTAAAAAATCACTTTAAAGGAGAGTGTGAAAATAAAAATGATTATTTGGTGGTACAAAAGATTCTAGACATTTTGTAGAATTCTAGAATTTTGTAAAGTAATATCTTTGATATTTATATTTAGGAAAAAATTAGATATTTTAGAGTATTAGATACTTTAGGAAGATATTTTAGTAAATTGTAGAATAATTTATACTTTTATTAGATATTTAGAAGATAATATCTACATATTTGGTTTATAGATATGTATAAGAAGTTTCCCTATACAAATATAAATAGGGATGACCATTAGACATTTGTTATCGACCAACATTGAATACAATTCAAGTAATCTTCTTCCAAGTTTATCGCCAGTAATTTTGTCTCTATTGCTCAATGTTTGCACTTAGGCAGAGTCTTACAGCATGGACACCATCAATATCTGACGCATTTCCTGTTGATTCTACCTCTGCAGCGTTGAGTTCTTACATGTTTTACAATATCAAAATGATTTCTCTCCAACATTGTTTCCATCTTTTTAATAGGTATAGGAAGTAGCATAAGAGATTTCTTATTTGCAATCACGAGGAAAAGGGAAATGACCAAAATCTACAAGCGATGCTTGGTCTATGCTTCTTTTCTAATGTTCTTTATCTTTGTTATCAATGCATTTGATATCGTTGACAGCATACAACTCATTCGATGCTTAAAGTTAAGCAAGACCTTATCAACTCGTGCATACAGTGAATATTATATATGATTGACTCGATGAATACTATAGTATGTATGCACAAGTTGATCACGTCTTGCTCACCGTTAACATCGAATGAACTGTATGGCTGTCAATGATATCAAATGCATTGATAACAAGGCCAAAGAACATTAGAAAACAAGCATGAACCAGGTACCATGTAGCATTTGCTCCTTTCCCTTGTCCTCGTGGCTACAAATAAGAAATCTCCGATTCTAATTTATGTACCTATCAAATATATGTTAGAGAGAAATCGTTCTGATGCTGTTAACCACGTAGGAACTCAACACTTTAGAGGTAGAACCAACAGGAAACATGTTTATAGAATAAATAGGCATTTATCACGATTGACTACTGCTTGGAGATATTGATGATGTCCTTGTTGTAGATTCACCTGGTTGCAAACATTGAACAATATAGACAAAATTACTGCTGATAAACTTGGAAGTATAGAATAAATAGAGAGTAGAACTGTACATGGTGAAAAAATATGTCTATATTTTACTGATTGAATGAGGAATTCAAATTATGAAGCCAAGTGCTATAAAATTATCAGTACCTCATATTTTTACTCACTTCATATATCCTTTTTGAGCTTCAAATATCAATGCACTTGTCACTTGAACACTAGAAAAAGGTAAAAAAGATGATTGAAAACTTACATTTTTACTCAGTATTACTTGTTAGCAGGGCTGCAGGGGAGAAAAGTAGTGATTTTAAAAAATGAAATTGAAACACCCAAAAAAGTGCCCAAAAATGTGCCTCGTAAGTGCCCATAATCGTAATTTTTATATGTCTCAAAATTCGTGCGTGATATCAAAAATCTAACTTCATATTCTTGATTAGGTGGCATTGAGTAGGAGATAGGTATAACCCAAATTTTAGAGGACCCATAGCGAAATTTCATTTCACTAAAGATTTCTTTTCTAGTGAGCTTTCGCGTTGGCTCCGCGACGCGGAGCCGTCGTAGAGTAGTAAATTTTGTTGCTAGTTTTTTTTTTATTTCGGCCTGAGGCTTTGGGGTCTTGACTTAGTCATATTTCAACTTTATATCATACACGACATTCCCCAAAAATACTCTCTAACACTTAGACAAATATTTCACCCATTCAAGTGTCCCAATCTCATTCTAGATCTCAAAGATTTCATTCAAGCTTCAAGTTCTTAATCAAATCCTCATAAAAAAAATCTCCAAAGTTGAGGTATGTGAGTTTCAACCATTGGGTTCTTTCACCCATGGTGCCCAACCTTCCTTTTACCTAAAATGTATGTTTTCAAGTTAGATTATCTATGAGTATATCTTACTATAAAAGTTGCTTATAAACTATGTTGGGAATTCATAAAAATGTGACTATTTAAGTATGTTTTAAGCTATGAATCTATGATTCATTATGTGATTTAGTGAGGGGTTTTCATATATCTTGCATGAGGGTATTACCAAGTGTTGGTGGATGGTTTTACATTGATTTTTCTTACATGATTTCACTCTTAAATTGCATGATTTTGTACTAGCATTACACACCTGCCAAGTGTTTAATAAAATGTCTGGTTATGGAATCTTGAGATATTGAAGGTCTAATGCATGACATATGAGTTAAGTGACTTTATGATGATGAAAGGAATGTATGTTTGTGTCAATTTCATGAATAGTATCTATAGTATTGCAAGGTGACCACGCCTCGTTTGGGGGTGGTAGGCCCGAACTACCATGTTGGAGTGTATGTACCTCAATCGTCTCGTTAGAGGGGTGGTAGGTCCAAACTACCATGTTGGGGGGTATGTACCTTAATCGCCTCGTTGGGGGGTGGTAGGCCCGAACTACTATGTTGGGGGGTATGTACCTCAATCGCCTCTTATGGGGGGTGGTAGGCCCATACTACCATGTTGGGAGGGTATGTACCTCAATTCCCTCCCACGGGGATATTAGGTCTTGGATTTTGAGTACTAGTTTGCTTGATCTATAATGATGGTCTCTTCCTACACATGTAATATGTTCTATATAAGCATGATTTACTTCAAGCATCATTCATGTATGTCATATTGTTATTATGCTCATTCATTGCCTAATTATGCATTTCGATTATGTTACTTATCTCTTGTTGCATTGCACCCTACATACTTAGTACATTCAGACGTACTAACGCATACTCTATGCCTACATGATGTTACCATGTAGGAACTGGAGCTCCACTTGATCATCTTCCTCCTCCACGTGGTTAGTACTATCCTTGAAGCAAGTTTGGTGAGTCCTCAACTTCGAGGATGATATCTTTTGATCTTATGTTATGCAAAGACTCTCTTTCTTTTGTTTTATGCTTTTGCCAATAAGAGCCTGAAAAGTTATCTTGGCCCCCACTCAATTCTAAATTTAGAGGTATTGTTGGATAAGTATTGTAATTATGCTTTGGACTATGACTTCTCTTGACTCTTGATTATTTTATGCTATGAAAGACTTCCCCTTAGTCCCTTACCCTTATTTTTATGCTCTCTTGTTGTTGTTCACTTGCTTCCACAACCAAGGATGTGTAATGATATAATAAAAGGCTTGTTGGGGGTCTCTTTAGGTTCCCCATTCGCCGTATCATGTTTAGGCCCTAGGATTGGGTCGTGACAAATATGGTATCAGAGCACTAGGTTGTTAATGGTCCTCGACATCCAACACACCACATCGATTAGAGTATTATTCATAGTTGTGAGGTGCACCACGACTATGAGTAAGAGACTCTGAGGCGTTTTAGGAAATCTTTCCCTTCTTCTTGATCTATGTCATGTTATAGGAGTTAAGGTAAGACCTTCCCTTAATGAATGTTCTTTGCTATGCTAGATCATGCCTATTCCTAGAGGAAGAAGAGCCCGTACTCCCGAGGAGCAACCGGCTCCTCCCGCCCCTCAAGATGGGGGAGTGGCTCATGAGAAATTTCGGGATGCTATCACCATGCTAGCGTATGCCATGACTATTCAAATCAACCAAGGGGACCAAGCCCCTTATGCTTTTACACCGGCTTCAAGGGCGAGAGACTTTACTAGAATAAACCCATCGAAGTTCATGGGTCTAAAGTGGATGAGGACCCTCAAGAATTTATTGATGAGGTGTACAAGGTGTTGTCTTTTATGTGGGTTATATTTGAGGAGAAGGTGGAGTTGGCGGCATACCAGCTCAAGGGGGTGGCTCAAATATGGTTTACCCAATGGAAAACGGAGAAGGGGAACAACAATGTCATCCTTTCGGAAGAGTTTAAGGCGACATTTCTCAACCGGTTATTCCCTATTAAGTTTAGGGAGGCCAAGATGATGGAGTTTTTAAATATAAAGCAATGATCTATGAGTTGAGGAGTATGTCCTCAAGTTCAACCAACTCTCCAAATATGCTCCACAATTGGTTGCCGACCCGAGGTCTAGAATAAAAAAGTTTTGATGGGGGTATCTGATTTGGTTAATGAGGAGTGTCATGCCGCCATGTTGATAAGTGACATGCATTTGTCCCGCCTAATGACATATGCCGAGCAAATGGAGGGGGAGAAGCTTAGAAAAAGGAGGAGTGGTGAGGCCAAGAGGGCCCGTTTTAAGGGTAAGTTCCAAATTCTCAAGGATGGCCCGTTTCATCAAGGCCAAGGATATTCCAATGCTCCTAATAGAAGGTTTGCCAATGACAACGCAAGGGTCCAAGGTGATGGTGGGGTGGTGCCTAATGCTATGTGTGTAAAATGTGGTAAGGGCCATAGTAACCCATGCTTGAGGGATACTAATACTTGTTATGGTTGGAGAAGTGGGTCATAAGGTGATGGATTGCCCTCATAATCGGAACAAGGGTAGAGATGTTCATCCACAAGGTGCAAATGTAGTTCCTAGGGGAATAGGTGGCCAACAAGGTGGTGCCCCAAGGCACAATCGGTTCTATGCTCTTCAAGGGAGGCAAGGGGTAGATGAGGTGCCCGATATCATCATCGATATGTTAAAAGTCTTTGATTTTGATGTGTATGCATTGATAGACCCGGGTGCCACTCTTTCTTTTGTTACCCCATTTGTGGCCAAGAGGTTTCATGTTGAACCCATATTGTTGTGTGAGCCATATGAGGTATCTACTCCTGTCCATGCATCTATTGTTTCTAGAAGAGTTTATAGAAATTGTCCCATTAGCATTTTGCATAAAAATATTGCCTTGTGATTTTGTTGAGTTGGATATAATGGACTTTTATGTCATTCTTGGGATGGATTGGTTGCATGCATATTATGCTTTTATTGATTGTAGAACCTGTAGGGTCAAATTTCAATTCCCTAATGAACCAGTCCTAGAGTGGGAGAGTCATGATGTGGTGGTCAAGGGTAGATTTATTTCTTGCAGTAAAGCCCATAAGTTGATTTCTAAGAGGTGTCTCTATCATCTTATGAGGGTTAGGGATGTTGAGTCCAAAGTCCTTTCCATAGAGTCAGTTCCAGTGGTTAATGAGTTCTTTGATGTCTTTCCTAGTGAGCTTCCTGGTGTTCCTCCTGAAAGGAAAATAGATTTTGCCATAGATGTCACGACCCAAGCCTGGGACCTAGACATGACATGGCGAATGGGGACCCAAAGGGGCCCCAAACAAGCCTCTTAGCATATCATTTACACATCCTTGGTTGCGAAAGCAATTAAACAACAAGAAGAGAATAGAAATAAAGATAAAGGGACTAAGGGAAGTCTTTCATAGCTTAAATCATCAAAAGAGTCAAAGCTCAAAGCATAAATACATAACTTGCCCAACAACACCTCTAACATAGATTGGGCGGGGGCCAAGACAACTTTTCGGGCTCACCCACATAGTCATAAGCATCTAAACAAAGAAAAGAGTCTTTACATAACATAGGATCAATAGCTATTGTCCTCGAAGTTAAGGACTCACCAAGTCGGGACCCCCACAAAGGGGGAGGGAGTTGACTGAACATCTCAGCCATTGGCGAGAATTTCGCCCGCATCCGATCCCCAATTCTTGTTTTGCTTCAAGAGATAGTACTAGACACGTGAAGGAGGAGGATGATCATGTGGTGCTCCAGTTCCTACATGGTAGCATCATATAGGCATAAAGTAAGTGTTAGTACATTTGAATGTACTCAATATGTAGGATGTAATGCAACGAGAGATAGGCAGCATAATCAAATGCATATACATAAGCAAGAGATGGTATATAAGCAACATGACATGCATGATCAATGCTTGAAGTAAAACATGCTTATATAAAACATATTACATGTGTAGTAAGAGACCATGATATGGAATCCAAAGCCTACCACCCCCTTGAGAGGCGATTGAGGTATCAACCCCTCAATTGGTTGATGGTTTTCACACCTTACCATCCATGGTGATTGAAGTATCAACCCCTCAATTGGTTGATGGTAGCCACACCCAGCCATCCATGGTGATTGAGGTATCAATCCCCCAATTGGTTGATCGTAGTCACAACCTGTCATCCATGATGATCGACGTATCAACCCCCTAATTGGTTGATGGTAGTCACACCCTGCCAATCATGGTGATTGAGGCATAGCACTCCCTCAACAAGGTGTGGTCAACTTACAATACTATAGGTACTTTTCATGAAATCAATACATATATATTTTCCTTTTATCATCATAAAGTTATTCAAATCATAGATCATTCAATAGATCATCAATAACTCAAGGACCCTAAATTGGACATTTTATCAAAAACTTTGTGGGTGTATAATACTAGTTCAAAATCATGCAATTCAAGAGAGAAATCATGTGAGAAAACTTAATGTAAATCAATCCACCAGCACTTTGTAATACCCTCATGCAAGATACATTAAAACCCTTCATCAAATCTCATCATAGAACACAGACTCATAGCTCAAAACGTGCTTAAGCAGTCCACATTTCATGAAAATCCCCTTATAGTTTATAATCAAATTTACAGTAAGAATACCTATAAGTAAATCAACTTGAAAACATGTAATTTGTATAAAAAAGAAGGTTGGGCACCGTGGGTGAAAGGACAATGGTTGAAACTCACATACCTCAACTTTGGAGATTCCCTTGATGAAGATTGGAATGAGAACTTGAAGCTTCAATGAATTCTTTAAGATTTGGGATGAGTTTGGAATCTTGAATTTGAGTGAAATATTTGGTTAAGTGTTTGAGAAAGTTTTGGGAAATGTCTTGAATGATATGAGGTTGCAAAATAACTAAGTATATGTATTTTTACGCATAGGAAGGCTTAGGACTAAGACCCAAAGGCCTTGGACTGAAACAACAAAATTGGAAAAAAAAACATATAGATCCGCGCCTTGGTCTCGTCGCGCTAGGGGCACAGAATGATTCTGGAAATCGCAAATTTTGGAAAATAAAATTTTGATACGATTGCTCTAAAATCAGGGCTAGACCTATTTTCCACTCAATTTTTACCCCTGATGACGAATATAAAGTCGAATTTTTGATATCATACATAAATTTTGAGATATATGGAAATTACAATTATGGGCATTTCCGAGGCACATTTTCGGACATTTTTTTTGGACATTTCAATAGACCTCCTTTCGATACTCAACCCATTCCTATTACCCCTTATCGTATGGCCCCGATGTAGTTGAAGGAGCAATTGAGGGATTTGTTGGAGAAGGATTTTATTAGGCCTAGTAAATCACTTTGGGGTGCACCGATGTTATTTTTGAAGACGAAGGATGATACTCTTAGAATGTGGATTGACTATCGGCAACTTAATGGGGTCACCATGAAGAATAAGTATCCTCTACCAATGATTGATGATCTTTTTGACCAACTTCAAGGGGCTAGTCACTTCTCTAAAATTGATCTTCGGTATGGGTAGTGAAAGTGAAGGAGTGTCACATTCCCAAGATGACTTTCCATACTAGGTATGGACACTATAAGTTTGTGGTTTTGTCATTCGATTTGACTAATGCATCGACTATCTTTGTGGATCTTATGAATAGGGTCTTTAAACCCTACCTTTATTTATTTGTGGTGGTTTTCATCGATGATATCTTGATCTATTCCAATAGCGAGCAGGAGCATGTGGATCACTTGAAGGTGGTGTTGTAAATCTTGAGGGAGGAGAAGTTGTACGCTAAATATGAAAAATGTGAGTTTTGGTTGAAAGAGTTTGGCTTTCTAGGTCATGTGGTGTCGGGTGATGGTATCAAGGTGGATCCTAAGAAGATTGAAGTGATTAGAAATTGGCGTAGACCTTTGACTCCATCAGACATAAGAAGTTTCTTGGGTTTGGCAAGTTTCTACCGGAGGTTTGTTAGCAGTTTCTCTTCTATTGCTTTACTTATGACTAAGTTGACCCAAAAGAAGGCTAAATTTGTGTGGGCCAATGAGTGTGAAAAGAGTTTCCAACTTTAAAGGATAAACTTGTGTCCGCTACTACTTGTCTCTATCGGAAGGGTTTGTTGTGTATTGCGATGACTCAAGAATTGGTTTGGGTTGTGTTTTGATGCAAAATGGTAAGGTAATAGCCTATGCTTCTAGATAACTTAAGGTGCGTGAAAGGATTTATCCTACCCATGATCTTGAATTGGCTGCCATGGTATTTTCTTTGAAAACTTGGCATCATTATTTGTATGGGGTGCCTGTTGATGTGTTCACCGATCATAAGACTCTCCAATATGTGTTCACTCAAAAAGATCTTAACTTGATACAAAGAAGATGGTTAGAGCTCTTTAAGGATTATGAGATGAGTGTGCATCATCATCCCGGTAAGGCTAATGTTATGTCGGTGCTTTGAGTAGGGTGCCATGGGTAGCCTAACACATGGTGATGATGGGAGCAAGGAGGTTGCTAGAGAGGTCCATCAGTTGGCTAGATTAGTGGTTAGGTTGAAAGAGGTTAATAATGGTGGTGTTGTATGTTTGATGGTTCTAAATCTTCATCAGTTGTCGAGGTGAAGGAAAGCAAGATCTTGACCCCACCTTATTAGAATTGAAGGCCTTGGTGAGAGATAGTAAGGTAGAGGTTTTCTCCCAATGGGGAGATGGTCCCCTTAGGTACCAAGGTAGGTTATGTGTGCCCAATGTTGATGGCTTGAGAGAGAAGATTTTAGATGAGGCTCATACTTCTTCCTATTCTATTCACCCCGGTTCTACAAAGATGTATAGAGATTTGAGGGAAATATTTTTATGGGTTTGTATGAAGAGAGACATTGCTAAGTTTATATCCGGTTGCCATAATTGCCAACAGTAAAAGCCGAACATCAAAGGCTAGGTGGCCTAGCTTAAGATATAGAAATTCCTACTTAGAAGTGGGAGGAAATTAACATGGATTTTGTGGTTCGGTTGCCTAAGACTAGAAAGGGTTGTGATTCTATTTGGGTTGTGGTTGATAGAATGACAAAGTCGGCCCATTTCCTAGCAATTAAGACTACTTATGATGCCGAAGATTATGCTATATTGTACATTCATGAGTTGGTTAGATTGCATGGGGCGCCTTTGTCTATCATTTTAAATCGTGGTGCTCAATTCACTTCATACTTTCGGAGGTCCTTCCAAAGAGCTCTTGGTTACCAAGGTTAAGCTTAGTACGACCTTTCACCCTCAAACAGATGGCCAAACTAAAAGAACTATCCAAACTGTTGGGGATATGTTTAAAGCTTGTGTTTTGGAGTTTAAGGGTAGTTGGGATGATTATCTCCAACTAATTGAGTTTTCTTATAATAATAGCTACCATACAAGCATTTTTATGACTCCTTTTGAGGCTCTTTATGATAGGCATTGTAGATCCCCGGTTGGGTGATTTGAATGGGGGAGATGGCTTTGTTGCATCCGGATTTGGTTATGGAGGCCTTAGAGAAAGTGAGGTTGATAAAAGAGAGGTTGAGAATAGCCAAAAGTAGGCAAAAGTCCTATGCCGATTTGAGGAGAAGGGATCTTGCATTTAAGGGTGATGATTGGGTCTATTTGAAGGTATCACCCATGAAGGGTATGGTTCATTTTGGTAAAAAAGGTAAATTGAGTCCAAGATTTGTGGGTCCTTATAGGGTGTTGAGGAGGAATGGTAAGGTGGCCTATGAGTTGGAGTTGCCTAGTGAAATGAATATGGTTCATCCGGCATTGCATGTATCTATGTTGAGGAAGTGTGTGGGTGACCTAAATGCTTTTGTGCCATTGGGTGTTGTTGGTGTTTTTGAAGACAACTTGACTTATGCAGAGGTTCTAGTAGAAATTTTGGATTGACAAGTGAAGAGCTTGAGGAATAATGATGTTGCTTCCGTTAAGGTCCTTTGGAGGAATCAACAAATTGAAAGTGCTACATAGGAAGCCGAGGCAGACATGTAAAAGCAATATCCCTATCTCTTCCATTCTACTCAAGCCTAAGGTACGAATCTAGGTCCTCTATGTGATTTCAAGTCTTAAGATTCAACCCTCATGTCATTTGCATACATTCATGTTTAAATTGACAAGTTCATGGTGATCTTAACACTCATGTTGAGATTTTTGAAATGATGTTTAAGTGCATTATTACATTCTTGTTGGGGCTGATTCTTCAATGATTACTCTTCTTATGTACGCTTCTTTGACATTCGAGGATGAATATTCCAGAGGGGGAGATATTGAAATTCCCCAAAAAGTGCCCGAAAATGTGTCTTGGAAGTGCCCATAATCGTAATTTTCATATATCTCAAAATTCGTTCGAGATATCGAAAATCCGAGTTTATCTTCTTGATCAGGGGGCAAAATTGAGTGGGACATGAGTATACCCCGAATTTTTGAGGACTCATAATGAAATTTCATTTCACCAAAAATTTCTTTTTCTAGTGGTCCTTCCTGTTGGCTCTGCGACGCGGAGCCGTGGTAGAGTAGTACATTTTATTGCCAATTTTTTTAATTTCGGCCTAAGGCTTTGGGGTCTTGGGCCTAAGCCTTCCCATGTCTAAAAACACCTATACTTACTCATATTTTAACTCCATATCATACAAGACATTCCCCAAAAAGCCTCTCTAACACTTAGACAAATATTTCACCCAAATTCAAGTGTCCCAATCTCATTCTGGATCTCGAGGATTTCATTCAAGTTTTAAGTTCTCATTTAAATCTTCATCAAGGAAATCTCCAAAGTTGAGGTATGTGGATTTCAACCATTGGGTCTTTTCACCAATGGTGCCCAACCTTCCCTTTTACCTAAAATGCATGTTTTCAAGTTAGATTATAGATAGGTATCTCTTACTATGAAAGTTGATTATAAACTATGTTGGAGTTTCATAAAAATGTGACTGTTTAAGCATGTTTTGAGCTATGAATCTACGATCCATTATATGATTTGATGAGGGGTTTCCATGTATCTTGCATGAGGGCATTACCAAGTATTGGTGGGTGTTTTTTGTTGATTTTCTCACATGATTTCACTCTTAAATTGCATGATTTTGTACTAGCATTACACACTCACCAAATGTTTGATAAAATGTCCGGTTATGGAATCTTAAGATATTGAAGGTTTAATGCATGGCATATGGGTTAAGTGACTTTATGATGATGAAAAGAATATATGTTTATGTTGATTTCATAATAGTATTTATAGTGTTGCAAGTTGACCATGCCTCGTTCGGGGGGTGGTAGGCCCGAACTACCATGTTGGGGGGTAGGTACCTCAATCGGCTCGTTTAGGGAGTGGTAGGCCTGAACTACTGTGTTGGGGGGTATGTACCTCAATTGCCTTGTTCTGGGGGTGGTAGGCCTGAACTACCATTTTGGGGGGTATGTACCTCAATCGCCTCGTGCGTAGGATGGTAGACCCGTACTACCATTTTGGAGGGTATGTACCTCAATCGCCTCCCAACGGGGTAGTATGTCTTGGATTCAGAGTACTAGTTTTCTTGGTCTATAATTATGATCTCTTCCTACACATGTAATATGTTCTATATAAGCATGATTTTACTTCAAGCATCATTCATGCATGCCGTATTGATATTATGCTCATTCATTGACTAATTATGCATTTCAATTATGTTGCTTATCTCTTGTTGCATTTAATCCTACATACTTAATATATTCAAACATGCTAATGCATACTCTATGACTACATGATGTAACCATATAGGAACTGGAGCTCCACTTGATCATCTTCCTCCTCCACGTAGCTAGTACTATCCTCGAAGCAAGTTTGGTGAGTCCTCAACTCCGAGGACGATATCTTTTGATCTTGTGTTATGCAAAGACTCTCTTTCTTTTGCTGTATGCTTTGACTATGAGGGTAAGCCTAGGAAATTGTCTTGGCCTCTGCTCATTTCTAAATTTAGAAGTGCTGTTGGACAACTAATGTAATTACGCTTTGAACTATGACTTCTCTTGACTCTTGATTATATTATGCTATGAAAGACTTCTCCTTAGTCCCTTACCCTTATTTTTATGCTCTCTTGTTGTTTTTCACTTGGTTTTGCGACCAAGGATGTGTAATGATACGCTAAGAGGCTTGTTTGGGGTCCCTTCAGGTTTCCCATTCACCATGCCACGTCTTGGCCTTAGGCTTGGGCCGTCACAGAAATTTTGACAGAGCAGGAAAATAACTAAATTACAGAATGAGGCACACTTGAATTCAAGCTATTTTCATGAGATAGAAGAATGTAGGTTGTGTTTTTAATTTTTTTCTATTCAAATAACATAAATATGGAACCAAAATTAATATCTCCAAATAACAAAAAAAATGAAATAAGTGGCAATACCACTCTGTCACGACCCAAACTAGGGTCCAGATGTGACACGACGCACGGGGAACTCGAAAGAACCCCAAGCAAGCCTCTTAACATATCATTATACATCCTTGGTCGTGGAAGCAATTTAAACAATAATAAAATAGTGGAAATAAAGGCATAGGGACTAAGGGAAAACCTTCATTTCGTAAAATATCAAGGGAGTCAAGAGAGTCAAGCTTATAGCAACATTACACATTTGTCCAACAATACCTCTAAACATAGAACTTAGCGGGGTTCAAGACAAGCAACCGGGCTCACTCTCATAATAATGACAATAGGTAATCCAAATATACAAGATATAGTCTAAACATAAGCATGAAAGAAGATAGATATTGTCCCCGGACATGAGGACTCACCAAAAACTAACTTCATCAATCCGTCTAGCCGCATGGAGGAGGACTAATAGGAGCTCCAGTTCCTATATGGTGATATCATGTAGGCATAGAGTATGCGTTAGTACATTTGAATGTACTAAGTATGTAGAATGACATGCAACAAGAGATAAGAAACATAATCGAAATCCATAACATAGGCAATGAACAATATAACAATATGGCATGCATGGAAGATATTTGAAGTAAATCATGCTTACATAGAACAAAATACATATGCAAGAAGAGACCATCATTATAGAATTCATAGTCTATTGAGGTACTAATCCCTCAATTAGTTGGTGGATCGTCTCACCCTACCACCCATGGTGATTGAGGCACCAACCCCTCTATTGGTAATCAAGGTACAAACCCCTTGATTGGTTGGTGGATCGTCGCACCCTACCACCTATGGTGATTAAGGTACCAACCCCTCAACTCGGTTACCAAGGTACAAACCCCTTGATTGGTTGGTGGATCATCTTACCCTACCACCCATGGCGATTGAGGTACTAACCCTTCAACCCGGCTATCAAGATACAAACCCCTCGACATGTTTATCAAGGTACAAACCCCTCGACATGATTACCGATCTTATAATCCCCCAAGTGGGGCATGGTGAAGTTCCACCACGATATAGGAGAACATCATACATACATTCCTTTCATCATGATAAAGTCATTAAACTCATTAGATATGCATTGGACTTTCAAATCCTCAAGAAATCATAACTGGACATTTTATCAAACACTTGGCGGGTGTATAGTTCTAGTGTTAAACCATGCAACTTGGGGATGAAATCATGCAAGAAAATTCAATGTAAAACCACCCATCAATACTTGGTAATACCCTCAAGCAATATACATCAAAACGCTTCATCAAATCCCACAATGGTTTGTAGATTCGTAGCTCAAAACATGCTAAAACAGTCACAATTTCATGAAACCCCAACATAGTTCATAGTCTAATTCATAATAAGTAAAACCCATATGTAAATCAACTTGAAATCATGCAATTTAGGTAAAAAGGAAGCTTGGGCTTCATGGGTGAAAAGGTCCATGAATGAAACCCACATACCTTAGCTTTGGAGAATTCCTTGAAGAAGATTTGAATGGAGACTTGAAGATCGGATGAATTTCTTAAGATCCGGGAGAGATTTTGGACACTTGAATTTTGAGAGAAATATTAGTCTAAGGGTTTGAGAGAGTATTGAGGAATGTATTGGATGATATGAAGGTGAAATATGGCTAAGTATAGGTACTTTCACACATGGAAAGGCGTAAGCCTAAGACCCAAAAGCCTTGGACCGAACACAAAAAAACTAGACAAAATTAACACACTGGCGCGCCCTTGGCGTGTCGCACCTGGGGCACGCTAGCTCACTGGAAATCGCGTTCTTGTGATTTTCAAATTTTGTTACTGTTGCTCTAAAATCAAGGTTAGACCCATTTTCAACTCAATTTTGCCCCCCAATCAACAATATGAAGTCGGATTTTTGATATCATGCATGAATTTTGAGATATATGAAAATTACGATCTCTGGCAATTTCGAGGCACATTTTCGGGCACTTTTGGGGTCGTTTCAATGTCTCCCCCTTGGGAACATTCATCCCCAAATGTCAAAAAATGCACATAAGAAGAGTAATCATAAACAAAATCATCCCCCCAAAAAATGCAACTACACATTTAAAACACCATTTTCAAAATCTCAATATAAGTGTCAAAATCATCATGAACTTATCAACATAAACATGAATGCATGCAAATGATATAGGGGATAAAACATAAGATTTGGAATCATAAAAGAAAAGGACTTGACATGTTATCACAAGCTTGAATAGAGTGAAAGTGGTTCAGATATTGCTTCTCCATGCCAGCTCCGGCTCCCCAAGAGAGACTATTTATTTGACGATTCTTCCAAAAGGCCTTGACGAACACTACATCCTTGTTAATCAACTTTTTCCACCTGGATCTTGTCCTAAGCCAACTTATCTTCCACAACACCCACAACCTCAAATAGTTCTATTGCACTAGAGTCACCAACATATCCCCTCAAGCTAGAAGCAAGAAGCCCGGACGAACCCTATCCATATCCACAGGCAATCCCCATTCGCATGCAACCTCACCAATCCTCCTCAACACTCTATAAGGACTCACAAACCTTAAACCCAATTCCCTCTCTTGCCAAACTGGACCACACTCTTCATGGATGAAACCTCCAAATAGACCCAATAATCAACTTTAAATTCAAGATCTCTTCTCCTCACATCGACATAGGACTTTTGACGTCTTTGGGTTGTTTTAAACCTTTTCCTAACCAACCTTGCCTTCTCCATAGCTTCCATAACCAGATCTGGATCCAACAAAGCCATTTCTTCCACTTCAAACCACCCAATCAGTGATCTGCAATGCCTACCATAGAGGACCAAAAAAAGAGCTATACCAATGCTAGAATGATAGCTATTATTGGTCTCATCAAGAACCCTCTTTCTCAAGTCATCCGCACTAGGCATACACAAACTATCTTGATACCTAAGGGCATCATCTCCCCCTTGGGAGAAAACCTCCACCTTGCCAATGCTCACCATAGCCTTTAATTCTAACAAGGATGAATCAAGATCTTGCTTTGCTTCTACCTCATCAATCAAGGAAGAGTTTTGAACCACCACTAACCACAATACCACCAGTATCAACCTCTTCAAACCTAACTCCCAACCTAGCCAACCGATGGACCTCCCTAGCCGCCCCCTTGTGACCATCATCAATAACATGATCTAGGCTACCCATAGACACCCTACTCAAAGCATCCGCCACCACATTAGCCTTACTGGGATGATAATGCACACTCATTTCATAATCCTTAAGAAGTTCTAACCACCTTCTTTGCCTCAAATTAAGAACTTTTTGAGCGAAGACATATTGAAGACTCTTATAATTTGTAAACACATCAACATGCACCCCATACAAATAGTGACGTCAAATTTTCGAAGTAAATACTGCGGCGGCCAACTCAAGGTCATAGATAGGATAATCCTTCTCATGCATCTCAAATTTTCTAAAAGCATAGGGCATCACCTTACCATTTTTGCATCAACATCCAAACCCAAACCAATTCGGGAGGCATCACAATACACAACAAACACTTCCAACCCTTTCGATAGAGACAAGATAGGAGCAAAGACAAGCTTATCCTTCAAGGTTTGAAAACTCCTTTCACACTCATCGATCCACACAAACTTAAACTTTTTTTGGGTCAACTTATTCATAGGAGAAGCATAGAAAAGGACTCATTCACAAACCTCCGGTAGTAACCCGCTAAGCCCAAGAAACTTCTAATATCCGAGGGAGTCAAAGGTCTAGGACAATTTCTAATCACATTCGTCTCCTTAGGATCCACCTTGATATCATCCTCTGACACCATTATGACCTGGAAAGTTAACCTCCTTCAACCAAAATTCACATTTCCCATACCTAGCATACAACTTCTCTTCCCTTAATCTTTGTAGCACTACCCTCAAATGAGCCACATGCTCTAAATAAATCAATACTTCATCACTAAAGAAGGCCACAAAAATGCAAAGGTAGAGTTTAAAGACCCTATTCATGAGACCTATAGACATAACCAAAAAGCCCCACCCTAAACTCAAAATATCGGAAAGGACATTCACTAACTCATTGATCACCGTAAACAACTCAATAAAAGTAACTTTGGTTCAACAACCCTATCTCTTACAAGATGATAGATGTAACCTTTAGAGATCAATTATACCTTAAGACAAGAAACAAACTTACCCCTTCACAACCATATTATAAGCCCCCACTTAAGGACGGATTATTAGGGAATTGGAATCTAACTCTACTGGCCCTACAATCAAAGGAGACATAATATCCATGAAACTGATCCATCCTAAGTATGGCATCAAAATCTTCCACATCAAACCCAACAAGTCACAAGGCAAGACCTAATGCAATATGAAAACGGATCAATACCTATGAACTTTCTAACAATAATAGACTCAAAAAAGAGGGGTAGACTCCAAACGTTCACACAACAACTCAGGCACACTTGAAGCCCACTAAAACAAGGAAGAATAATGAAAGAGATAGTGACACCAAGGCCCATCAGTGCATACACATCAAGCCAAAGGAAATTTCAACATACTGGTAGCAACATCGGGCGCCTCCTACCTTCCTTGTCTCCCTTGAAGAGCATAAAATTTAGTGTGTCGTGGGGCACTACCTTGGCCATCTTGAGCCTCTTGATCAACATTACCACCTTGCTCTTGTGGTCGGCCATCCTTACCTTGGTTGTGAGCATGTGTTCAATCGAAAATTTTGTGTCCCATCTCACCACAACCAAAGGATACACCTGTGTTCTTCTAACATGTGCCACTATGATTCCTCACACATTTTGGGCATGTAAGATCAGTCACCCTATCATTACCCCCTTTCCTCTTATTGCGTTTATGAGGATAATACCTCCTCTTGTGCCCCTCTTCACCACAACCGAAGCAAGCATTGGTGCCCCTCAAACGTGGGCCTCTATGAACCTTACCACACCTTGGGCACATAACATTGGGCATCACACCACCACCACCTTTGGGACTTTGGAACATTCCTTCAAAACAGGTCCTCTTGGCCCCTCTCTCCTCCCTCTTACCACTTGAGTCTCGGGGGCACTCACTTGTTGATTGAGTTGAGTTGTCAATTTTGTCACTGCTTTGGTCAATACCCATAGATCATTCCAAACCTCCGCATTCGATATATCACCGTTCTGAGTAGCTTGAGATATATTCTGAAACACAAAGATTAAAACAAGAAATAAGCCTTAGGGGACTTAACTCTATCACACGACATAGATCAAGAAGAAGAGAAACATTCCTAAAACGCCTCATAGCCTCCTATTCATAGTTGTGGCGCGCTTCACAACTATGAATAAGATTTTAATCAACGCGTGTGTTGGACTCCGAGGACCATTAACAACCTAGTGCTCTGGTACAAAGTTTTTCACAACCCAAACTAGGGCCTAGATGTGACACGATGCATGGAGAACCCGAAGGAACCCCAAGCAAGCCTCTTAACATATCATTACACATCCTTGGTCGCGGAAGCAATTTAAACAACAATAAAAGAGTGGAAATAAGGGCATAGGGACTAAGGGAAAACCTTCATTTTCATAAAACACAAGGGAGTCAAGAAATTTAATCTTATAGCATCATTACACATTTATCCAACAACACCTCTAAACATAGAACTTAGTGGGGTTTAAGACAAGCTACCGGGCTCACCCTCATAATAATGAAAATAGGAAATCCAAATATACAAGATATAGTCCAAACATAAGCATAAGATAAAATAGATATTGTCCCCGGATATGAGGACTCACCAAAAACTAACTTCAACAATCCATCTAGCCATGTGGAGGAGGATCAATAGGAGCACCGGTTCCTACATGGCGATATCATGTAGGCATAAAGTATGCGTCAGTACATTTGAATGTACTAAGTATGTAGGATGCCATGCAACAAGAGATAAGAAACATAACCGTAATGCGTAACATAGGCAATGAACAACATATAACAATATGACATGCATGAAAGATGTTTGAAGTAAATCATGCTTACATAGAACAAAATACATGTGCAAGAAGAGACCGTCAATATTAAATTCATAGTCTACTGAGGTACCAAGCCCTCAATTGGTTGGTGGATCATCTCATCCTACCACCCATGGTGATAGAGGTACGAACCCCTCAATTGGTTATTAAGGTACAAACCCCTTGATTGGTTGGTGGATCGTCACACTCTACCACCCATGGCGATTGAGGTACCAAACCCTCAATCCGGTTATCAAGGTACAAACCCCTTGATTGGTTAGTGGATTGTCACGCCCAAGAGGGTACCCTAGACGTGACTAGCACTCAGAGACTATTGATAGCCCCGTGGCACACCACCTAGTCTCTTTGTCATCGTTCAGTCAAATCATCAGCGAAATAAAAGTAATAACAGAAACACAATTCTGTCTATGGGCTAAGTACTATCAATCTCAGTCTATCATAAGGAAATAAAATAGATTACAAAGTGTCAAATAAGGAAAAGAAGAGGGAAAAGAACCCCCAATATCAACATCAGCATCTATGTCTATGAAGCCTCTACAGTCTGAGATGATACTATGACAGGCCATGGCTACCAAAGATCTAGTGAAAGAGTAAAAAATCAAGAAAGTAAACATCCTTCGAATGCAGGGGAGGACTCACCACTTTCTGGAATAGAGAGCTCTGAACCTCAACGATCGAGTAGCTGAAGTCTTCGGTCTACAGTATCTGCATCATAAATGATGCAGCGCCAGAGGGGCGTTAGTACGTGAAATGCACTGTATGTAAAATGGGCTAAAGAAAAAGGAAACAATGTAACCATCACTCATAAATCACTCAGCCTTACCTCAGATATAAAGGACAAGACTATATCCCTCACTATCAATCAACATCAAACAATCATATTATATCGGAGTCTTATTATCATGAAACCTATCTGAGAGTTTCTACAACCGATAACCACTACCTATGAGGCAATAGTGATACAATGAAGAGATGTCATTGCCACATCCGTCCAGTACCTTGCGGGGGTAAAGGACGAGTCTGTCAGTGGATCTAAAAATCTGTCAAGTCCTTTTATGGGACAAAGGAAACATCCAATTTCATGGTCCAATCCTCTCCTATACTCGCCACATAGTAAATGGGTATGGGTGGGAGTCACTCTTATCCATTTTGGTGCTAATACGCCTCCCAGGACTCAATATGCTCATAAATCTATCAATCCATCAATAACTCTCATCACCTAACCTTTAGGGGAAAGACTATCTTTCCAATTCAAGAGAATATATTCATTCAACTCTATCAGTACAAATTTCAGCTATCACAGTCATCAAAACCCTCACCTCAGGACTCTGAATCAGTCAAAAATCATATTTAGGCAATCCATGCTCTAAATCTCCCCCTAAGTTCATTATTCAAGTCTTTACAGAGAGAATTCGTAAGAGTTTAATCACAAGCACATAAATAGGTAAGTATACAGTAAACTTTAAGCATGATGATCATTAATTTAGGGTACGAAATTACAGTTTAAAGGATATATTCAAGAACTCAAGATAATATCCAAGAATTTAAAGCAATTATCCAAGAACTTTCAAGACAATCATAAATCAAGACTTCTAGACATGAATCTTTCATCCTAACTCTACATTCGCACATGGAAGATCAATTCCATGCTTTTGGATAGCCTTTACATACCTGGGAAATATGAATCTTCAAAGAACTTTGAATCTCCTTTGGAAACCCTCACTTTTCTATCCTTCTTCTCTCTTAGATTTAGCGTAAAATCTTTGAAAAATAGTGGATCTAAACCCTTTTCGTACTAATATATGTTTAAAAATCATATGGGGAATATAAAAATATGTCAGGAAGGACGAAATTTCCCTTCTGAAATTAAAATGAAAAAACTACATCCCCATGCACTAGTGTGTGACGCGCACTAGTATAAAAATATACTTTTTCGTATTTTCTCGTTTTTCATCAAATTATCTAAAAAATATAAGTGTGGTTCTGCGTCCTCTTCGTGTCGTGGAAGGGGCATGGAGACCCACTATTTTATGCTCACTTTGAAAAAAATAAATCGCATTTTTTCGCGTTAAGGCCGAGTCGAGATCATTTTCTGACTCAGGTTTTCACACTGATCGCAAATCCGGTCTCAAATTTTCCATCAGAGCTTGGAAAGACACGTTGTGTGCACGATAAAGTTTAGGGGCATTTTAGTAATTTTATCGGGTGTTACATCATCTCCCCCTTGGAATCATTCACCCTCGAATGGTGAGTAAAGGTTGAATGGAGACTCGAATAACCTCAGAACTTCACCTCATTCCTCACTCGGGAATACTCGAACTCTCTCTATCCATCATCTATCTATCTCTTTCTTAGACTCAGGAATGGGATAACACAGGGCATCAACTTAATGGAAAAGAATACTCAGAATTGGTAAGAATAAGAATATTTACTTTCAACATCATCATCACTCGGCACGAATAGATGCAGGTATTTGATTTTCATCACTTCCTCAGCTTCCCACGTAGCTTTCTCAACAAATTGATTCCTCCATAAGACTTTAACGGAGGCTTTCTTTTTATTCCTCAGCTTACAAACCTTTCGGGGTCAAGAATTTGAACTTGAATTTCATTGTATGATAAGCTGTTCTTCACACCCGTACTCTCCATAGATATTGCTAAGGTTGGATCCCCCAAACACTTCTTCAGCATAGATACATGGAACACCAGTGAACTCAATCTAGCTCGGAAGACAAGTCTAACTCATGAGCAACCTTCCCAATCCTTCTTATAATCTGGTATGACCCAATATAACAGGGACTCAGCTTCCCCTTCTTACCAAATCTCATGACACCCTTCATGGGTGACACTTTCAAGTACACTCAATCATCTACCTCGAACTCCAAGTCTCTTCTTCTCACATCTGTATATGACTTCTGGTGACTCTAGGCTGTCTTCAACCTTTCTCGGATGACTTTCACCTTCTCCATACACTGGTGTACGAAGTCAGGTCCAATCAACTTAGCTTCACCCACCTTGAACCAGCCCATCGGAGATCCACATCTCCTCCCGTACAATGCCTTGTACGGGGCCACCTAGATGCTGGCATGATAGCTATTATTATACGCGAACTCAATCAATGGTAAATGATCATCCCAATTTCCTTTGAAGTCAAGGATACATGCCCTCAACATATCCTCCAAAGTCTGAATTGTTCGTTCTGCCTGCCCGTTTGTCTGAGTGTGAAACGCGGTGCACAAATTTACCTTCGTACCTAATCCCTTATGGAAGGATCCCCAAAACTGAGAGGTGAATTGAGCTCCTCTTTCTGAGATGATAGACAAGGGAACTCCATGCAACCTCACAGTCTCTCAAATATAAAGTCGGGCATACTCCTCAGCCGTATAAGTTGTCTTAACCGCCAAAAAGTGGGCTGATTTCGTCATCCTGTCAACAATCACCCATATCAAATCATGCTGCTTTCGAGATTGGGTTAAGCCCGTGATGAAGTCCATGTTGATAACCTCCCATTTCCACTCCGGAATTTCAAAGATTTGAGCTAACCCACACGATCTCTGATGTTTAACCTTAACCTGTTGGCAATTGGGACACTTAGAAACAAATTCACTAATGTCTTTCTTCATCCCATTCCACCAATAAACTTTAGAAACAAATTCTTTAATGTCTTTCTTCATCCCATTCTACCAATAAACTTCCCTCAAGTCATGGTACATCTTTGTGGAGCCAGAATGAATGGATATCTAGTTTTATGAGCTTCAGCCATGATTCTATCTCAACCACCATCAACATCCGGTACACACAATCTCCCTTGATATCTCAATACCCCATCTCCCATTTTGGAGAAAACCATCACCTTTTGCTTGTGAACCGCTTCTTTCAATTGGAGAAAGACAAGTTCTTGGTCTTGTTTTTTTTTACCTCTGACACCAAAGATGAAGCAGAACCATTCTGAACATCCGCCTTCTTGTTCTCCTCAAGCTGTACTCCCAATTGGGCTAATCTATGCACCTCTCTGGCTATCTCTCTCTTCCCCTCCTCCACATGGGCAGTGCTACCCATGGACGTCCTGCTAAGAGGATCAACAACAATGTTAGCCTTACCTGGGTGGTAGGGGATGTTTATATCATAATCCTTGAGCAACTCCAGCCACCTCCTCTGTCGCTGCTTGAGCTCTTTCTGACTGAACATGTACTGCAAGCTCTTGTGGTCAGTGAACACATCTACATGCACTCCATACAGATAGTGACACAAGATTTTAAGTGAGAACACCATTGCTGCCAACTCAAGATCATGAGTCGGATAATTCTTCTCATGGATCTTAAGCTGTCCGAAAGCATAAGCTATCACTTTCCCCCTCTGCATAAGTACATAGCCCAATCCCACTCTGGATGCATAACAGTATATTAAGAAGTCACCCGTCCCGTCCGGTAAGGTCAACACTGGCGTTGTAGTCAATCTAGTCTTCAATTCTTGAAAGCTCTTTTCACATGCCTCAGACCACTGAAACTTTGCCTTCTTCTGAGTCAGCTTTGTCAACGGGGCTGAAAGAGAAGAGAAGCCCTTCGCAAATTTGTGGTAATACCTGGCCAAACCCAAGAAACTTCTTATTTCTGTCAGAGAAATAGGCCTTGGCTAGTTCTTAACCATCTCAATCTTTTGACTATCAACCCAAATGCCATCTCTAAGAAATAACATGGCCTAAGAAAGCCACTGACTTGGGCCAAAACTTACACTTGGAGAATTTCGCATACAACTCATGATCTTTAAGTGTTTGTAAAACCACTCTAAGGTGATTAGCATGCTCCTCTTCATTCCTCGAATACACTAGGATGTCATCAATAAACACGATCACGAACATGTCAAGATATGGTCAAAATACCCTGCTCATCAAGTCCATGAAAGCTGCAGGTGCATTTGTCAACCCGAAGGACATGACCAAGAACTCAAAGTGGTTATACCGTGTCCTAAAGTCTTTGGAATATCACTTTCCCTCACCTTCAATTGATGGTAACCCGATCTGAGGTGTATCCTGGAGAAACAAGTAGCACCTTGAAGTTGGTCAAAGAGATCATCTATTCTAGGAAAAAGATACTTATTCTTTATGATAATATTATTCAACTGCCGGTAGTCTATACACATCCTCAAAGACCCATCTTTCTTACACATGAATAGGATGAGAGCACCCCAAGGTGAGACACTAGGCCTTATGAAACCTTTCTCTAATAAGTCTTTCAATTGCTCTTTCAATTCTTTCAACTCTGCGGGGGCCATTCTACAGGGTGGAATTGAGATAGTTTGGTCTCGGGAAGAACATCAATCCCAAAGTCAATCTCCTATCAGGAGGGACTCCAGGAAGATCATCATGAAAGACCTTGGGAAACTCATTCACTATTGGGACTGCCTCAAGAGTAAGAGACTCAACATCATCAGACTTCACTTGCACGAGATGGTAAATACAACCCTTGGATATCAACTTTCTAGCTCTAAGATAGGATATGAACTTATCCTTAGGGGCAATAGAACTCTCTTTTCTAAGACAGGTTCATTAGGAAATTGGAATCTAACCACCCGGGTTCTACAGTCAACAGAAGCATAACAGGCATTAAGCCAATCCCCGCCCATTATTACACAAAAATCAGCCATCTCCAACTCTACCAAATCAGCTAATGTGTCTTTATGATAGATAGACACCACACAATCCCTATAAACCCTCTCAGCCAAGATAGACTCTCCAGTAGGGGTAGAGACAGAAAAGGGCTCAAGCAAACACTCGGGAAGAATACCAAACTTTCTAGCCACATAAGGAGTTACAAAAGATAAGATGGCACCCGGATCAATCAATGCATAACAATCATGAGTAAAGACACGATGCATACCAGTGACAACATCTGCTACATTACTCATATCATAAAGGAGGTTCGTCCCACCTCTTGTACCCGTAGTGGTACCCCTCTGTTGGTTACCCGCTTAGGGTGCTGTTGAAGACTGAGCTCTGCTGCTCCGCTCACCTCGCCTCCTCTTCAGACATTCGTAACTAAAATGACCAGCCTAACTACATGCATAACACACATCCATGCCAACATGACACTTACCTAGATGAAGCATACCACACTTGCTGCAAGGTGGGTTTCCCCTTATACCTTGGGTCACACTGGCCTGGGATGGGGCGCCCGAGATCCTAAAAGTCTGATTACTCTAAGATTTCTGCTCATACCTAGTCGACTGCACTGGTGCACTTGCTGTTGATGGTGCAGGATATGATGATCTATTCTAAAAATAAGATTTGTCATCTCTATGCTGTCTCTGTGGGTTAGGCTCATCTCCTGTTGACTTCGCCTTCTTGCTCAGATGCTTTTCTCTATCCCTCCTCTTATCTTCCTTTGTTTGCTGGGCATACACCATAAGTCTGGAGATGTCCATGCCATAAATCAGTAATGCAACCTTACACTCTCTCTGTACATGTCTAGCCAAGCCAGACACAAATCTCTTCATCTTCTCCCTCATACCTTTCAACATCTTGGGAGCATACCTTGACAATTTGATGAACTTTAGGCTTCCTTCACAGTCATCCCCCCTACTTCAAATTCATGAACTCATCTGCCTTTACTTCCCTCAACTCTTGAGGAAAGAAGTGATCAAGGAAAGCGGCTTTAAACTCCTCTTATGTTGCAGGCTCTGCATCCTCACCTCTACTCCCTTCCTACTAAGTGTACCACACATTGGCCACATCCTTCAGCTGGTAGGAAGCAAGTTCAACTCCTTCAAGCTCATCCGCATGCGTATCCCTCTGAACCTTATACATCTCGTCAATGAAGTTTTGCAGGTCCTCCTCTACCTTCGACCGCGTATATATTGGCGAGTTCATCCTTAAGAAGTCCTTGAGCCAGGTTGCAGCTGAGGACTCCTGCGTTCCAGAACTAGGAGCCTAAGAACCTTGGTTGTTCCCCTGTGAGGCCACCAACTGAGTTAGCACGGTGATGGCTCCTCTGAATTCTACCTCAGTAGTGGGGCCGGCTGGCGATCAGCAAGGGGCGCCTGAGGGACCTGAATAGACCTAGCGGGGCATCCCTGTGTCCTTGCCTCAGTTTGAATCGGAGCCTCTGGTTGGGTGTTCTCAGCCACGGGAGCTCGGGCATCTCTTTGAGCGGCAGTTCTCTTAGGCAGCATTTTCTGTAAGCTTAAAATGCACGTGTTAAAAGAAGGATTTCATAAGTTAACTTTATACCACGATATCAGATCATAGAAGAATGGTAACACTTCCTAATGTCCTATAGCCTCCTGCTTATGAAGTGTGGTGCACGACACACCCATAAATAAGACTCTACTAGACACGACTTCATAGACTCCCTAGGACACTCGAACTCTGGACTCTGATACAAAGTTTTTCACTCCCCGGGAGGATACCCTAGACGTGACTAGCACTCGGAGACTATTGCTATCCCCCAAGTGGACCACCTAGTCTCTTTGCTATCGTTCATCCAAATCATCAGCGGAATAGAAGTAATAATAGAAATACAATTCTGTCAGTGAGCTCAATACAATCAATCTCAGTCCTATCATAAGGAAATAAAATAGATAATAAAGTCTCAAACAACAAAAAGAAGAGGGAAAAGAACCCCCAATATCAACATCAACATCCATGTCTATGAAGCCTGTATACTATAGTCTGAGACGGTACCATGACAGGATATGGCTACCAAACATCTAGTAAAAGACTATCAAATCAAGAAAATAAACATCTTCTAAATGCAGGGGATGACTCACCACTGTCTGGAATAGAGAGCTTTGAACCTCAACGATCGGGCTGCTGAAGTCCTCGGTGTATAGTATTTGTATCATAGAACGATATAGCGCCAGAGGGGCATTAGTACGTGGAATGTGCTGTATGTAAAATGGGTTAAAGAAAAAGGAAACAGTGTAACCATCACTCATCAATCACTCAGCCTCACCTCAGATATAAAGGACAAGACTCTGTCCCCCACTATTCAATCAACATCAAACAATCACATCACATCAGAGTCCTATCATCATGAACCTATCTGGGAGTTTCTATAATCGACAACCAGTACCTATGAGCCGGTAGTGATACAATGAAGAGTTATCGTCGCCACATCCGTCCAGTACCTTCCCGGGGCAAAGGACGAGTCTGTTAGTTGATCCAAAAGTCTGTCAAGTCCTCTTTTGGCGGTCCAATCCTCTCCTATGCTGGCCACGTAGTTAATGGGTACGTGTGGGACACATGCTTACCCATTTCAGTGCTAATACTCCTCCCAAGACTCAATATGCTCATAAATCTATCAATATATCAAGAACTCTCATCACCCAACTTCTACGGGCAAGTATATCTTTCCAATTCAAGAGAATATATTCATTCAACTCTATCAGTACTAATTTCAGCTATCATAGTCATTAACACCCTCACCTCAGGACTCAGACTCAGTCAAACATCCCATTCAGACAATCAAGGCTCTAGACCTCCCCTTTAGTTCATTATTCAAGTCTTTATAGAGAGAATTCATAAGGGTTTAATCACAAACACATAAATAGGTAAGTATATAGTAAAATTTAAGCATGATGATCATCAATTTGGGATATGAAAATACAGTCTAAAGGATATATTCAAGAGCTCAAGATAATATCTAAGAATTTAAAGCAATTATCCAAGAACTTTCAAGAAAATCATAAATCAAGACTTCTAGACATTAATCTTTCATCCTAACTCTACATTGGCACATGGAAGATCAATTCCATGCTTTTGGGTAGCCTTTATATACTTGGGAAAGATGAATCTTCAAAGAACTTTGAATCTCCTCTGGAAACCCTTACTTTTCTATCCTTCTTCTCTCTTAGACTTAGCGTAAAATCTTTGAAAAATAGTGGGTGTAAACCCCTTTTGTATGAATATATGTTTAAAAAATCGTATGGGAGATATAAAAGTATGTTAGGAAGGATGAAATTGCCCTTCCCAAATTAAAATAAAAAACTGCATCCCTATGCACTATGCGCGACATGCACTAGTGTAAAAATACATTTTTTCGCATTTTCTCGATTTTCATCAAAGTTTTGAAAAAATATAAGTATGGTTTCACGTCCTCTCCACGCTGTGGAAGGGGCATGGAGACCCTATTGTTTTAGGTTCACTTTGAAAAAAATAAATCACATTTTTTCACGTCAAAGCCGAGTCGAGACCATTTTGCTACTCAGGTTTTTGCACTATTCACAAATCCGATCTCGGATTTTTCATCAGAGCTTGGGAAGACATGTTGTGCGTACGATAAAGTTTAGGGGTGTTTTAGTAATTTTACGAGGTGTACATGGATTGTCTCACCCTACCACCCATGGTGATTGAGCTACCAACCCCTCAGCCTGATTATCAAGGTACAAACTGTTCGACATGGTTATCAAAGTATAAACCCCTCGACATGGTTACCCGGGCTCACAACCCACTGAGTGGGGCATGGTCAATTTCCAACACGATATAGGAGAACATTATATATGTACAATCCTTTCATCATCATAAAGTTATTCAACTTATAAAATATGGATTGGTCTTTCACTTCCTCAAGAAATCATAATCGGACATTTTATCAAATACTTGACGGGTATGTAATGCTAGTGTAAGACCATGCAATTTAGGGATGAAATCATACAAGAAAATGCAATGCAGAACCACCCATCAAATACTTTGTAAGACCCTCAAGCAATATACATCAAAATCCTTCATCAAATCCCACAATGGATCGTAGATTTGTAGCTTAAAACATGTTAAAACAGTCACAATTTCATGAAACCCCAACATAGTTCATAGTCTAATTCATAATAAGTAAGACCTATAAGTAAATCAACTTGAAATCATGCAATTTAGGTAAAAAGGAAGCTTGGGCTTCATTGGTGAAAGGAACCTATGAATGAAACCCACATACCTTAGCTTTGGAGAATTCCTTGAAGAAGATTTGAATAGAGACTTGAAGCTTAGATGAATTCCTTAAGATTCGGGAGAGATTTGGACACTTGAATTTTGAGAGAAATATTAATCTAAGGGTTTGAGAGAGTATTGGGGAATGTCTTGGATGATATAAAGGTGAAATATGACTAAGTATAGGTATTTTCACTCATGGGAAGGCGTAGGCCCAAGACCCCAAAGCCTTGGACCGAATACAAAAAAATTGAACAAAATTAACACACTGAAGCGCCCTTGGCGCGTCGTGCCTGGAACACCCTAGCTCACTGGAAATCGCATTGTTGCGATTTTGAAAATTTTCTATGGTTGCTCTAAAATTGGGGTTAGACCCATCTCCCATTTAATTTTGCCCCCTAATCAAGAATATGAAGTCGGATTTTTGATATCACGCATGAATTTTGAGATATATGAAAATTATGATTCTAGGAACTTTCGAGGCACATTTTCGGGCAGTTTTTGGGGTCGTTTCACACTCGTCAACATCATGCCTTTTGTCAAAGAAAAGCAAAAGAATTTCATTGAATCTCTCTTAATTTTTGTTTATTCTTTTCTTGTTAATATATTACTCTCCTTGTCTCATTTTGTGTGATACTATTTGATTTGACATAGTATCTAAAAAAGAATTTAAAAATTTGTGGTCTAAAATCATCCATAAATATTTGTGTGGTTGAAAATTATCTTATTAAGGGTAAAAGAGAATTTTAAAGTTAAATTGTCATAAGATAACATTTTTTTGTGGATGGACTAAAAAGGATGGCATATAAAATGAGATAGAGTACTATTTTGGATAACAAATACTTTAGCGGACATAAAAGGAAGTTTACATAACCAAAAAAAGGTCAATACTTACACTTTAACAAACAAATACATACACTTAAGAAATTATAATTACTTCTAAATACGTTTCATATTCATCTAACCATTATTGTTAATAACAATAAGAAAAACAATTTAATATATAAAATATAATTAATGGTTATCACGTGTCTGCACGTGAGTCTTAATCTTTTATTTTTCGATCTTGTCATTGATTGCAACTTAACCATAATATATTAGAAATCAAATTAAAATTTATTTATCTAAACATACATTGACAATTAATAAAGCAAGGTGTTGTAGCACAATCCGTTGTAAGTCACTCTTCGCTTATATTGGGAAAGATGAGTTTATACATCAGTATACACATATAATGATATATATACATTGTTATTTAAATACAAAAGTTAGGTGAAAATGAATGTTTACCTTGTTGAAGAAGATGTCGCACCTCTAAAAGGAATGATGAAAGATTAAAGAATTAAAAAATAATACAACTTTCATTATGGCTAATAGTGTGAATTTCAATTTCATTATGATTTGACAAGAGTGAAAAGTATTTTAATTTTGAAAAATAGTAAATGAATTTTAATTTTATAAATTAAATGTTATCCGAGTTCTTTGGTGCATTTATATGGCAAATGTTATCTGGGTGCTTGATGCATTTATATGGTAGGAATTAAAGTTCAAACTGGTCACCCCCATATTTTTGTGATGATGTTATAGTGACTAAGGTGAATTGAAATATTTTGAATGATTGAAGTTGAGGCTTTTTTCTTTTTAAAGGACACAATTTCATTACAACAACAAAGGCACTATTTAGAAAAAGGCATTGATTCATCATATAATTATATTAAATTGTGAACCTAATGATTAGACAAGCAGTTAGTAATCAACATGTTGGACACGACCTTTCAAAATAGTTTACGTATTTTAAATTTTAGTTTAAAAAAGAAAAGAGTAAAAATTAAAGGAAAAAATAAATTGTATTGTAGTATAATATGAGTATTCTTTTTATATTGAATCGGATCCCTATTCATCTTGAGATTTCCATCACTACAAACTTATTGTAGCGAGAACAAGAAAGGTATAATTGCATCAATGCTTCCAATCAAGCAAGCGACTAATTCAAACTTAGCCAAGTTAGCGAGTGTGAGATATAGTGTCTTTAAGTGTGTTACTTTATTTCAATTTTGTTTTCCATCATTTGAAGTGATCTTCATGTATACTTTTTAAAAATAAAATTAACTACAAGAAGAAAGAAGAAAATTATTTATGCATAAAATTGATTAATATAATGGAAAAATTAGATTGAATTGAAAGATGAAAGTATTACGACAAAAAAAAAAAAAAACAAATTGTGCATGATAACATTAAATGAATATTTTAAAGATGGATGGAACGAAATGAAAGTGAAAAAAAAAATTAACTTATGATATACAAGAGGAAGAAGAACGTAGAAAGTCTATAGAAGAAATAAATGTAAGCAAACCAGTTAGAAGCACCAGAAAGGAAGAATTTTATTTTTGATTGCATTAAAAGATGACAGAGAAATGAAGGAAGAAAGTAAATAATTTGATTGCATTATAAATAATTTCTATTGTGTAGAATAGCCGGATCAAAGCACAACTAAGGGTATTATCGTAATTTCACATTTAGATATCTTTTTTATTTTTTATAAAAAATATTACTTAATGCAATCATACAAGGGCGAAATTGTAACTATGACATATTAGTCATCTTAAGATTTTTTGATATATATGTGCATAGTGCACTTTAGAAGCATCTTCCTCTCTCTTTTTATTATTGATATTTTTACACTAAACAATGAAAAAGAAAAGAAACTCAAATGATAATAAACAAAAAGATTTATAATGGAGATATTTGAAATTCAAATTATCCGTTAAATCAAAATAGACAAAAATTCTTGTTTGAGAAGAATCAAATGTACCTTTGAACTTTGCCAAATTTATTTATCGAATACCCTTACGCGATTTTTTATATACAAAAATAAAAAAAATATTAATTTCAAATTAATTGTTTCACTATTTAACAAAGGGTATATTTGAGATATTTATATAATGGGAAATATATTTAGGTCATTTATATAACGGTATAAGTATATGTAAACTAATTTTTTAACAAGATATATCAACTCTAAATCACAAAATTAAGAAGTATATCAGGTCCTTTTCAAAAATTAATGAAATGAAGAATTTTGCTAATACTTTACTACAAGGCTATAGCTTTTATTCTTAATTGATGTAAAAAAATTTATTTAAATAATAGATAATATTATTATTGTCAACTCTTTTACTATAAGGCTTCCTAAAACTTCATATAGGTAAATCTTCATAGAAAGTGAGATTTATAAAAATAAAGGATGTTATGTTAGATAATAAATAAATGTGATCTAATGTAAATGTATATCTATTAACGAAAATGGTAACTATATGCATCATTTTTTTTAACAAGGGATATGTTCGCACCAATATATACAAGTGAGGATTATATTTTCTCTCCCCACTTTAAGATGTGGTTGTACTTCGTATGTCATTAATAATAACGTGGTGCTTCATTTTACCTTTTATAATTTTTTTTAATTATTTTCACTTATTAAAAAGACTTGCAAAGACATATTTGAATGTATTTAAGATTTGTTTAGAAGTAAATTGGCACAGTGATTTTTTTATCAAAATTAAAATTGTTAATACAAATGACACTTGTAATTTTATTAACCTATTCTCTTACGGAAAATACACAGAATGTCCACTAAATGTAGTGGTCTTGATCTTTTGCCCTCCATAAGAAAAGTCTTACTAAAATATCCCTTTTTTTCATTTTAGTTGAATCAAAGACCACCTTTTATGGGGAGCTTTTTGTAAGACATTTCTTACGAGTTGTGACTATTTCAAGGAGTTGTGACTTTTTTTTTGAAGAATTGTGACTTTTTCAATTGGTTGTGATTTTTGAAAAGGGTGGTGACTTTTTCAAAAAATTGTGAGTTTTTTAAAGAGTTGTGACTTTTTTGAATGATTGTGACTGTAACACTCAGTAGAATTACTGAAATACCCCTAGAATGGAATCATTCGCATAACGGGTCTTCTCAAGCTCTAATGAAAAATTGAAGACCAGATTTGCGATCAACATAAAAAATTAAGTGGAAAAATGATCTCGGTCGGATTTTAGAAAGACCGAGTCAAAAGATAATAAATTAATTCGGAAAGAGTGTCGGTGTGCACCCAAGGTGCGACGCGCTAGGGACGCAGACCAACACTTTTTGTTTATGTTATTTTCGACGAAAAATTTTGGAAGGGAAATTGTACATGTCCGTGCCCAATCTGCGACGCAGACTGGGCAATTCTGGGATGAACTTTTTCCTTTTAAATTGAGGGGCATTTAGGTTAATTCTCAACCCCTCCTAAACCCAAAACATGATCAATTTTGGTTATTTTTATGAGTAAGTAGGGTCTAAAAACTATTCTAAGTCCTTTTCTAAACTATTGAAAGATTAGGGCTTGAGAGAAGTGAAGAGAGAACCTTGATTGGGGGAAATTCAAGGAGAACTCTTGAAGATTGATCATTAAAGCCTCATCCCAGGTATGTAAGGCTACACTAAAAGCATGAGATTGTTCTCTCATGTGCTCCGTAGATGGTTATAGAAGAGTTGAAAGTCTAATGAGTCTACATAAAGGATTCTTGAATGTTTCTTGAAGATTTTCTTGAAAATTATATTACTTACATGTATTTTCATATGTTGATGATCATCATAAACTTATATTTCTTCAATGAATATCTTCATAAGATATTGCATAACCCTACATGATAATTTTGAAAGCATGCATGAATGAAAATAGGGATTGAGTCTAGAGTTTTGATTGAGAATATTGATAGAGATTGTGATTGTGAATGTTAGAATGATGATAAATTGATAGTATTTGATGGTCCATGAGTCTTTCCAAATGAACTCTAATGATTTTTCTATTTGATTGTTCCCTAATGATTGCTCTAAGCCTTGAGCTATTGATTGAAATATTGACTGATGAGATGATTAGAGTCTCTATGAGATTGATTGAAAGATAGTGTCTCCATGAGGCTAATTAAGATGATAATGACATAGTTTGATTGGATGGATTATTTTATGAGCATAGAGTCATGGGAGAAGTATCGACACTGAAATAGTGAGAGTTTATTCAGCTCGTACTCGTCAAACTATGTAGCCAAGCGTAGGTGAGGATTAGGGCCATCACATCACATTATGTTGAGGTTCCCTCTGATTAGAAGTCCTTGAAATAAATAGAGGACTTATAGATTGTTGTCTCCATTTGGACTTGTCCATTATGGATTCGGCTCGTTCCCTATGTGGAAACTACGGAACAACTGTGGCAACATCATCGAGATTGTTGTACAACCACTGGCTCATAAATAATTGTTGTCGGATAAGATAAACTCCAGAAAGTTCCCAAATTGAGTACTCCGAGTCGAGATGAGTCCCTCTGAGATAAGTTTGATTTGATTATTAGGCTAATGGGTTAGATGGGTCATTTATCTACTCTTTATTCTTGCTTTAGATAGACACTTGACATGTTGATTGTTATTATCTTGAGTTGATTGTTGTTTCTATATTATTCTACTTTTTTCGGTATCATTTAACTATTTTACATATCGTACATTCCACGTATTGACGTCATTCAACGCTGTATCATTTTATGATGTAGATACAAGGGATAGAGATCATCAGTTTACACATCGTTGAGGATCTGGGACGTCCAGTGGATTTGTGAGCCTCCCCTACTTCGGAGGATTCATATGCTATTTTCATCTTGCCTTAGTGTTAGTCATTTATTAGCTTTATTTTGATTATGGTAGCCATAGTTCTGTCATTGGCACCACCTGATAGTGATAGAGGATTCATAGACCAGAGTCGAATGTTGATTGTTAGGATTGTGAGCTAGTTCTTTCTACTAGCCTTCTATTATTATTTATTATTATTATTTTGAGACTAGATGATAAGACGTGCCCATTTACTTTTCCTTTGTCTTCCACTGATTTGTAGAATGTATGAATGAATGAATGTGATGAGTCCAAGTGGTTTGCTTGGGGACTAGCAATATTCTCTGGGTGCCGGCCACGTCTTGGGTCCCCTTTCGAGGTATGACAGTGACATTTTGAAAGGATTGTGACTTTTCTAATGATATTAATTGAAGGATTGTGACTTTTTCGAAAGATTGTGACTTTTTCGAGGAGTTGTGATTTTTTCGAAGAGTTATGAATTGTGACATTTTCGAAAGAGTGTGACTTTTTCATAGTAGTGTGAGTTTTTCGAAGAGTTATCATATTTTCAGATTTGAAGAGTTATAAATTTTTCGAAGGATTATAGCTTTTCCAAATGGTTATGACTTTTTTGAGGGCTTGTGACTTTTTCGAAGTGTTGTGATTCTTTTGGCCATTTTGAATTCTTGATCATGTCCTTTGGGTTGACGAACCTACTTGCAGCCTTCATGGATTTGATGAATCGGGTGTTCAGATAGTATCTTGATATGTTTGTGATTTTTTCCACCAATGACATTTTGGTGTATTTAAGAGATGAAGAGGAGCATGCAAATCACCTTAGAATTGTCCTCCAAACACTTAAGGACCATGAGTTGTATGCAAAATTCTCAAAAGTAAATTCTGGCTCAAGTCAGTGGCTTTCCTAGGCTATATTGTCTCCGGTGATGGTATTCGAGTGGATGCTTAGAAGATTGAAGCAGTTAAGAACTGGCCCAGACCGACCTCTCCAAATGACATAAGAAGTTTCTTGGGGTTGGTAGGCTACTACCGCAGATTTGTTGAGGGATTTTCTTCCTTAAGATATTAATTGAAGGATTGTGACTTTTTCGAAACATTGTGACATTTTAAAGGAGTTGTGACTTTTTTGACGAGTTATAAATTGTGACTTTAAAGAGTTTGACATTTTCATAGAGTTGTGACTTTTTCAAATAGTTGTGACTTTTTCGAAGAGTTAACATTTTTTTGGATTGAAGAGTTATAACTTTTTCGAAGGGTTATTGCTTTTCCGAATGGTTATGACTTTTTTGAAGGGTTGTGACTTTTTCGAAGGGTTGTGATTTTTTTGACCTTTTTGAATTCTTGGTCATGTCCTTTAGGTTGACAAATGCACTTGCAGCCTCCATGGATTTGATGAATAGGGAGTTCAGACAGTATCTTGATATACTTATGATTGTTTTCATTAACGACATTTTGGTGTATTCAAGAGATGAAGAGGAGCATACAAATCACCTCAGAATTGTCCTCCAAACACTTAAGACCATGAGTTGTATGCAAAATTCTCAAAATATGAATTCTGGATTAAGTCAGTGGCTTTCCTAGGCCATATTGTCTCCGGTGAGGGTATTTGAGTGTATGCTCAGAAGATTGAAACGGTTAAGAACTGACCCAGACCGACCTCTCCAACTGACATAAGAAGTTTCTTGGGGTTGGCAGGCTACTGCTGCTTATTTGTTGAGGGATTTTCTTCCTTATCCGTACCATTAACTAAGTTGACTCAGAAAAAGTTCAAGTTTCAGTGGCCCGACGAATGTGGGAAGAGTTTCCAAGAGTTGAAGACTAGACTGACTACTACACCTGTTTTAATGGAAGATTTCATAATCTGTTGTGATGCTCTGAGAGTTGGATTGGGATGTGTGCTGATGCAGAGAGGGAAATTGATAGCATATGCTTCTAGACAACTTAAGATTCATGAGAGGAACTAGCCAACCCATGATCTCGAGTTGGCAGCGATGGTGTTTGCGCTTAAAATCTAGCACCAGTACTTATATGGAGTGTATATGGATGTATTCACCGACCACAAAAGCTTGCAATATGTCTTCAGTCAAAAAGAGCTCAACCTGTGACAAAGAAGGTGGTTGGAGTTACTCAAGGATTATGACATGACCATTCTCTACTATCCAGGTAAAGCTAACATTGTTGCTGACACTCTTAGCAGGTTGTCAACAGATAGCACAACCCATACAAAGGAAGGAAAAAAAGGAACTACCTAAGGATGTGCATCGATTGGCTTGATTGGGAGTGCAACTTTAGGAGTATGGTGAGGGAGGAGTTAATATTCAGAATGCATCTGCTTCTTCTTTGGCGGCAGAGGTGAACGAAAAGCAAGATCGAGATCCTTTTATCCTCCAATGAAGGAGGTTGTCCACAAATAAAAAGTGATGGTCTTCTCCAAAGGTGGAGATAAGGTGTTGAGATACTAAAGTAGGTTGTGTGTCCCAAATGTTGATGGTATTGAGATAGAATCATGGCTGAAGCTCATAGCACTAGATGTTCCATTCATCCTGGCTCTACCAAAATGTACCATGACTTGAGAGAAGTCTATTGGTGGAGTAGAATGAAGAGGGATATTTCTGAATTTGTCTCAAAATGCCCGAATTGTCAACAAGTGAAAGTTAAACATCAAAGGCCATGCGCATTAGATCAAAATATTAAGATTCTAAAGTGAAAGTGGGAGATGGTAAACATAGACTTTATTACTGGTCTACCGAGGCCTTGAAAGCAACATGATTCGATATGGGTGATTCTGGATAGGATGACCAAGTCAGCTCACTTCTTAGCAGTAGTTGAAACAACTAACATTGCGGATGAGTACACCAAGTTGTACGTCCAATAGATTGTGAGATTGCATGGAGTTCCCTTGTCCATTATCTCGGACAGAGGAGCTCAATTCACCTCCTAAGATAGGAGATCATTCCATAAAAGATTGCTTACCAAAGTGAATTTAAGTACAACCTTTCATCCACAGACAGATGTACAGGCAGAACGTACAATTCAGACGTTAGAGGATATATTGAGAGTCTGTGTTCTTGATTTTAAGTGAAATTGGGATGATCACCTACCATTGCTTGAATTAGCATATAACAATAGTTATCATGCAAGTATTTAGATGGCTCCTTACGAAGCTTTATATGGGAGGAGATATAGATCACCAATTGGGTGGTTCGAAGTTGGAGAAGCGGAGTTGATTGGGCCTGATCTTGTCCATCAATCAATGGAGAAGGTTAAGGTCATTAGAGAGAGGTTTAAGATTGCAAAGAGTTGGCAAAAATCCTACACCGACATAAGGAAGAGAGATTTAGAGTTTGAGGTAAATGATTGGGTGTACTTGAAAGTGTCACCTATGAAAGGTGTCATGAGATTTATGAAGAAGGGGAAATTGAGTCCACACTATATTTGACTTTATCAGATTGTGAAGAGGATTGGGAAGGTTGCTTATGAATTAGAGTTGTCTTTCGAATTAGACCAAATCCATCCTGTATTCCACATGTCGATGTTGAAGAAATGTTTACGAGATCCTATCTTAGTGGTCCCTCCGGAGAACATTCGAGTGAAGGATAATTTGAACTAAGAAGAAATTTTGGTCCAAATCCTTGATCGTCAAATCCGCAAGTTGAGAACTATAGAGATAGCCTTAATCAAAGTCCTGTGGAGAAATCAATTCATTGAGGAAGAGACAAAAGATAAATATCCGCATCTATTCATGCCAAATGATGAGAATGTTGAAGGTAATTTCCTTACACTTAACTAAATTAATTGTCTTTTATTGAGATTGATTGTCTATTCTTCAGTTTGAATATAGTTGATTAATGATTGAGATAGAATAATGAGTTTGATTGATAGATATGAATGGCAAGATGACTTTTGAGTCTATTCGTGCCTTGATATCCACCTTTATTCATCATTCGAGGATGAATGAACCCAATGGGGAGATGATATAACACTTGATAAAATTATCAAAATACCCCCAGAGTGGAATCATGCGCATAACGCAACTTCCCAACCTCTAATGGAAAATCTGAGATCGGATTTCCGATCAACACAAAACAATTGAGTGGAAAATGGTCTCGGTAGGATTTTAGAGCGACCGAGTCAAATGATAATTGATTAATAGCGAAACAGTGTTGATGCGCACCCAAGGCGTGACGTGCCAGGGACGCGGACCAACATTTATTCATTTATGTTATTTTTGATGGGAAAGTTCGGAAGCCCAATCTGCTACACGGATTGGAAATTCCGAGATGAACTTTTTTCTTTTAAATTGAGCGGCATTTCGATCAATTCTCAACCCCTCCTAAACCCAAAACACGATCGATTTTGGTCATTTTTATGAGTAAGTAGTGTCTTAAACCCCATTCTAGATCCTTATCTAAACACTTGAAATATTAGGGCTTGAGAGAAGTGAAGAGAGAAGCTTGATTGGGGAAATTCAAGGAGAATTCTTGAAGATTGACCATTAAAGCTTCATCCCAGGTATGTAAAACTAAAGTAAAAGCATGAGATTGTTCTCTCATGTTGAAAGTCTAATGAGTGTACATACATGATTCTTGAATGTTTCTTGAAGATTTTCTTGGAAATTATATTACTTACATGTATTTTCATATGTTGATGATCATCATAAATTTTTTTATCTTGAATTGAATATTTTTATGAGATATTGCATAACCTTACATGATAATTTTGAGCATGCATGAATGAAGATAGGGATTGAATCTAGAGCCTTGATTGAGAATGTTGACAGACATTGTGATTGTGAATGTGAGAATGAAGATAGATTGATAGTATTTGATGGTCCATGAGTCTTTCCAAATGAACTCTAATGATTTGTCTATTCGATTTTTCCTAATGATTGTTCTAGGCCTTGAGCTATTGATTGAAATGTTGATTGATGAGATGATTAGAGTCTCTATGAGATTGATTGAAAGATAGTGCCTGCACAAGACTAATTGAGATGATTTGATCGAGATAATTTGATTGGATGGATTGTTTTATGAGCATAGAGTCATGGGAGGAGTATCTAGCACCAAAAGAGTAAGAGTAATCCAACTCGCACTCTTCAAACTACTTAGTCAAGCGTAGGTTAGAATTAGGACCATCACATCACATTATGTTGAGGTTCCCTCTAATTAGAAATTCCTGAAATCAATAGAGGACTTTTAGATTGCTGTCTCCATTCAGACTTGTCTATTATGTATTCAATTCGTTCCCTACCTAGCAAGAACAGAACAGTTATGGGAACATCATCGAGATTGTTGTACAATCACTGGATCTTAAGTGATTGTTGTCGGATAAGAGAAACACCCAGAAAGTTCCCAGACTGAGTACTTCGAGTCGAGATGAGATGAGTTGAGATGAGTCTCTCTGAGATAAGTTTGATTTAATTTACGAGGATTGATGGGTTAGATGAGTCATTTTCTATTCTTTATGCTTGCTTTAGATAGACACTTGATATGTTGATTGTTATTATCCTGATCTGATTGTTGTTTCTATATTATTATACCTATTTCGATTTCATTCAACTATTTACATATCGTACATTTCGCGTACTGACGCCATTCGGCGTTGTATCATTTTATAACATAGATACAAGGGACGGATGCATCGTTGAGGATCTGGGACGTCCAGTGGATTGGTGAGCCTCCCCTACTTTGGAGGATTAATATGCTATTTTCATCTTGACTTAGAGTTAGGCATTTATTGCTTTTATTTTGATTGAGTAGCCATGGGTCTGTCATTGGCACCAGCTGATAGTGATAGGGGCTTCTTAGACCAGAGTCAAATGTTGATTGTTAAGATTGTGAGATAGTTCTTTCTACTAGCCTTCTATTATTTATTATTATTATTTTGAGACTAGATGACAAGATGTGCCCATTTACTTTTCCTATGTCTTTCACTGACTTGTAGAATGTATGAATGAATGAATGAGATGAGGCCAAGTGGTTCGCTTGGGGACTAGCAATAGTCTCTAGGTACTGGCCATGTCTTGGGTCCCCTTCTGGGGCGTGAAAGTGACATTTTGAAAGGATTATGACTTTTCTAAAGATATTAATTGAAGGATTGTGACTTTTTCGAAAGATTGTGTCATTTTCAAGGAGCTGTGACTTTTTCGAAGAGTTATGAATTGTGACTTTTTCTAAAAACTGTGACTTTTTCAAAGAGTTGTGACTTTTTTGAAGAGTTATCATTTTTTTGGATTTGAAGAGTTATGACTTTTTCGAAGGGTTATCGCTTTTACGAATGGTTATGGTTTTGAAGAGTTTTGACTTTTTCGAAGCATTGTGATTTTTTTTGGCCATTTTGAATTCTTGTTCATGTCCTTTAGGTTGACGAACGAACTTCATGGATTTGATGAATAGGGTGTCCATGTCCTTTAGGTTGACAAATGCACTTCCAACCTTCATGGATTTGATGATTGTTTTCACCGACGACATTTTGGTGTAACAAGAGATGAAGAGGACCATGCAAATCACCTTATAGTTGTCCTCCAAACACTCAAGGACCATGAGTTGTATGCAAAATTCTCAAAATGTGAATTCAGGCTTAAGTCAGTGGCTTTCCTAGGCCATATTGTCTCCGATGATAGTATTCGAGTGGTTTCTCAAATGATTGAATCGGTTAAGAACTGGCCCAGACATACCGCTCCAACTGACATAAGATGTTTCTTGGGGTTGGCAGGCTACTACTGCAGATTTGTTGAGGGATTTTCTTCCTTAAGATATTAATTGAAGGATAGTGACTTTTTCAAAAGATTGTGACATTTTCAAGGAGTTGTGACTTTTTCGAAAGAATGTGACTTTTTCAAAGAGTTGTGAATTTTCGAAGAGTTATCTTTGTTTTGGATTTGAAGAGTTATGACTTTTTCGAAGGGTTATTGCTTTTCCGAATGGTTATGACTTTTTTTATGGGTTGTGACTTTTCCGAAGGGTTGTGATTTTTTTTTTTGCCATTGTCAATTCTTGGTCATGTCCTTTGGGTTGATGAACACACTTGCTGCCTTCATGGATTTGATGAATAGGGTGTTCAGACTGTATGTTGATATGTTTGTGATTGTTTTCATTGATGACATTTTGGTGTATTCAAGAGATGAAGAGGAGCATGCAAATCACCTCAGAATTGTCCTCCAAACACTTTAGGACCATGAGTTTATGTAAAATTCTCAAAATGTGAATTCTAGCTTAAGTTAGTGGCTTCCCTAGGCCATATTATCTCCGGTGATGGTATTCAAGTGGATTCTCAGAAGATTGAAGTAATTAAGAACTAGCCCAGACCGACCTCTCCAACTAACATACGAAGTTTCTTGGGGTTGGCAGCTACTACCGTAGATTTGTTAACGAATTTTCTTCCTTATCCACACCATTGACTAAGTTGACTTAGAAAAAAGTCAAGTTTCAGTGGTCCGATGAATGTGAGAAGAGTTTCCAAGAGTTGAAGATAGACTGACTACCCCACTAGTTCTGACCTTACCCGATGGGATGGAAGATTTCATAATCTATGGTGATCCTTCGAGAGATAGATCGGGATATGCGCTGATGCTGAGAGGGAAATTGATATCATATGCTTCCAGACAACTTAAGATTCATGAGAGGAACTACCCAACCCATGATCTTGAGTTCGCAGCGATGGTGTTTGCACTTAAAATCTGGCGCCACTACTTATATAGAGTGCATGTGGAAGTGTTCACTGACCATAAGAACTTGCAGTATGTCTTCAATAAGAAAGAGCTCAACCTGCGATAGAGAAGGTGGTTGGAGTTGCTCAAGGATTATGACATGGCAATTCTCCACTATCAAGGTAAAGCTAACATTGTTGCTAATGCTCTAGCAGGCTGTCAATGGGTAACACAACCCATATTGAGGAAGGAAAAAAGGAAATAGCTAAGGATGTGCATCGATTGGCTTGATTGAGAGTGCAACTTGAGGAGAATGATGAGGGAGGAGTTAATATTTAGAATGTGTCTGCTTTATCTTTGGTGGGAGAGGTGAAGGAAAAGCAAGATCGAGATCTTGTCATCCTCCAATTGAAGGAGGTTGTCCACAAACAGAAAGTGATGGTATTCTCCAAAGGGGGAGATAGGGTGTTGATATACCAGAGTAGATTGTGCGTCCCAGATATTGATGCTATTCGGGATAGAATCATGGCTGAAACTTATAACACTAGATATTCCATTCATCCTGACTCTACCAAAATATACCATGAATTGGGAGAAGTCTATTGGTGGAGTGGAATGAAGAGGGATATTGCTAAATTTTTCTCAAAATGCCTGAATATCAACAAGTGAAAGTGAACATCATAGGCCATATGGATTAGCTCAGAACATTGAGATTCCGGAACGTACGTGGGAGATGATCCACATGGACTTCATTACTAGTCTAAAGATGTCCCAAAAGCAACATGATTTGATATGAGTGATTTTCATAGGATGACCAAGTCAGCTCACTTCTTAGCAGTTAAAACAACTAGCACTGTGGAGGAATACGCCAAGTTGTACATCCAAGAGATTGTGAGGTTGCATGGAGTTCCCTTGTCCACCATCTCGGACAGAGGAGCTCAATTTACCTCCTAATTTAGGAGATCATTCCATAAAAGGATTAGCTACCAAAGTGAATTTGAGCTCAACCTTTCATCCACAGACAGATGGATAGGCAAAGCATACAATTCAGACGTTAGAGGATATGTCGAGAGACTATGTTCTTTATTTCAAGTGAAATTGGGATGATCACCTACCATTGATTGAATTTGCATATAACAAAAGTTATCATGCTAGCATTCAGATGGCTCCCTATGAAGCTTTGTATGGGAGGAGATGTAGATTACCAATTGGGTAGTTTGAGGTTGGAGAAAGGGAGTTGATTGGGCTTGAGCTTGTTCTTCAATCAATAGAGAAAGTTAAGGTCATTAGAGTGAGGTTGAAGACTGCACAGAGTTGCCAAAAATCCTACACCAACGTGAGGAGGAGAGATTTAGAGTTTGAGGTAAATGATTGGGTGTAATTGGAAGTGTCACCTATGAAAGGTGTCATGAGATTTGAGAAGAAGGAGAAATTGAGTCTACGCTATATTAGACCTTATCAGATTCTGAAGAGGATTGGTAAGGTTGCTTATGAATTAGAGTTGCCTTCCGAGTTAGACGAAATCCATCCTGTGTTCCACATGTCAATGTTGAAGAAATGTTTGGGAGATTCTAACTTGGTGATCCCTGTGGAGAGTATTAGAGTGAAGGATAATTTGATCTACGAAAAAATTTTGGTCCAAATCCTTGATCGTTCGATTTGCAACTTGAGAACTAAAGAGATAGCCTCAGTCAAAGTCCTATGGAGTAATCAATTCATTGAGGATGCCACATGGGAAGTTGAGGAAGAGATGAAAGCTAAATATCCGCACATATTCATGCCAAATGATGAGAACGTTGAAGGTAATTTCCTTACCGTTAACTAAATTGATTGTCTTTTGTTGAGATTGATTGTCTATTCTTGAGTTCGAATAGAGTTGATTGATGATTGAGATAGAATCAAGAGTTTGATTGATAAATGTGAATGGGAAGATGAGTTTTAAGTCTATTCGTGTCTTGATATCCACCTTTACTCATCATTCGAGGATGAGTGATCCTAAGGAGGAGATGATGTAACATCCAATAAAATTACCGTAATACCCCCAGAATGGTTGTGTGCATAACACGTCTTTCCAAGCTCTGATGGAAAAATCGAGACCATATTTGCAATCAGCACAAAACATTGAGTGGAAAAATGATCTCGGCCAGATTTTAGAGTGACCGAGTCAAAAGATAATTAATTAATTCTGAAACAGTGTTGGTTTTCTCCCAAGGCGCGATACGCTAGGGACTGGACTAACACTTGTTTTTTTATGTTATTTTCGACGGGAAATTTCTGAAGGGAAATTGTACATGTCCACGCCCAGTTTGCGATGCGTACTGGGCAATTACGGGATGAACTTCTTTCTTTTAAATTGAGGGGCACTCGGTCAATTCCCTACACCTCCTTAACGTAAAACACAATCAATTTTGGTCTTTTATGAGTAATTAGGGTCTTAAACCCAATTCTAAGTCTTTTTGTATAGACTTGAAAGGTCAGGACTTAAGAGAAGTGAAGAGAGAAGCTTGATTAGGGGAAATTCAAGGAGAATTCTTGAAGATTGATCATTAAAGTTTCATCCTCGGTATGTAAGTCTAAAGTAAAAGCATGAGATTGTTCTCTCACATGCCCCATAGATGGTCATAGAAGAGTTGAAAGTCTAACGAGTCTACATACATGATTTTTGAATTTTTGTTGAATATTTTCTTGAAAATTGTACTACTTACATATATTTTCATATGTTGATGATCATCATAAACTTATCTTTCTTGAATTGAATACTTTCATGTGATATTGCATAACACTACATGATAATTTTGAAAGCATGCATGAATGAAGATAGGGATTGAGTCTAGAGCCTTGATTGAGAATGTTGATAGAGATTGTGATTGTGAATGTGAGAATGATGATAGATTGATAATATTTAATATTCCATGAGTCTTTCCAAATGAACTTTAATGATTTGTCTATTCGATTGTTCCCTAGCGATTGTTCTAAGCCTTGTTCTATTGATTGAAATATTGATTGATGAGACGATTAGAGTCTCTATGATACTGATTGAAAGATAGCGCCTCCACGAGGTTGATTGAGATAACTTAATTGAGATAGTTTGATTGGATGGATTTTTTTATGAGCATAGATTCATGGGAGGAGTATCGAGCACCGAAAGAGTGAGAGTTAACCCAACTCGCACTCGTCAAACTATGTAGCCAAGCATAGGTGAGGATAAGGACAATAACATGACATTATGTTGAGGTTCCCTCTGATTAGAAGTCCCTGAAATCACTAGAGGACTTATAGATTGTTGTGTCCATTTGGACTTATCCATTATGGATTCTATTTGTTCCCTTCCTAGTAAGTACAAAATGGTTTTGGCAACATATCGAGATTGTTGTACAATCACTAGCTCATAAGTTATTGTTGGCGGATAAGAAAAACTCCCAGAAAGTTCCCAGATTGAGTACTACGAGTCGAGATGAGATGAGATTAGTTGAGATGATTCCCTCTGAGATGAGTCTGATTTGATTTATGAGGTTTGATGGGTTAGATGGGTCATTTGTCTACTCTTTATTCTTGCTTTAGATAGATATTTGACATGTTGATTGTTGTTATCCTGAGTTGATTGCTGTTTCTATATTATTCTACCTATTTTGGTTTCATTCAACTATTTTACATATCGTACATTCCACGTACTGATGCTGTTCGGTGCTGTAATGATGTATATAAAAGGGATAGAGATAATCAGTAGACGTATCGTTGAGGATCTGGGACATCCAGCGGATTGGTAAGCCTCCCCTACTTCGGAGGATTCATATGCTGTTTTCATCTTGCCTTAGAGTTAGATATTTATTAGCTTTATTTTGATTAAGGTAGTCATAAGTCTGTCATTGGCACCACTTGATAGTGGTAGAGACTTCACAGACCAGAGTAGAATGTTGATTGTTACGATTGTGAGCTAGTTCTTTCTACTAGCTTTCTGTTATTTGTTATTATTATTATTTTAAGACTAGATGAGAAGATGCGGCCATTTACTTTTCCTTTATCTTCCGCTGATTTGTAGAATGTATGAATGAATGAATGTGACGAGTCCAAGTGGTTCTCTTGGGGACTAGCAATAGTCTCTAGGTGCCGGCCACATCTTGGGTCCCCTCCCAGGTTGTGACAGTGATAGTTTCAAAGGATTATGACTTTTCTAAAGATATTAATTGAAGGATTGTGACTTTTTCCAAAGATTATGGCATTTTCAAGGAGATGTGACTTTTTCGAAGAATTATCATTTTTTTGGATTTGAAGAGTTATGACTTTTTCAAAGGGTTATCGCTTTTCCGAATGGTTATGACTTTTTTGAAGTGCTGTGACTATATCGAAGGGTTGTAATTTTTTTGAATAGTTGTGACTTTTTCAAATGGTTGTGACAGGCTAAAATATCGTTTAATCAGAAAAGATGCCTTTTGAATTTTTTTTAACTTTTGTTCGACTATTTAATTGATTTTTAAAATATTCAATTATTTAAAGAAAAACTAAATAAGGATTATGTGACAGTGCCACATAGGCGAGCCTCTTATATATATATATATATATATATATATGTCACGCCCCAAAAAGAGGGGCGGTGCGATTGGCACTCGATACCGTTAATGGCCGAGTAAGCCTCTGAACATGCTATTTGACTAACTAGGGGCCAAAAGAAAATCAGGCAGCATGGTGTCTAAAAAACTATGTGTAAACTGTCTAGGTCATGACCTGGTCAACAACAAATCTGGTACATCAAGATAGGTAAACCAAAATTATAAAGTACTAGACAGCCGACAAGGCTGCAACAATAGAGGTACAGGCACACACACTATATATACATGCCTATTCTGTTACTGGCGACCGAAAGGAACAAAAGAACCAACCCAAAATAATATGTCCACAATAGCCTCTAAGAGAACCACTAATATTGCTGGGATAGGGCCCCGACTATACCCACCAGTATAACAAAAAATAAGGATCCTGTGAAAGCTCCAGGAAGAGGTGAAACTTACCAACTCACAACTGAATTGGGCTCCTAGTGGAGGAGTAAATTAGAATCCCTACTTAAACCTACACGTACGAAAGAAAATGCAGCGTCCCAAGCAAAGGGATGTTAGTACGAATAAACATGTATTGGTACGTAAGGCGGGAAGTAAAAAACATATATAACTGTAGTAAAAAGGGAATTTAGAAATACTAATTGTAAGCAAAACTCAGATTACCTTCATGTCCAACAATTAGCCTCCTAGTGGTCAAATATGCATGGTATGCTCGAGTAATCGCATGTCGTGAATGCATATATATAGATGCAAATGCATGACATACCCAAACAAATGCTAGCAATGGTGGTCCTTTCTGGTACTGAACCTTCATCATATTATATATATATATATATATATGTTAGGCCTACTATGTGCATTCAATATTCATATCATACATGGCACATTATGCATGAACTTCGAGCTATAATCGGAGGTATGGGGCCTATATATATATATATAAAATCTTTTGGGCGAATAGGCCTCATACCTATGATTATAGCTCAAAGTTCATGCATAATGTGCCATGTATGATATGATATTGAATGCACATAATAGGCCTAACATAAATTTATCCAATCTTGGCTCATTTGTACACTTATACTCATAACATCATAATCACTGTCATAGCATATACACATGAATCATGCGATCTTACATGTCTTTCGAATAAGTTTGACAGCTTAACTCAACATTTATAATGAGGCCTTAACTCTAAAAATGTTCATAAAGGTGTTTTACATAATGCTTATACTTGCTCCCAGATCAATTAAAATAAAGTATTTAAACGGAATCAAGTACCTTAGTAATTTAAAAAGGAGCATTACACTAGAGATTATTGGAAGTCATCACGTTACTTGTTAAGTGCTTCAATTGTGTTTTTAGTTTGGAAGAAGAATTGATTATGACTACTACATTCCTTTTGTAATCTATATTTAGTTTAATGGAACTACACCAAGAAGAGAAACACCGCAAGCATATGGATAGGTAGTCAGGAAACCGACAAAATGATATATAGATATTGAATGTCCAGTTCAAGCGAACGAACAGAATGTCAATCTAATACCATCATCAAAATAACTCAGCTGCAATCCCAATGACTTTTACAAAAGGTTTTCTAGCAATAGAATAGTAAGATATCGCACTTGACGTTTTGCGAAACTTCTCGAATTTCGTGCTAAAAAAGAGGGACGAAGCTTAGCCTTAACATACCTTTCCAACAATCGCCCAATTGCCCAAATTTCCTTCATAAAAGTTGTTCCTTATGTCCTAAGCTTCACAACAACTATATGTAAGCAACTTATAACCACCTTAAACAGTCCATAACTGAGCATTAATCGGCAGATCTGCCATACAGTATTTACACGAGGAAATGTTCATAAAACTTTGTAAAAATGACCACAAAAAATCCCCAAAATTTTTATCAGAACACACTAGCTAAAAACTAAGAATAACTAGCAACAACACCATTTTTCGGTATCCCAAAACAGCCCCAAACTTAGCTAATAAGAAGGAAAACAATTGCAAAATGTAAGGCATGGATTTTTCTAGGCACGTGGGCGAATTTTAACAGTAAAAATACAAAGAACTTACCTAAATCACTTAGGGAACTTGTGAGAGAATTTTCTTCAGTTGGCATACTATTTTGGGACGATAATGAAACATTTTTAGCTAAAAAAAGGTCAAATTAGCTGACATAAAGTTGGGACTTACCTGATCCATCCCATGACCCAGTTTTCTGCTCGGGTAGTCATGATCAAATGATCATAACTTTTTATTCTGAAATGGGGTTGATGCGTGGTTTGGTGTGTTACAAACTAAACTCATAGATCTTTAATCTGGTAGGTCATGGACCTTCTAACTCCTTATAGTTTGGAAGATATGGCCTGATACATCTAACCCAAATTTAAGAAACATTTCTTAAAGAAACTTAAGGTAACCTTAGCCAACCTTTATCTTGCAACTTTCTTGATTACAAAACTTAATGTATGATCTTTATGCTATTAAAACCATTAAAAATCCATTAATAGCAAATTATGCACTTTTAGTCTCATCAAAAAAGTAAAACCTAATTTAAACCTTCTAAAAAGGGCGAGGTGCCACTTCGGTCATTTCTTTAATCCCGAATGTGTATTTAGGGGATTCGTTTGACTTGAAACTTTAAGTCCTTAATATTACCAATTATTGGCAGCCTTATTATCCTTAGGTCTTATCCAAAATCAACTGTTCCTTATGTAACATGCCACACTATTTATATTATAGAAGACTAGAAACACGAGGTCTCATAGTCTCCCCCCTTAAGAACATTCACCAACGATTGTATTAAGACAGCGTCTTGGTTGCACTACTATCTCTTAAAATATGATTTTGAGGATATAACTCTTATCCCTCCAATCCATAAATCAACTTCAAAAAATTTCTAGTTACTAAGCTTCGTATAGCTATCCCGAGACAAAACATACAAGTTACACTTCCAAGTCCTTTAAAATTTAGGTTATTAAGATAATTGACTCACCTTAAGTTGTATGTAACACTCGATAAAATTACCTAACTACCCCTAGAATGGAGACGTGCATATAACGCGTCTTCCAAAGCTCTAATGGGAAATCCTAGACTGCATTTGCGATCAGCGCAGAAAATTGGGTCAGAAAATGGTCTTGACCCGATTTAAGAGCAATCGAGTCGAAAAATAATTTTTGGCAATTTGGCCAAAAATAGTGAGGGTACGTGACAAGGCTGCGATGCGGACCCATCATGGACCCACACTTATATTTTTCTTTAACTTTTTGATTGGATTGAATTTTCAAAATTTCGGAGGTGCGCGATAGGTCAGCTTCGCGGACCTGTTATTTCAACTTGTTCCACTAAAGTTTATAATTTGAAATCTTTGGAGGGGCATTTCAGACTTTTTTCAACCCCTCCTAAACTTGAAACACGATCCATTTAGGTTGTTTTGATGAGTAAATATGGTCAAAAACTCCATTCTTAGTCCTTCTTCACAATACTTGAAAGTTAGGGCGTGAAAGAGAAGAAAGAAGAACGTGAGATTGGAGAATTCTTGATGGGTGATTTGAAGAGCTTTGTTCTAGCTATGTAAGACTAAACAAAAACATATTATTGTTCTTCCATTTGCCCCATATATGGTCTTAGATGGTAGTTGAAAGTTCTTGAGTCTATATGCATTGTTTCTTGACTATGTTCTTGAAAACTACATTAAATGTATGTATTTTCTCATGTTGATGATCATCATAAACCTGCTATATTGAATTGTATACTTTTCATGAGATATTGCATAAGCCCTATATGTTAATCAATGAAAGCGTGCATGAATGAGGATAGAGATTGAGTCTAGAGCCTTGATTTAGAATGTTGATAGAGATTGTGATTGTGATGTGAGAATGATGATGAGTTGATAGAAGTTGATAGTCCTTTGAGTCTCCATAAATAAGTTCTAACAATTTGTCTATTCAATTATTCCCTAATGATTGTTCAAATCCTTGAGTTGTTGATTGAGATGTTGATTGATGAGATGGTTGGAGTCTCTATGAGATTGATTGCACGATTAGAGCCTTTATAAGGCTGATTGAGATGAGTTAATTGAGATTCAATTAACTGGATGGATAGTTTTATGAGCATTGAGCCATGGGAGGAGTATCGAACACTGAAAGAGTAAGAGTTAGTCCAACTCGCACTCGTCAAACTACGCAGCCAAGCGTAGGTGAGGATTAGAACTATTACATCTCATTGTGGTTTCCTCTGGATAGAGTCCCTGAAACAATAGAGGACTTAATAGAATCTGGGCTCCCTTGTGGATTTGATCCGTCCCCTACCTGGAAAGTATGGGATGGCTTTGGCAACAATGGCGGCTTGTTGTACGATCACTGGCTCATAAGAGATTGTTGTCGGATAAGAGAAACTCCCAGAAAGTTCCCAAACTTAGTACTCTGAGTTGAGACGAGATGATATAACATGAGTTAAGATGAGTCCTTCTGAGATGGGTCAGATTCGATTGATGAGTTGATGGGTTGATGGGTCAGTTGTCTACTCTTTATTCATGCCTAGATAGACATTTGACGTGTTGATTTTTTTTTACTATCCTTGATATTGATTGTTGTTTCTATATTATTCTACGTATTTCAGTTTCACTCAACTATTTTACATACCAGTACATTCTAAATACTGACGTCCCCTTTTGGAATGCATCATATTATATTGTAAATACGCCAGATAGAGGTCATTAGTAGGCAAATAGTTGAGGATCTTCGAGCGTTCAGTAGATTGGTGAGCCTCTCCTACTTCGAAGGATTCATTACATTTTTTTCATCAAGATTTAGAGTTAAATTTTCTTATCTTTTATTTGACTGAGGTAGCTATGGGTCTGTCATTGGCACCACCTAATAGTGATAGAGGCTTCATAGACTAGAGTCGAATGTTGATTGTTCAGATTGTGAGCTAGTTCTTTCTGCTGGCCTTATTATTATTATCACATTGTTTTGAGATTGTTAGACGAGTCTACTTACATTCATTATATCTTTCACTTATTTGAAAAGTGTATGAATGAATGAAGGTGATGAGGCCAAGTGGTTTTCTTGGGGACTAGCAACAGTCTCTAGGTGTCGGCCACGTCTTTGGTCCCCTTTCGGGGCATGACAAACTTGGTATCAAAGCACGAGTTCAAATGTCCTAGGGAGTCTATGAAGCCATGTCAAGTAGAATCTTGTTTAGGGGTATGTTATCAACCACACTTGATAAGCAGGAGGCTATAGGACATTAGAAATTATTTCCCTTCATTCATGATCTAAATTGTGCTATAGAGTTATACTCTATGAAACTTCTATTCTAATCCATGCTTTGAATGTTGCAGAGTCTCGACCATGGCTCCCAGAAGAGCCGTCAGAGGTAGAGGATGTCTCGCCAGATAAAATGTCACACCACCTAAGCCTCAAGGAAATGAGGTACCCATGGAGCAAGTTGTCCCTGTTTCGCAGCCCCCCGCAAGATGAGGTCTCCAATGCTGAGCTTCGCCAGGCTATCCAAATTCTAGCCCAAGCTATCACAGCACCTGCGGTGAGACGACGAGCGGCCTGACAGGATGCCCATGATACTTCTAGAGTTCGGGAATTCTTGAGGATGAATCCGCCTGAGTTCACAGGGTCTGCATCTATTGAAGATTCTAAGAACTATGTGGAGGATCTTCATAAAGTGTTCCAAGTGATGTATGTGGCTGATGTTGATAGAGTGGAGTTGGCTGCTTATCAACTAAAGGGGGTGGTGAGACTATAGTATGACCAGTGGATGAAGGGTAGAGGGGAGAATGCCCCTATAATGACTTGGGCTTTGCTTGAGGAAGCTTTCTTGGGGCTGTTCTTCCCAAGAGAGAGGAGAGAGGCGAAGGTGAAGGAGTTCTTAAACCTGAAACAACACTCTATGACTGTACAAGAGTATGCGCTGAAGTTAACACAACTATCCCGCTATGCTCCAGATATGGTTGCTGATTTGAGGTGGAAAATGGGGATGTACATTGATGGGTTGAATACAGTGCCAAAGAGAGATGGGAGGGGAGCTATGCTTGTGAGTGACATGATATAGGGAGATTGATTACTTTCGTGCAACAAGCTAATTAGGAGAGGCAACATGACAAAGAGGAATTCAAAAGCAAGAAAGCTAAAACATCCGGCCAAGAGGTTGGGAAGAAAGGCAATAGAAATTGGTTTCCAGCACCATCATCTGCTAGTGCACCTATGCCTAGAGTCAGAAGCAAACAGAGGTCCCAAAATGTTATAGAATGTGGATCTCAGTCACAAGCTAGTGTGGCTCAAGGTTCACGAGGTAAACCACCATGTAGTACTTGTGACATGTTGCACATGGGTAAATGTCGTGAATGGAGTGATATATGTTACAAGTGTGGCCAAGAAGGACACTATCAGAGGGAGTGCCCAACGTGGGCTAATCGGGCTAAATCTTTTGCACTAGCACTGCCAGCTAAGGGAAATCATAGAGGTACCACTTCGGGCACAAGCGGAGCTATAATCCATTTGTATGCAATCGACATGATCAGGAGACCTCCCCAGATATTGTGACAAGTATGATTCGAGTCTTTTCTATTGATTGTTATATGTTGATAGATCCTGGTGCCACATTATCTTTTGTAACCCCTTATGTGGCCAGTAGATTTTGGTAGAAACCTCTAGAGTCTTCTCGATACTTTTGATGTTTCTACTCGCATGGGTAAGTCCATTCGAGCTGAGAGAGTCTATAGAGCTTGCGTAGTGTACATCCATCATAGGGATACTATCATTGATCTGATTGAGTTAGATATGACTGATTTTGATTTGATCCCCGGCATTGATTGGCTCTATGCCTATTATGCCGTCGTTGATTGTAGAGCCTGAATTGTTAAGTTCTAATTTCCTAATGAACCGGTTCTAGAGTGGAAGGGTAATTCTGCAGCACCTAAAGGAAAGTTTATCTCATACCTTAGATCTAGAAAGATGATTGTGAAGGGGTGTATCTATCACCTTGTGAGAGTTAAGTCCGATGATGTTTAGTCCCCAACTCTTGAGTCAGTTCCAATCATGAATGAGTTTCTGAAAGTGTTTGTTGAGGATCTTCCTGGAGTCCCTCCTAATAGGGAGATTAATTTTGGGATTGATGTTCTTCCTAATACCCAGCCTATCTCAATTCCACCGTATAGGATGGCCCCCACTGAACTGAAGGAATTGAAGGGATAGTTGAAAGATTTGTTAGAGAAGGGCTTTATAAGGCCGAGTATTTGTCTGTGGGTTGACCCTGTCCTGTTTGTGTGAAAGAAATATGGGTCTCTCAAAATGTGTATTGACTATAGACAACTGAACAAGTTCACCATAAGAATAAGTATTCTCTCCAAGGATAGATGACATGTTTAACCAACTTCATGGTGCTTCTTGTTTTTCAAAGATAGACCTCCGATCTGGTTGTCATCAGTTGAAAGTGAGGGAATGTGACATTCCAAAGACAGCCTTTAGGACTAGATATGGCGATTTTGAGTTCTTGGTCATGTCCTTTAGGTTGACGAATGCACCTGCAACCTTTATCGATTTGATGAATAGATTGTTCAGATAGTATCTGGATATGTTTGTGATTGTGTTTATTAATGATATTTTCGTGTATTCAAGAAATGAAGAGGAGCATGCAGATCACCTCAGAATCGTCCTTCAAAACCTTAAAGACCATGAGTTGTATGCAAAATTTTCAAAATGTGAATTCTGGCTTAAATCTGTTGCCTTCTTGGGCCATATTATCTCTAGTGATGGTATTTGAGTGGATTTTCAAAAGATTGAAGCGGTTAAGAACTGGCCCAGATCAACCTCTCCAATTGACACTAAGGAGTTTCTTGGGGTAAGCAGGCTACAACCGCCGATTTGTTGAGGGATTTTCTTCCTTGTCCGCACCATTGACAAAGTTGACTTAGAAAAAGGTCAAGTTTCAGTGGTCTGATGAGTGTGAGATAAGTTTCCAAGAATTAAAGACTAGACTAACTACTGCACCAATCCTAACCTTGCCCGATAGAATTGGAGATTTTGTGATCTATTGCGATGCTTCGAGAGTTGGATTGGGATGTGTGTTGATGTAGAGGGGAAAGGTGATAGCCTATGCTTCTTGACAACTTAAAATTCATTAGAGGAATTATTCAACCGATAATATTAAGTTGGCGGCGGTGGTGTTCGCACTCAAAATCTGGCCCTACTACTTGTATGGAATGCATGTGGATATGTTCACTGACCACAAGAGCTTGCAGTATGTCTTCAGTTAGAAAGAGCTCAACCTGCGACAGAGAATATGGTTAGAGTTACTCAAGGATTATGGCTCTATATCATTCAGTTAAAGCTAACATTGTTGCTGACGCTCTTAGCAGGTTGTCAATGGGTAGCACAGCCCATGTGTAGGAAGGAAAGAAGGAGCTAGCTAAAGAAGTGCATCAGTTAGCTCGATTAGGAGTCCAACTTGAGAAGAATGATGAGGGAGGAGTTAATGTCCAGAATGGGTCTGCTTCATCTTTGGTGGTAGAGGTAAATGAAAAGCAAGACCAAAATCATGTCCTACTCCAATTGAAGGAGGCCGTCCATGAATAGAAAGTGATGGTCTTCTCCAAAGAGGGAGATGGGGTGTTGAGGTACCAAAGTAGATTGTGCATCGCAGATGTTGACGGTATATGAGATAGAATCATGCCTGAAGCTCATAGCACTAGGTATTCCATTCATCCTAGCTCTACCAACATGTACCATGACTTAAGAGAAGTCTATTGGTGGAGTGGAATGAAGCGGGATATTGCTGAATTTGTTTCCAAGTGCCCGAACTGTCAGCAAGTGAAAGTTGAGCACCAAATACCATGTGGATTAGCTCAAAACTTTGAGATTTTGAAATGAAAGTGGGAGATGATCAATATAGACTTCATTGCTGGTCTACCGAGGTCTCAAAAGCAACATGATTCAATATGGGTGATTGTGGATAGGATGACTAAATAGGTTTACTTTTTAGCAGTTAAGAAAACTAACACTGCGAAGGAGTACGCCAAGATATACATCCAAGAGGTTGTGAGGTTGAATGGGGTCTCCTTGTCTATCATCTTAGATAGAGGAGCTCAATTCACCTCCCGATTTTGGAGATCGTTCCAGAAAGGATTGGGTACGAAGGTAAATTTGAGTACAACTTTCTATCCACAGACCGATGGCCAGGTAGAGCGTACAATTCAGACGTTACAGGATATGTTAAGAGTCTGTGTCCTTGATTTCAAGGAAAATTGGGATGAGCACCTACCGTTGATTGAGTTTGCATATAACAATAGTTACCATGCAAGCATTCATATGATTCCATATGAAGCTTTATATGGGAGGTGATATAGATCGCCAATTGGGTGGTTCGAGTTTGGAGAAGTGGAATTGATTGGGCCTGACCTTGTCCATCAAGCAATAGAGAAGGTTAAGATCATTAGAGAGCGATTGAAGATTATGCAAATTCGCCAGAAATCCTACACCGATATGAGGAAGAGAGATTTGGAGTTCATAGTGAATGACTGGGTATATTTGAAGGTATCTCCTATGAAGGGTGTCATGAGATTTTGGAAGAAGGGTAAATTGAGTCCACATTATATTGGAAACTATCAAATTATAAAGAGGATTGGGAAGGTTGCGTACGAATTAGAGTTGCCTTCCGAGTTAGATGGTATTCATCCGGTGTTCCACATGACGATGTTGAAGAAATGCTTGGGAGATCCTAACTTTGTAATCCCTTTGGAGAGCATCGGAGTGAAGGAAAGTTTGATCTACGAAGAAATTCTGGTCCAAATCCTTGATCGTTAGATTTACAGATTGAGAACCAAAGAGATAGCCTCAGTCATAGTCCTGTGGAGGAATCAATTTGTTGAGGAGGCCACAGGGAAGCTGAGGAAGAGATGAAAGCAAAATATCTGCACATATTCGTGCCAATAGATGAGAATGTTGAAGGTAAGAATACTTACCCTTGACCAAGTTGATTGTCTTTTCTTGTTGATTGTCGATTCTTGAGTCTGAATAGAGATTGTTGATAGAAATGAGGAGTCAAAAGATAGATTGATAGATTGAATGTTGAGAGGAATATTCGAGTCTATTCGTGCCTTGATATCCATCCTTACTTATCATTCAAGGACGAATGATCCCAAGGGGGAGATGATGTAACACCCAATTAAATTATCCAAAATACCCTAGAATAGAAACGTGCGCGTAACATGTCTTCCAAAGCTCTGATGGAAAATTCGAACCGGAATTGCGATTAGCACAGAAAATTGAGTCAGAAAATAGTCTTGACCCAATTTAAGAGCAACCGGGTTGAAAAATAAATTTTCACAATTTTGTCCAAAAACAGTGAGGGTACGCAATAGGGCCGCGACGCGGACCCATTACGGACCCACACTTATATTTTTCCTCAACTTTTCGACGGGATTGAATTTTCAAAAATTTCACAGGTGCGCGACAGGTCTGCATTGCGGACCTGTTATCCCGACCTATTCCACCAAAGTTTAAAATTTTAAATCTTTTGAGGGGCATTCCAACTTTCCCAAACCCCTCCTAAACCTGAAACATGACCCATTTAGGTCGTTCTGATGAGTAAATAGGGTCAAAAACCCCATTCTAAGTCCTCCTTCACAATACTTGAAAGTTAGACCATGATAGAGAAGAAAGAAGAACTTGAGATTGGAGAATTCTTGATAGGTGATTTAAAGAGCTTTATTCCAAGTTTATAAGGCTAAACGAAAACATATTATTGTTCTTCCATGTGCCCCATAGATGGTCTTAGATGGTAGTTGAAGGTTCTTGAGTCTATATACATGGTTTCTTGACTATGTTCTTGAAAATTATATTAAATGTATGTATTTTCTCATGTTGGTGATCATCATAAACCTTCTATATTGAATTGTATACTTTTCATGAGATATTGCATAAACCCTATATGTTAATCAATGAAGGCGTGCATGAATGAGGATAGAGATTGAGTCTAGATCCTTGATTTAGAATGTTGATAGAGATTGTGATTGTGATGTGAGAATGATGATGAGTTGATGGAACTTGATAGTCCTTTGAGTATCCATGAATGAACTCTAGCAATTTGTCTATTCGATTGTTCCCTAATGATTGTTCAAATCCTTGAGCTATTGATTGAGATGTTGATTGACGAGATGGTTGGAGTCTCTATGAGATTGATTGAATGATTAGAGCCTTTATAAGGTTGATTGAGATGAGTCAATTGAGATATATTGACTGGATGGATAGTTTTATGAGCATTGAGCCATGGGAGGAGTATCGAGAACCGAAAGAGTAAGAGTTAGTCCAACTCGCACTCGTCAAACAACACAGCCAAGCGTAGGTGAGGATTAGAACCATTACATCTCGTTGTGGTTCCCTCTGGATAGAGTCCCTGAAACAATAAAGGACTTAATGGAATCTGGGCTCCCTTGTGGATTCGGTTTGTCCCCTACCCGGAAAGTATGGGATGGCTGTGGCAACAATGGTAGCTTGTTGTAAGATCACTGGATCATAAGAGATTGTTGTCGGATACGAGAAACTCCCAGAAAGATCTAAAACTAAGTACTCTGAGTTAAGACGAGACGAGATGGGATGAGTTGAGACGAGTCCTTCTGAGATAGATCTGATTCAATTGATGAGTTGATGGGTTGATGGGTTACTTGTCTACTGTTTATTCTTGCTTAGATAGACATTTGACATGTTGATTTTTTTTACTATCCTTGATGTTGATTGTTGTTTCTATATTATTTTCAGTTTCACTCATCTATTTTACATACAAGTATATTCCAAGTATTGACGTCCCCTTTTGGACTGCATCGTATTATAATGTAGATATGCAGGATAGAGGTCATCAACAGGTGAATCATTAAGGATCTTCGAGCGTTTAGCAGATTAGTGAGCCTCCCTACTTTGGAGGATTCATTACATTATTTTCATCATGCTTTAGAGTTAGATTTGCTTATGTTTTATTTGACTGAGGTATCCATTGGTCTGTCATTAGCACCACCTAATAGTGATAGAGGCTTCATAGACTAAAGAGTCGAATGTTGATTGTTAAGATTGTGAGCTGTTCTTTCAGCTAGCCTTATTATTATTATCACACTATTTTGAGAATTGATAGACGAGTCCACTTACATTCATTATATCTTCCGCTGATTTAGAAAGTGTATGAATGAATGAAAGTGATGAGGCCAAGTGGTTAGCAATAGTCTCTAGGTGCCGGCCACGTCTTGGGTCCCCTCTCAGGACGTGACATTGTAAGTAGATGGGGGTGATTCTTCATCGTTTCTCTTTTTTTTTGTTTCCCAAATTATTTCCTCAATAAAGTTGTTTCACCACAACACCTTCTCGGAGGCAACTTCTTTATTTCAAGGTTTTCTTATGTTTCATTCTAAAATTGCCACTGTAACCTCATCATAAGACAAGTCTTTAGCGATGTGGATATCCTCAATGTGAGTAATACATGAGTGATCTCTGATAACACTTCTGCAACATAGATACATAAAATATTAGATGGACTGCTCCCAACTCTGAAGGCAAATCAAGCTCGTATACCACCTTATTAATTTCAAATAATCTTATATGGTCTAACCTATCTCGGACTAAGCTTTCCTTTCTTTCCAAATCACATGATGCCCTTTATAGGTGATACTTTCAAGAAAATCTAATCTCTTACATCAACTCTAAGTCTTGTTGTCAAACGTCCGAATAGAACTTCTACTGACTCTGGGCTGTTTGCAATTAGTTTATACTAAATTTCACCTTGTCCATAGCTTATTGAACTAGATTAGGGCCTAGCAACTTTGCTTCCCCGACCATAAACCAACCGATCAGCTACCTACATCTTTGCCCGTATAGTGCTTCATAAGACACCATTTGAATACTAGCTTGGAAGTTGTTATTATAAGTGAACTCAATAAGAGGTAGATGTTTATCTTAGCTTTCTTTGAAGTCTGGCACACAGGAAAATAACATATCCCTGACAATGTGAATGCCAGGCTCTGCCTGTCCATCAATTGGTGGATGAAAATAGGTGCTAAGATTTAGTTGAGTGTTCAGTCCCTTCTAAAAAAATACATCCAAAAATGTACTGTAAATTGAGACCCTCGATCAGAGATAATAGATAATGAAGCTTCATGAAGGTGAACAGACTCTTAAATGTAAAACTTAGCATAATCCTCCACTCAATATGTCATTCTTACCGGTGAGAAATGAGCAGATTTTGTCAACCTATCAATGATTACCCAAATAGAGTCATACCTGCATGGAGTATGAGGCAACCTAGTGATGAAGTCCATATTTATCACGTCCCATTTTCATAACGGAAAATTAGTACACTTAGGTAGGCCTCCAGACTGTTTTAACATGCTGGTAACTGGTGCATTGGGCCACCCTCTTGTTAATATCTTTATCATGAGATTCCACTAGAAGATCTACCATAAGTCTTGATACCTTTTTTTGGTTGCCCTAGGGTAAGCCGAATATGTGGAATAATTGGCCTAAAAAGGAATCTTGGCATGGAGCCCTTCAATGTTCGGCACACATAAGAGGCCCTAGTACCGAAGGACTCTATCTCAATTTAGCTTAAATAGAAAATTTTGTTGTTGTGGAACACTTCGCTTAATGTGATACGGTCAGGATCCTCACGTTGTTGCTTTTTTTTTTTACTTCAGTACCAATGGAAGATTTTTGTTGTATTTTGAACGATTACACCTCTATCCTCTGCATCTACTAATTGTATCGATAAAACTAGCTAGTTGACGTAGATCTTTTGTCATTTTAGCCTTATCAACTTCAAAATGACTTAGACTGCCCATGGACTTTAGGCTAAGTGCATCGACAACAACATTAGCTTTACCGGGATGGTATAAAATGTCAATATCATGGTCTTTTAGTAATTCTAGCCACCTCCTTTTTCGTAGGTTCCTTTTGCTTAAATAAATATTGGAGGCTATGATGGTCGGTAAAAACATCAACATGAACTCCATATGGATAATGTCACCAAACCTTTAGGGAAAAAACAACTGCAGCGAGCTCAAGATCATGGGTAGGATGGTTTTGTTCATGCTTTCGCAATAGTCTGGAAGCATATGCAATAACTCTACCATACTGCATAAGAACACAATCTAGGCCAATTCTCGAGGCATCACAATGTACAACGTAGCCTTTGGTTCCATCCAGAAGAGACAAGATAGGTGCAGCAGTAAGCCTTTTCTTTAGTTCTTGAAAACTCTATTCACATGTTTTAGTCCACTGAAACTTAGCTATTTTATGCGTCAATCTCGTTAGTGGTGCAGAGATAGAGGAGAACCCTCAACAAACCTCCTATAATATCTTGCCAAGCCTAAAACGCTACGGCCTCGATCGGATTCAATGGTCTCAGCCAAGCCATTACTACCTCAATCTTCCAGGTATCGACCTTGATACCATCGCTTGTAATAACATGGACAAGAAAAGCTACAAAAGTTAACCAAAACTCACATTTAGACAATTTAGCATATAATCTGTTGTCCTGAAGAGTCTGTAATATAGCTCGCAAGTGGTCTGCATGCTCAGCTTCTGACCGTGAATATATCAAGATGTCATTAATAAGCACTATCAGAAATTCATCCAAGAATGGTTTAAAGACTCGATTCATCAGGTCCATAAAAGCTACTAGGGCATTTGTAAGCCCAAAAGACATGACAAGAAACTCAAAGTGTACATACCTCGTCCTAAATGTTGTCTGGAATATCAGCATCCCTGGCTCGCAATTGGTGGTACCCACATCTCAAGCCAATCTTTGAAAAGCTTTTGTCACCCTACAACAAGCCATCAATCCGCAAAAGAGGATGCTTATTCTTGATAGTGACTTTATTTAGCTATCTGTGACCAATACACATCCGTAAGGAGCCATCTTTCCTTCGAATAAAGAGCATTGAAGCACCCCAAAGAGATGTACTTGGTCTAATGAAGCCTTTATCAAGTAAGTCCTCCAGTTGTTCCTTCAATTCTCATAGCTCTACAGGATCCATTTTGTAGGGAGGAATGGATACAAGCTGCATACCAGGAAGAAAATCTATTGATATCCCTTTCGAGGGTGGGGGGAATCCTAGAAGCTTATCGAGGAATACCGTTGGAAATTCATTCACAATAGGGATTGACTAAATGGTAAGTTGCTAATATATATGCATGACTTGGTAACATGCTCTTGGAACCTTTCTACACTGCCCGCAATGAAGCTTAATGCATTGTGCACATCGAGGAGTAAACTGACTCATTTATGCAGAATACTTTTGTCAATGGCTATCAAGTTGATCTAAAATCTGCCTCGGTTGTGACAAAATACAATAATCAAATCTTTGGCCCCACACCTGTGGTGGAAGACTACCCACTGACAGAGGTGGATATCGATGAAACAGGGGGTAAAATTAACCCATGGCTTCGTATAAGAACCCATAGTATGAGCCCTATTATTCTGTTCTATGTCTCTATGGTTATCCTGAATCTGACTGGAAAGGTCCTCTATAGTTTGAGCAAAAGCCTGTATATGAGAAATATCTACACCAATTTGTAAAGAGGCTGTCCTACAGTCTCTGATCAAATGAGCCCCCAAAACCATCCACATAATAATGAACTTTGGCACTCATGGTACGTACAATATCTATTGCATAACTAGCTACTGAATTGAATCTAAGGTTGCACTCTCTTACACTCGTATCCCCTTAGCGATGTGGATATCCTCAATTGGAACAATCCCTTTATATTGTGAAAATTTTATGATTTATCATTTAATTTATTTTTTGCCGCTACATAATGACATAAATTTATCATGATTCGAAGTTAATCTATTTATTAGATTGGATTGAATTATATAATAACCATAATTCATTGTGCGTTACTATTTTAAAGATCAATATTTTCAATTTATCGTGTAGGCAGAAATTAGATCCAAGAAACACAAACATGAAGTTCGAGATATAATATATTTTAATTGATAATAAAAATTATTTGCATACATAACATTTATTTATTATTATTTTATGTAGAGTAATATCTACACTTCTAAAAATATATGAAATTAGCTATTAACTCTATCGCTAATTGTTAGTAGCTAATATAAATTCGTCGCTATATGAGTGTTGGGACAAATCTTACTGTTTAGCCACAAAATTTATACGTCGCTAAATTTAAATTTTTTAGTAGTGATCATTACTAAGTACTTCTATTATTAACATCATTGTAATTAAAAAAATAACATATAGACTCAAATTATAAGTGTATTTTAAACTTCTCTATTAGAATTAAATTTTCAATTCTCTTATAAGATTTTCTATGTATATAATAGATATAGTTATATGTCAATTCAATTTTTGGCCTATATATTTTTATTTACTTCAATATATTTTCATTCACCGTTGGTTGGTTATCTAAAATTTTAAATTATAACTGTGCATTTGTCATTTTTATCATTTTTTAATAAATGTTTAAATTTATTTATTTGTCTAATTGATAATAACTAATAAGTTATGTGTTCGAAATATATTTAGTGGTAATATTCACTTTTTGTATTTAAAACATTTTTTTTATTTTTGTTTTGGCAAATATAAGATTTGAAAAAACTCAAATTCCCCAAATATATAATGTTTATGTGATTTTTTATAAAATAATTGCTTCTTCTATAGTCTATTAATCACATTAGGTAATAGATGATCCTATATTTTAGTTTCCTTATGAAATAAATTTGGGGTATTATAATAGTTTTTTATTGGCCATTCTTGAATGTGAAGATTTTGATTACAATTACGTACGTATTCTGAGAAGGGTGACAACATTGGTTGAGTTTATTCTGATATATACAATGATATACACCCAATATACAATCAATTAACCATCAAAATTCATCATAGTCATCACCAGACACCATAGCCTATCTTTTAAATAGTCAAAAGGTTATTTCACTACAAAACTTATAAAGAAGAAAAGAAGATTGTTGAGGTAGATCTACACATCTTTAATAAAGATTTGATTTATCCTCAAATTGGGCCATAAAAAATCAACTTAGATAAGACTTTGACCGAGATAAGTCTTTGGTGATGACTAATATTAACCCAATAAAAATAAGAAAAAATAACGTAACTAGACAAACATAGATATGTGTTTACATTATACCATTCTAGTTTGGAAAAACAATTATAGTTATAGTTAGGGTTTTGTTGCTATTTTCTCTCTAAATTACAATTTATAGCTATAGGTAGGGTTTTATTGTTATTTTCTCTCTTCTTTCTTCCTCTCTCTCGCCTTTCTCATCTCTCTCTCTACAATTTTTTTCAAGTACATATGTATACTAACTACATACATACAATTATTTTGATAGATATATACATAGTCAATTTGACAGATATATATACATAGTTCGCCTCTTTCAATTCTTTGCCCTCTCTCGCTCGCCTCTCTCCTCCCTCTCTCGATCTTGCTTGCTTCTCTCCTCTCTTTTCCAATCTCACTTGCCAGATATACAAATACATATATATATATTAGTTATACATATATAATTATTTGACAGATATATACATACAATTTGATAAATATACATATACAATTCAGCTCTCTCCTCCCTCTCTCGATGTCACTTGACTCTCTCCTCTCCTCCCCATCACATAGCCGAGTATATGTCGTGTACTTATATAAAATATAGCTATTTGACAATATTAAATTTCAAGCCTGAACTATTTATGAAAATTTCTCAAAAGAAATCAATCCTATATTAATTTATATAGTAATGTATGTTATATTAATGCATTAAAAAAATTGTGTGTTAATAAGTCGCTCTTATAGTGGCGTCATGTGTAATGTAGGTTTAAAATCGTAAAAGATAATAGTCCAAGTTGGACCAGTCAAACTATTCAATTAATTATATATTTTATTAAATTTATTTTTTATACATTCAATATTAAGAAAATAAATAGTTATTATTTAAAAATTTAAATTTTAATATAACATCTTAATATTTAGATTGAGACATTTAATTTTAAAATATATCTAAATTGATGATTTCAAAAGGTGAGGGTTTATAAAATCATGAAATCAAACCATACTTAAGGGAGTATAATTTAAAGTCGTTAGATTTGAATCAGGTTTCAAATCAATCTACATTGAATAACTGCCTCTATTACGTTGTTGCTAGCAAATACCATTATTTTATTTTGAATCTTCCAAATTATTCCCGCAAGATATCCAGACCCATTGTTTTTGACAAAATGCATAATGTCTAGTTTCAAGGTAGCCTATTGATTCTCTTATATATA
>JAPFFP010000001.1:7163312-7190606 GCA_026153255.1 Solanum medicagineum
GTTTTATTCTAGAGACAATATCATTTGGTACTTGTATTTTCTTTCGAATCTATTGTAATACATTAGAAGCTTGTGCACGTGACAACCAGATTTTGGGGGAATTTCATTAAGTTGACTTATCATCCGCAATTGAATTTTCATTTTTATATAATTCCGCAAATCTAATGTTATAGTGGGGTTGTAGGCTGACTTGTCTTGGTGGGTTAAGACGAGTGCCATCACGCCCAATTTTTGGGTCGTGACAAGTTGGTATCCAAGCGTAGGTTCATAGGTCTCACGTGCATACAAGTTGAGTTTCAGTAGAGTCTCAAGTATCGGTATGGAGACGTCTGTACTTATCTTTGAGAGGCTCTAGAGACTGTTAGGAAACTTCACTTTATTTATTCTCTCTTATCGTGCGTGATTATGTTCGTTAGTACTGAGTTATTCCCATGTTCTTTTGATAGATGTCAAGGACTAGAGCTACTGTTTCTGGTGGTAGAGGTAAGGCAGCTCCTGAGGTAGTTGTCCCAGTTAGAGATAGGGGTAGATCTCGAGCCAGGGGTCGTGCTCGTGGAGCAGCATCAGTGAGAGGGCGTGCTAAGGAGGTCTCTTCAAAGCCTACGGCTGACCTTAGAGGGAATGAGGTTCCATCATATCACGTAGCCTCGCCTTTGTTGCAGGATACTTTATTGAGGGTGCTGAGTGTACTTGAGAGTTTTGGTCCGAGCGGTAATACGAGAGGCACGCTAGGTGGTTCTCAAACCGGAGGAGGAGCTCAGACCCCAGATCAGTACCATGTTCCACTGGTCCATGATCCGGCAGAGCAGCCCCCAGTGGGTACTAGAGTTGAGATTGATCCTGCACCAGTTATTGAGGCTCGGGGTGCACCTTTGGCTACATTAACTAAGAGTGAGCAGCGCTGCTATGAGATGTTTAGGAAGATGAACCCACCTCAATTTCAGGGTGGAAGGACCGAGGATGCTCATAAGTTTCTGACTACTTGTAGGGAGCTGTTGGATACTGTTAGCTTACCAGAGTCACACGGGGTTTGATCTATTACTTTTCAACTTCGTGGGCCAGCCAGAGAATGGTGGAGGACATATTTAGGGTCTTTGCCTGTGGGATCTCCCACACTGTGGGATCTCCCACAGTGTCTTGGGAAATGTTCTCTGGCGCTGTTTACGTTAGATTTGTCCCCTGGAGTGTAAGGGAGGAGAGTCGGTTGAGATTTGAGGGTCTGAGGAAGGATGGCTTATCAGTCATCGAGTATGAGACCCGTTTATGTCAGTTATCTAGACATGCTACAGCCGTTATTCGCAATTAGACAGAGAAAGTCATGGGTTTGTGAGGGGATTGACCCATTTTATTCGACAGACAGTGTTTAGAGTATCTAGAGATAGGTCATCTTTCCAGTCTGTTGTGAGTTCTACTAAGGAGGCAGAGCTGATGGAGAGAGAAGAATTTGGGGACCCTAAGAGGGCCCGTGCACCCGGTCAGTTTTCTGGAACCTCATTGGAGGTAAAGGGTTCTATAAATGGGGTGGTTCATCCCAGCGTCGAGAACCAGTTCATGCATCATTGCCTGCTTCTGACTGTGGTCAGACACATCGTAGGTCTACAGGACAATATAGTTATGGTAGTTCGTCAGGATCCGCACGTCAATCCCAAAGTCAGTGGTTTTGTTATGGGTGTGGAGACCCTGATCATTTGATACGACAGTGTCCCTTATCAGGGGGACAAGGTGGGATCTATCACAGATCTCCAGTTCAGACCAGACCACCGGCACTACCACCATACAGAGGCGAGGCAGAGCTCAGACAGATAGAGGTGGCCGCATCCCCAGAAGAGGAGCGAATGGTTCCATAGTCCCACAGAATGGGGGTAGAGGCATTGCTCAGACAAGCGGTGGTAGGGGACCACATTGCTATGCATTTCCAGGGAGGCCAGAGGCAGAGGCTTCTGACGCAGTCATCACAGGTATTATCCCGGTTTGTCATCGATCTGTGTCTGTACTATTTGATACTAGATCTACTTACTCTTATGTGTCGTCCTACTTTTCACTTGGATTTGACTCGCTATGTGATCGTATGCCTGTACCCACTCATGTTTCTACACCAATAGGTTAGCCTTTAGTGGTGGATCGAGTGTATCGATCCTGTCTTGTTTCTTTGTCTGGGTATGATACTTAGGTAGATATGATTAATCTGGAGATGGTAGATTTTGATGTCATCTTAGGGATGGATTGGCTTTCCCCATATCATGCTATTCTTGATTGCTATGCAAAAACGGTGACCTTAGCCATGCCCGGGGTACCAAAAATTGAGTGGAAGGATGATCGTGATTCGTATCCAAACAAAGTCATCTCTTACGCCATGCTCAGAAACTAATTAATAAGGCGTGTATGTCTTACTTGGCTTTCATTCGGGATACTAATGTTGATTACCCTTCTATTAAGTCTATTTCAGTAGTTCAAGAGTTTCTCAATGTGTTCCCCACTGACCTTCCAGGTGTTCCTCTCGATAGAGATCTTGACTTTCCCATTGACCTAGAGCCAGGCACTAAACCCATCTCTATTCCTCCACATAGAATGGCTCCAGCTAAATTGAAAGAATTGAAGGAACAGCTCCAAGACTTGTTAAGTAAAGAATTTATTTACCCTAGTGTGTCACCTTGGGGTGCCCCGGTCTTGTTTGTGAAAAAGAAAGACGAGTTTATGAGAATGTGTATAGATTAAAGGCAGTTAAATAAAGTAACTGTCAAGAACAAGTACCCTCTTCCCCGTATGATGACCCGTTTGATCAGCTTCAGGGAGCGGCTGTGTTTTCTAAGATTGACTTAAGGTCTGGTTATCACCAGTTGAGAAATAGACCATCAAATATTCCTAAGACAGCTTTTCGAACTCGTTATGGGCACTATGAATTTTTGGTGATGTCTTATGGATTGACTAACGCCCCTGCCGCATTCATGGAGTTGATGAATAGGGTGTTCCGTCTGTACTTAGATTCTTTTGTTATAGTATTCATTGATGACATCTTGGTGTATTCCAAGACCGAGGTTGATCATGTTAGTCACTTGAGAATAGTATTACAAAGGTTGAGGGAGGAAAAACTATATGCAAAATTCTCCAAATGTGAGTTTTAGCTTGATTCAGTGGTATTCTTAGGTCATGTGGTGTCTAGAGAGGGAATCAGAGTAGATCCGGCTAAGGTTGAGGCAGTTCAAGGTTAGTCGAGGCCAACTTCAGCTACTAAGATTCATAGTTTTGTAGGGTTAGCAGGGTATTATAGGCGGTTTATTCAGGGTTTTTCTTCCATTGCAACCCCACTGACTAGACTAACCCAAAAGAATGTAGCTTTCCATTGGTCTGATGAGTGCGAGGCGAGCTTCCAAAAGCTCAAAACCTTGTTGACTTCAACTCCCATTTTGACGCTACCTGAGGCAGCTGTGGACTTCACGGTGTATTGTGATGCCTCGAGAGTTGGATTACGGGGTGTATTGATGCAAAAAAGAAACGTTATTGCCTATGCATCCAGACAGCTGAAGGTTCACGAGAAAAAATACCCTACTCATGATTGAGAGTTAGCGGCTGTAGTCTTTATGCTTAAACTGTGGTGTCACTATTTATATGGGGTACATAGCGAGGTCTTTACTGATCATAAGAGTCTGTAGTACATTTTTAGCCAAAAGGATTTAAACTTGAGGCAGCGTAGGTGGATGGAGTTACTAAAGGACTATGATTTAACCATCCTATACCATCCGACGAAGGCGAATGTTGTGGCTAAAGCCTTGAGTAGAAAGACGTCTAGCATGAGAAGTCTATCCACCATTCGAGTGGAGGAGCGACCTTTGGCTAGGGATGTTCAGCGTCTAGCGAATGGCCTAGTCAGGTTACAGCTTTCTGATAAGGGCAGTGTACTTGTTTTTCTTGAGGCTCATTCTTCCTTGATGGACCAGATTCGAAAGCGTCAGTTTAAGGATGAGAAGCTATGCCTCATCAGGGACAAAGTGACCAGAGGAGAGGTTGAGGAAGCAATGCTTGATCCTTATGGTGTTTTAATTATTGGAGAGCGAGTCTGTGTGCCTAAGGTGGGTGATTTGATTAGACTGATTCTTGAGGAGGCTCGCTGTACTTGTTACTCCATTCATCCAGGAGCAGCGATAATGTATCATGACCTAAGTCAGCACTATTGGTGGTGAGGTATGAAGAAGGATATTTCAGAGTTTGTGGCTAAGTGTTTGACTTGTCAGCAGGTCAAGTGTGAGCACCAGCGGTCTGGTGGTGAGTTTTAGAGGCTGTCTATTCCTACATGGAAGTGGGAGCGAATTTCTATGGATTTTATGGTAGTTTTGCCTACTACTGTGGGCGGTTACAACTCTATCTAGGTAGTCGTGGATCTATTGACTAAGTCTGCGCATTTCATTCCCGTCAAGGTTGAGTACATAGCAGAGAAGTTAGCTGAGCTCTATATCAGTCAGATAGTTAGGTTGCATCGTGTGCGCATTTCTATCATTCCTGATCGGGGTTTACTCTTCACTTCACATTTTTGGAGGGCCTTGCAGTATGGTCTAGGTACTCGGTTAGATATGAGCTCAGCGTTTCACCCTCAGATAGACGGACAGTTCGAACGGACTATTCAAGTGTTGGAGGATATGCTTCGAGCGTGCGTGATTGATTTTGGTACCCGTTGGGACCAACACTTGCCCTTAGCAGAGTTCACCTACAATAATAGTTATCACTCCAGTATTCAGATGGCTCCATTCGAGGCATTATATGGAAGACGATGTAGATCTCCAATTGGTTAGTTTGATTCAACCAAGGTAGACTCATTAGATGCAGACTTTCTGAAAGATGCTGTGGAAAAGGTTCATATGATTCAGGATAGGTTGTTGGTTGCTCAGAGTCGACAAAAGAGTTATGCGGATACGAGGGTTCGAGCCCTGGAGTTTATGGAGGGCAATCACATTTGGCTCAGGGTATCACCCATGAAAGGCGTGATGCGGTTTGGGAAGAAAGGCAAGCTTAGCCCTCGATTTACTGGCCCATTTGAGATCTTAGAGCGAGTTGGAGAGGTGGCCTATAGACTGGCCTTGCCACCTAGCTTATCATCCGTATACCCTGTATTTCATATCTCCATGCTTCGGAAGTATATGCCCGACGAGTCTCATATACTCTCATTCGGTTCAGTAGCATTGAATCCAGACTTATCGTTTGAGAAGGAGCCCATTGCTATTTTGAATAGGTAGCTTCGTAAGCTTAGAAACAAAGAGATTGCTTCCGTGAAGGTACAATGGAAGAATCATCCAGTAAGAGAGGCGACTTGGGAGACTGATTCAGAAATGCGTGTTATACATCCTCATCTTTTCCAAACTTCAGGTACTTTATCTTACATTGTGTTCGAGAATGAACATGACTTTTAGTGGTGAATAATGTAACGACCTGTGCATTTTTTTTATAATATCATTTTTGTTTGTGCTCCACTAGGAGCTAATGGGATATTATTTCATTTATAATATATGAGTGGTTTTGCCACTAATTTGTGGCCACTCCCTTTTTCTTCTAGTAACATTCTGAAGTGGTAATGCCACTAAATTTTATTTATTCATTTGCTCCATTTGGAGCAGGCGTAACAATGCCTATATAAGGGGCAGGGAGGCAGAGAACGATATAGGTAAAATAATAGAATGCTTAATATATTTTGAGAGTTTATTAGCTGAAGGGAGTCATTTTATTGTATAGAGTTTCGGCAATTATATTCATGTAAGATGCTTCTACTTTCTAAAATCTTTTATAATAACATATTTTATAAACGAGTTATTTTCGTGTACTTTTAAGTACTTCATTATGAGAATATTATTATGATGAAATTATCTTGATGGATCAAAGTTAAGTTGAGGTGTAATAATTTATGTGACTAGATTGTGGTGTTTCGGATTCCATTCGGAAGGGGAAGGCTCAAGTGCTTGATTGATTGTCTTTGGCAAAGGCAAGTGAATTTCTTAACCTTTGTTAAGTATATAGAATCTTGTGCTTCTTGGGTAAGGTGTTGGGAATAAATTGAGGTATTGAGCTAGTGTTGATGTTGTACCAAACTATGTTGATGTGAACTGTGCATCGTATTAAATGAGTCATTTTCTCTGTATTGTGTAAAAACATGCCTATTTGCATTGACTTTTGTGACAAGTATTCAGTGGACTGGAAAAGAATGAGAAATAAAGAATATGTACCATATTCGAGGGTCGTGTCGCACACTGCGACGGTTACTATGATTCGAGGGATGTGTCGCACACTGTGATGGATACTATGATTCGAGGGTCGTGTCGCACGCCGCGACATATACACGGTCCATGTGTGGCCCCCATGGTTTCTGACTGAGGCATGTTTATGATCAGCAGATGTGTATCACTAGGACAGACATGCATCATTCTACGTGACATTGCATTGTATTGCATTACATCTCATTATCATTTATAAATATATGAGTGCTTTGTGAACCTTGTGAGAGATGCACTTGATCCCTGATACTATTGATATATAATAATTGTTGTGGTTATTGAGCTATCTGCTATGTACATTGTGAACTGTTATGTTGGAATGATTTTATGCAAGATATAGTTGCGAGGGTTTGGTTGGAGTGCTGGGGGTACATGTATTCTATGCTACTTAATTTTGTGTTTAGTGGTTCACTTGCTGAGTACCGTGTGTTTGGTACTCAACCCTCTTGCTACAACAAATTTTTTTGTAGGTTGCGACCCCAGATCGTCGTGATATACTATCCACTTTTCTTTGTCCGAGACTTTTTGGGGAGATTATGAGATATAGCTGTTTGCCACCCCATCTGACTTCTTACTCCTATTTATGATTTCAATCTATTCTAGAGACAATATCATTTGATACTTGTATTTTCTATCGAATCTATTGTAATATATTAGAAGCTTGTGCACGTGACAATCAGATTTTCGGGGAATTTCATTAAGTTGACTTATCATCCGCAATTGAACTTTCATTTTTATATAATTCTGAAATTTTAATATTATAGTGGGGTTGTAGGCTGACTTGTCTTGGTAGGTTAAGATGAGTGTCATCACGCCCAATTTTTGGGTTGTGACAATCCCTTTTCTTGTTTTGAATTTTTTATTTTTATTGGTATCTAAGTGGCATGCAGTTTGCATGACCATGGTATGCCTTTAATGTTTTTATGGTATAAAATTTGTTGTATATCCATGGCTGTTGTTTCATATTGCATTATTTTTTGACACATTTAGGCTAGAAAAACATACACTCACTGGAACTCATACACAAACTTGAAGGTGTTTGAGTTTTTTTATAAAGTTTCTAAGCGATGAGCAGTTCAATGAATTCCTTCAATCTCCATTTGGTCATTTCAATCAGATGGAATTCATAAGGTTGCAACCACAACTTCTCCGTTGTATGCTCCTTCTTGAGACCGATAATGATAGGACAAACATGTTCATCATGAATATAATGGGACTAAATTTCGTTTTGGACTTAAGAAGTTTGTTGTTGTTACCAGGCTTCAGTGTGCCCCCCCTAGTGATTTTATTTCAGACCCATTTGTTCTGAATAGGTTGATGCAGTTGTATTTTCCTGATAACAGTAAGATGAATAGATTGGACCTTTACAATGCTGTTGTTGAGGTAAATTCCTTTCAACCCGAGGATCGTTTGAAGATTGGGGTGGTTTACTTCATCAATTCTTTTTTATTGTCTTCGAATCCTAAGAACACATCTATATCTAAATTCTGATTTGATTTGGCTAAATCTGGAGAGTATTTAAGATATATGTGGGGTAGTGAGATTTTTAGGATGACAATAGATTCATGTTGCCGCAAGTTAAAAAGAAATCCGTCATCATTCAAGTTTGTTGGATTTCACTTAGCCCTCCAGATATGGTTCTATGAGTGTTGCGCCAATGTTAGCTCTTGGGTTGCAATTCATGCCAAAATAACCACACCTCACCTCCTCAATTGGAAGACACCAGACGAGCCAATTGCATTTAACGATCTAAACAACACAATCTTCAGGAAACATAGCAACCAGGTTTTGTTTATTTATCATTTAAATACCAGATATATACAGAAAAATTGCATAATATGTTTAATTTTTTATTAATCATCTTACTCATGTTGTAAGCGTAGTTCAAATATAAGAACATTACTCTGACGGATGGAGAATTAACTTTTGTAATCGAGGTGGTTCTTCCAACCAACAAGAGAATGAAAAGGACAATTCACCACCTGTTAATGCCAATGTTGTTCTAGAAGACAGATATGTTGAATTGAAGAGTGAGATAGCATCAGTAAGTATTAAAATATTTCCTACATATTTTGTTTTTACTTTATAAACTACTAACTAATTTTGATTAATAGGTTCGACAGGAGATGAAACAGCTGAATGATAATATTTGTACATTTCGTTACTAATTTAATCTATTATCTTTTTGTTGTTGCAATTTGATGTCCTTCATTTTTTCTATTAAACAGGTCGATAATCACATGAATAACATGAAAGAATATTTTGATGATATGTTCAAATTAATCATGGATGAGATCAGGTCGTCAAAAAAATAATCAGATTAAACATCACAAACAGGGGTAAAGTTTTATGTGTTTTTTTTATTTTTTTTGCAATGGTATGTTTGTTTGATCCACACACTCACAGGTTGAAGAAAACGGAAGAGCCGGAGTTGACCACACGACATCTCGACTGAATGACAACTTTGATTTCACAAATGCAGGCTATGAACTCAATAGTAAGTACATATTATTATTTTTTCAATTGTAGTAAACATATTTGATATAAAAATTATTAAAAATTTGTAGGTGACTTCATGGAACAAACACACAAAGACGATAAAATGACTGGTTTGGGAGGCATTGAAGATGTTTTGCTCCCGCAAAATCAACCCAACCAGTTTGTTCATGATGAGGTTTTTTTCCTTAATAAATTTTCTTTTCTTATTATGTGTAACTATTTGGTTTCAATCGATATAAACTATAATCAGTTCAATCAATATATACTATATCTTCTGGATATTTGATGGCATGAAGTTTTTGTATAAATATGGCTTGTTCTTTTTGATTCTTTGGACATAAATTTATATTTATTCATGGCATTATTTTAGTGTTTTTTTTAGTATAAATCATACATGTCTAAACTTTTTTAAAAATTTAAATTGAGATGATGCAAAACAGGGTGCAGAATATGAAAATGACTATAATGTTGCTGGCTCTAAAGGTAACCGAAATAATTTTGTTTAATTTTGATTTTTTTTAAAGTATACCTGTTTCTTATCAATTTGCTTTGGTTCATCCGCAGTTGTGCATGACAATCTAGTGGGGGAAAGGACCACAATTGTTACTGATGATGACACTATTTTAGGAGTATTCAGCCAACAATCCGCCAACTATAGATGACTATCCTGATTTCACCAACTTCCAAATCATAGCATGAGACACTATTTTAGCTGAGATTAATACCTCGAAAGTGCAACCACGCAACAGGAATTCAGACAGATGAGAAATATCACCATTTGTTTCATTGTCTAATTCCGGAAGCAGTGCAAGTTTGAGTCTCAGAAACTTTCCCATCAAACACCCATTTGCCAACTATGATGACTTTCATGTCGATGATCACTTGGTAATACATTTGACCCAAATTTAAAAAGGATTTCTTAACGAATGAAACTTACGGTGACTTTGGCCAATCTTTATCTTGCAACTTTCTTAATTCCAAAACTTAATATATGAACTTTGTGCTATTAAAATAAACTTTAAAAAACCATTATTAGAAAATTATACACTCTTAGTCCCATCTGAAAAGTGAAACTTAATTTAAACCTTCTGAAAAGGGCAAGGTGCCACTCAGGCCATTTCTTTTATCCCAAATGTATATTTAGGGGATTCCTTTGTCTTAAAATTTTAAGTCCTTGATATTACCACCTATTGGTAGCCTTGTTATCCTTAGGTCCTATCCAAAATCATATATCTCTTATATAACATGCCACCCTATCTTATTATGGAAACACAGGGTCTCACAATCTCCCCCCTTAAGAACATTCGTCCACGAATGTGTCAAGATAGTATCTTGGTTGCACCACTATCGTGTTACTTGAGATTTTTGAGGATATACCTTTTATCTATCCCATCCATAAATCAACTTCAAAATAAATTCTAATTACTAAGCTTTCTATAACTATCCCTCGACAACCCATATAAATCATACTCCCAACTCATTTAAAATTCACTGTAGAAAGATGATTGCGAACTTTTAAAATTTGACTCACCTTGATTTGTAAATACCTAAGTGTGCTTCTTCATCATTTCCTCTTTCGCTTCCTAGGTTATTTCCTCAATATTGTTGTTCCGCCACAATACTTTCACAGAGGCCACTTCTTTATTTCGAAGCTTTCTCACTTGTCGATCTAAAATAGCCACTGACACCTCATCATAAGACAAGTCTTCAGCAATGTGGGTATCTTCAATATGAGTAATACGCGAACGATCTCTAATACACTTTGCAACATCGATACATAAAACACCGGATGGACTGCCCTCAATTTTGAAGGCAAATCAAGCTCGCATGCGACCTTGCCAATCTTTCGAATAATCTTATATGGTTTAACATATCTAGGATTGAGATTTCCTTTCTTTCCTAACCACATGATTCCCTTCATAGGTAATACTCTCAACAAGACCCAATCTTCTACATCAAAGTCTAAGTCTCATTGTCGAACATCTGTATAAGACTTTTGTCGACTCCGAGCTGTTTCCAATCGGTCTCTAATAAGTCTCACTTTTTCCATTGCTTGCTGAACTAGATTAGGTCCTAGCAACTTTGCCTCCCCAACCTCAAACCAACCGATCGACGATCTACATCTTCGCCCGTATGGTGCTTCATAAGGCGCCATCTGAATACTAGCTTGGAAGCTGTTATTATAAGCAAACTCAATAAGAGATAGATGATCATCCCAGCTTCCTTTAAAGTCTAGCATACAAGCACGTAACATATCCTCAATAGTCTCGATGGTACGCTCTGCCTGCCTATCAGTTTATGGATGAAATACGGTGCTGAGATTTATCTGAGTGTCCAGACCCTTCTAAAAAGACTTCCAAAAATGTGTTGTAAATTGCGCCCCTTGATAAGAGATAATATATAATGGAACTCCATGAAGGAAAACAATCTCTTGAATATAAAGCTTAGCATAATCCTTCACTGAATACATCATTCTTACTGGTAAGAAATGAGTAGATTTTGTCGGTCTATCAATGATTACCCAAATAGAATCATACCTGCATGGGGTACGAGGCAAACCAGTGATTAAGTTCATATTTATCATGTCCCATTTCCATAGCGGAAGCTCAATATATTGAGCTAGGCCTCCAGGTCTCTGATGTTCTGCTTTAACTTGCTGGCAATTAGGACATTGGGCTACCATCTTTGCAATATCCTTTTTCATACCATTCCACCAAATAGATTTGTCGAAGGTCACGATACATTTTTGTCGCGCTAGGGTGGGCTGACTATCTAGAATAATGGACCTCAAAAAGAATCTTGGCATGGAGTCCTCCGATATCCGACACACATAAGAAGTCTTGGTACCTCAGGACTCCATCTCTAGTTAGTGCTCTCAAAATAAAAGATGTTGCTGTTGTTAAATGCTCTCCCTCAGTTTCCTAAGCTCAAGATCCTCGCGTTGTCGCTCTTTTACTTCAGTAACAATGGAAGATTCTGTTGTATTTTGAACAATTACACCTTCATCCTCTGTATCTACCAATCGCACCTGAAAACTAGCTAGCTGACATAGGTCTTTTGTCATTTCAACCTTATCAGCTTCAACATGGGTTAGACTTCCTGTGGACTTTCGGCTAAATGCATCAGCAATAACATTTGCTTTACCAGGAAGGTATAAAATGTCAACATCATAGTCTTTTAGTAATTCTAGCCACCTCCTCTATCGTAGGTTCAACTCCTTCCGCTTAAATAGATATTAGAGGCTCTGGTGGTTGGTAAAACATCAACATGAACTTCGTATAAATAATGTCGCCAAATCTTTAGGGCAAAGACAACTGCGGCGAGCTCAAGATCATGGGTAGGATAGTTTTATTCATGCTTTCGCAACTGTTTGGAAGCATATGCAATAACTCTACTATGCTGCATAAGAACACAACCTAGGCCAATTCTCAAGGTATGACAATATGCTACATAGCCTCTGATTCCATCCGGAAGAGCCAAGATAGGTGCGGTGATAAGCCTTTTCTTTAGCTCTTAAAAACTCTGCTCACACACATCAGTCCACTGAAACTTAGCTGCTTTATGCATCATTCTCGTTAGTGGTGCAGCGATAGAGGAGAATCCCTCAACAAACTTCCTATAATATCCTGCCAAGCCTAAAAAGCTACGGTCTGACTCAATGGTCTCGGCCAGGCCATTACTGCTTCAATCTTCTGGCCATCGACCTTAATACCATCGCCTGTAATAATATGACCAAGAAAAGCTATTGAAGTTAACCAAAACTCACATTTACGGAATTTAGCATATAACTTGTTGTCCTGGAGAGTCTGTAATATAGCTCTCAAGTGGTCTACATGCTCAGATTTTGACCATGAATATATTAAGATGTCATCAATAAACACGATCACAAATTCATCCAAGAATGGTTTAAAGACTCAATTCATCAAAGTCCATAAAAGTTGTTGGGACATTTGTAAGCCTGAAAGACATGACAAGGAACTCAAAATGTCCATACCTCGTCCTAAATGCTATCTTTTTGGAATATCAACATCCCTGGCTCACAACTGGTGGTACCCGGATCTCAAGTCAATCTTTGAAAAGCATTTGGCACCCTACAACTGGTCGAACAAGTCATCAATCCTCAGAAGAGGATACTTATTCTTTATAGTGACTTTATTTAGTTGTTTGTAATCAATACACATCCATAAGGAGCTATATTTTTTTCGAACAAAGAGAACTGGAGCACCCCATGGAGATTTACTTGGCCTAATAAAGCCTTTATCAAGTAATTCATTCAGTTGTTCCTTCAATTTCTTTAGCTCTGCAGGAGCCATTTTGTGGAGAGGAATGGATATAGGCCGCGTATCAGGGAGAAAATCTATAGCAAAATCAATTTCCCTTTCATAGGGGATCCTTGGAAGCTCATTAGGTAATACCATCGGGAATTCATTCACAATAGGAACTGACTAAGGGTCACCGGCTCCTTATCAACATCCCTAGCATGAACTAGATGGTATATACAACCTTTAGCTATCAGCTTCTGAGCCCGAAGGCATGAAATAAACTTACCCTTGGGCGAGGCGACATTATCTTTCCATTCAAGGATTGGCTCACCTGGAAAATGGAAGTGGACTAGCTTTGCTCGACAATCGATATTAGCATAACAAATTGCCAAACAATTCATACCCATAATAACATCAAAATCTAGCATAATCAATCCAATTAAATCAGCAGAGGTTGGGCGCTCATTAATTAACACTGTACAACCTCGATAAACATGAATTGCTACAATTGAGTCACCAACTGGCATAGACACCTTAATTGACCCCGGCAATAACTCAGGTCTCATATCAAGCTTTCCAGCAATAAATTGGGTAATATATGAAAATGTAGAGTTAGGAACTATTAGTGCATAAATAGCATGAGAATAAATCATCAATATACCTGTGATCACATCTGGAGATGCCTCTAAATCCTGTCGGCATGTAAGTGCATAAAAGCAATTCTGGCCACTAGTAGAACGAGAGATGTCTCCTCTACCTCTCCCCCAACCATGACCCTGAGTAGGTTGTGCATCTGGTAGTCTGCAATAGATCCTGAATGTTGAGCTATTATACCTCTACCTAATCCCAGGCACTGCCTAATATAATGTTCTGTCTGCCCACAATAGTAACATGCACTTGAACCCTTTCTACACTGCCAACTATGAAGCTTATCGCATTGTGCACATGGAGGAGTAGGCTGTCTTATTTGTGCAGAGCGCTCCTGTCTTTGGCTCTCAGGATAGCGTGAACTCTGCCTCGGCCCTGACTAAATATAATGATCAAATCATTGGCCCTATATCTGTGGCGGTGAACTACCTACTGACGAAGGTAGATATCAGTGAAAAGGAGGCCTAAAATCACCCCATGGCTCCCAATAAGACTCCATAATATGAGCCCTCTTATTCTTCTCCCTATCTCTATGGGTATCCTAAATTCGATGAGAAAGGTCCTATATAGTCTGAGCAAAAGCCTGTATATGGGAAATATCTACGCCATCCTGTAAAGAGGCTATCTTGCAATCTTTGATCAAATGATCCCCCAACCTATCCACATGACGATGAACTCTAGCACTCATGGTATGTACAATATATGGTGCATATCTAGCCAAAGAATTCAACCTAAGGCTACACTCCCTTACACTCATATCCCCCTGCTTCAAACTAATAAACTGGTCAAGATGGGCCTCCCGTGGCAAGTAATGGGCTAAAAATGCCTCAGAGATGTCCTCCCACTCTGCTGGCAGAGCGTCAGGCCCTCTAGATATCTCCCAAGTCTCGTACCACAAGATGGTGACATCGCGTAGTCGAAAAGAAGCTAATTCCACTACCTTAAAAATAGAGGCATGCATCACCCTCAATACTCTATACATATGGTCTATAAAGTCTTGTGCATCCTCAGAGGGACTGGACCCTGTAAATACTGAAGGGGCCAAGTGAAGAAACTCTCTGTCATGACCCAAGCCTAGGGACTAGACGTGACACGACGAATGGGAACCCAAAGGGATCCCAAACAAGCCTCTTAGCATATCATGTACACATCCTTGATCGCGAAAGCAATTATACAACAATAAGAGGATATAAATGGGGATAAAGGGACTAAGGGAAGTCTTTCATAGCATAAATCATCAAAGGAATCAAAGCTCAAAGCATAAATACATAACTTGTCCAACAACACCTCTAGCATAGATTAGGGAGGGAGAAGACAACTTTCGGGGCTCACCCGCATAGTCATAAGCATCTAAACAAAGAAAAGAGTCTTTACATAACATAGGATCAATAGATATTGTCCTCGGAGTTGAGGACTCACCAAGCTTTGCTTCAAGCGATAGTACTAGCCACGTGGAGGAGGATGATGATCAAGTGGAGCTCCGGTTCCTACATGGCAACATCATGTAGGCATAGAGTATGCATTAGTATGTTTAATGTACTAAGTATCTAGGATGCAATGCCACAAGAGATAAGCAACATTGTTAAAATGTATAATTAGGCAATGGATGAGTATATAACAAAATGGCATGCATGAATGATGCGTGAAGTAAACATGCTTATATAGAACATATTACATGTGTAGTAAGAGACCATCATTATGGAATCCAAGGCCTACCAGCCCCTTGGAGAGGCGATTGAGGTATTAATCCCTCAATTGGTTAATGGTTGTCACACCCTACCATCCATGGTGATTAAGGTATCAACCCCTCAATTGGTTGATGGTTGTCACACCTTACCATTTATGGTGATTGAGGTATCAACCCCTCAATTTGGTTGATGGTTGTCACACCCTACCATCCATGGTGATTGAGGTATCAACCCCTCAATTTGGTTGATGGTTGTCACACCCTACCACCCATGTTGATTGAGGCATAGCACCCCCTCAACAAGGTGTGGTCACTTGCAATACTGTAGATACTTTTCATGAAACCAACACATATATACCTTCCTTTCATCATCTTAAAGTCATTCAAATCATAGGTCATGCAATAGATCATCAATAACTCAAGAACCCTAAACCGGACATTATATCAAACACTTGGCTGGTGTATAATTCTAGTTCAAAATTATGCAATCCAAGAGTGAAATCATGTGAGAAAACCTAATGTAAATTAACCCACCAACACTTGGTAACACCCTCATGCAAGATACATTAAAACCCTTCATCAAATCTCATCATAGAACATAGATTCATACCTCAAAACATGCTTAAATAATACACATTTAATGAAAATCCCAACATAGTTTATAGTAAGAATACCAATAAGTAAATCAACTTGAAAATGTGTAATTTGTATAAAACGGAAGGCTGGGCACCATGGGTGAAAGGACCCAATGATTGAAACCCACATACCTCAACTTTGGAGATTCCCTTGATTCAGATTAGAATGACAACTTGAAGCTTGAGTGAATTCTTTAAGATTCGAAATGAGTTTAGGACACTTGAATTTGACTGAAATATTTGTCCAAGTGTTAGAGAGGGTATTGGAGAAATGTCTTGAATGATATGAGGTTGAAAAATGACTAAGTATAGGTGTTTTTACGCATGGGAAGGCTTAGGACCAAGACCCAAAGGCCTTGGACCAAAAAAACAAAACTGGCAAAAAAATATATAGGTTCACGTCCCTGGTCATATCGTGTCAGGGGTGCGGATCGATTCTGGAACTCCAAAATTTTGGAAAATGAAATTTTTGATACGAGTGCTCTAAAATCGGGGTTAGACCCATTCCCCACTCAATTTTCTCCCTGATCACGAATATGAAGTTGGATTTTCGATATCACACATGAATTGTGAGATATATGGAAATTACGATTATGGGCATTTTTGAGGCACATTTTCGGGCATTTTTGGGGTGTTTTAATATCTCCCCCTTGGGAACATTTGTCCCTAAATGTCAACGAAACATATATGAGAGAAGTAATCAAGATGAGTTCAGCCCAACACATGAATGCAACAACGCACTTAAACATCATTTTTAAAAATGTTAACATAAGTGCAAAATCATCATAAATTTATCAACATAAACATGAATGCATGCAATGACATAGGCGCTGAAACATAAGACTTGAAATTACATAGGGGACTTGAATTAGTACCTTAGGCTTGAGTAGAATGGAAGAGATAGAGATATCGATTTTGCATGTCCGCCTCGGCTTCCCATGTAGCACTCTCAACTTGTTGGTTTCTCCAAAGGACCTTGACAGAAGCAACATCCTTGTACCTCAACCTCTTCACTTGTCTATCCAGAATTTCTACTGTAACCTAATCATAAGTCAAATTGTCTTCAACAACACCCACAACATCAAGAGGCACAATGGCACTTAGGTCACTTACACACTTCCTCAACATAGAGACATGAAAGACCAGATGAACTATATTCATATCATTGGGCAACTCCAACTCATAGGACACCTTACCAACCATCCTCAACACTCTATAAGGACCAACAAATCTTGGACTCAATTTACTCTTCTTACCAAAACGAACCACACCATTCATGGGTAAGACCTTCAAATAAACCCAATCACCAACCTTAAATTTAAGATCCCTTCTCCTCATATCGACATAAGACTTTTGACGAATTTGGGCTATTTTCAATCCTTCTCTTATCAATCTTACGTTTTTCATGGCCTCCATAACCAAATCTGAACCCAACAAAGTCATCTCCCCTACCTCAACCCATCCAACTAGGGACCTATAACATCTACCACAGAGAGCCTCAAAAAAAGCCATACAAATGCTAGAATGATAGTTATTGTTGTAAGAAAACTCAATGGGTGGAAGATGATCATCCCAACTACCCTTAAACTCTAATACACAAGCTCTAAGCATATCTACAAGAGTCTGGATAATTCTTTTTAGCTTGGTCATCCGTTTGAGGGTGAAAGGTCGTACTAAGCTTTACCTTGGTTCCAAGACCTCTGTGGAAGGACATCCAAAAGTGAGAAGTGAATTGAGCATCACAATCCGATATGATAGACAAGGGAACCCGATATAATCTAACCAATTCATGAATGTACAATCAAGCATAATCTTCGGCGCTGTAAGTAGTTAACCCGTAGGAAATGAGCCGACTTTGTCATCCTATCAACCACAACCCAAATGGAGTTAAAATGCTTTCTAGTCTCAGACAACCCAACCATGAAGTCCATGTTAATTTCCTCCCACTTCCAAGTAGGAATATCTATATCTTAGGCTAGGCCACCCGATCTTTGATGTTTGGCTTTGACTTATTGGCAATTATGACAAGCGGATGTTTCTCTTCATCCCCCCCCCCCCCACTAAAACACTTCCCTCATATCTCTATACATCCTTGTAGAATCGGGGTGAATAGAATAGGAAGAATTATAAGCCTCATCTAAAATCTTCTTTCTTAAGTCATCAACATTAGGCACACACAACCTACCTTGGTACCTAAGGGAACCATCTCCCCCTTGGGAGAAAACCTCCAACTTACTATCTCTCACTAAAGCCTTCAATTCTAGCAAGACAAGGTCAAGATCTTGCTTTGCCTTCACCTCCTCAACCAATGAAGATCTAGAACCATCAACAACCACAACCCCACCATTATCAATCTCTTCCAACCTAACCCCCAATCTAGCCAACCGATGGATCTCCCTAGCCACTTCTTTGTCACTATCATCAACATGAGCTAGGATACCCATAGACACCCTACTTAAAGCATCGGCCACAACATTAGCCTTAACGGGGTGATAATGCACACTCACACCATAATCCTTAAGAAGCTCTAACCACCTTTGTTGTTTCAAGTTGAGATCGTTTTGGGTGAATACATATTGGAGACTCTTATGATCGGTGAACACATCAACATGCATCCCATATAAGTAATGACACCAAATTTTCAAAGCAAATACCGCAGCGGCCAATTCAAGATCATAGGTAGGATAATTCTTTTCATGCACCTTAATTTGTCTAGAGGCATAAGCTATCACTTTACCATTTTGCATCAAAACACAACCCAAACCAATTCGTGAGGTATCATAATACATAACAAATCCTTCCAACCCTTCCGGTAGAGACAAGATAGAAGCGGAGACAAAATTATCTTTGAAAGTTTGAGAAATCCTTTCATACTCATCGGTCCATACAAATTTATCCTTCGTTTGAGTCAACTTAGTCATAGGAGAAGTAATAGAAGAGAACCCATTCACAAACCTCCGGTAATAACCTGCTAAGCCCAAGAAACTCCTAATGTCCGATGGAGTCAAAGGTCTAGGCCAATTTCTAATCACTTCTGTCTTTTTAGGATCCACCTTAATACCATCCCCCGACACCACATGACCTAGAAAAGAAACTTCTTGCAACTAAAACTCACATTTCTCATACTTAGCATACAATTTCTCTTCCGTTAATTTTTGTAACACCACCCTCAAGTAATCCACATGCTCCTCCTCACTATGGGAATAAATCAAGATATCATCAATAAATACCACCATAAACAAATCAAGGTAGGGTTTGAAGACCCTATTCATAAGATCCATGAAGATTGCTGGTGGATTGGTCAACCTAAAAGACATAACCGCGAATTCATAGTGCCCATACCTAGTTCGAAAGGCTGTCTTGGGAATGACACACTCCCTTACCTTCACTTGGTGATACCTGGACCAAAGACCAATCTTAGAGAAGTGACTATCCCCTTGACTCTATGGTGACTCTATTAAGTCGTCGATAATCAATGTACATTCTAAGAGAACCATCCTTCTTCTTCACAAACAACACCGGTGCACCCCCATGTGATTGGCTAGGCCTAATAGAACCCTTATCCAACAAGTACCTTAATTGCTCTTTCAATTCCTTTAACTCCGCTGGAGCCATATGGTAAGGGGGAATAGAAATGGGTTGAGTATTAGGAAGGAGGTCTATTCCAAAATATATTTCCCTTTTGGGAGGGGGAAGCTCACTAGGGAAGACATCTAGGAACTCATTAACCACCAGGACCGACTCTATGGGAAAGACTTTGGACTCAACATCCCTAACCCTCACAAGATGATAGAGACACCCCTTAGAAATCAACTTATGGGTTTTAATGCAAGAATTGAATCTACCATTGACCACCACATCATGACTCTCCCACTCAAGAACGGGTTCATTTGGGAATTGAAATTTGACCCTATAGGTTCTATAATCAATAGAGGCATAATATATATGCAACCAATCCATCCTAAGAATGACATCAAAATTCACCATATCCAACTCAATAAAATCACAAGGTAATATTTTATGCAAAATGAAAATTAGACAATTTCTATAAACCCTTCTAGCAACAATGGATGCACCAACGGGTGTAGAGACTTCATATGACTCATACAATAATTTGGGTTCAACATGAAACTTTTTGGCAACAAAAGGAGTAACAAAAGAAAGAGTGGCACCCGGGTCTATCAATGCATGCACATCAAAATCAAAGACTTTAACATACCAGTGATGACATCGGGCATCTCATCTACCCCTTGCCTCCCTTGAAGAGCATAGAACCGATTGTGTCTTGAGGCATCACCTTATTGACCTCCCCTTCCCAAAGGAACCACTTTTGCACCCAGGCCTTGTGGATGGCCATCTCTACAATTCTTTTGATTACGAGGACAATCAATCTTCTTGTGACTCACTTCTCCACAACTATAACATGCATTAGTGTCCCTCAAACATGGGTCGTTATGGCTTCTACCACATCTTGGGCACATAGCATTAGGCACCACATCACCACCTCCTTGAGGCCTTGAGTTGTCATTAGCATACCTTCTATTGGGAGCATTTTGAAGACCCTTGGCTTTAATGAAATCGGCCACCCTTGAGACTTTGGAACCTTCATACAAAACGGGCCCTCTTGGCCTCATTATCCCTTTCTCTTTCTCAACTTTACCCCCTCTAATTGTTCGACATAAGTTATGAGGCGGGACAAGTCTATATCACTAATCAACATAGTGGCACAATAGTCTTCATTCACCAAATCGGATACACCCATCATAAATTTGTTCATTCTAAACCTTGGCTCGGCCACCATTTGTGGAGCATATGTAGAGAGTTGGTTTAACTTGAGGGAATACTCCCTCACACTCATAGACCCTTGCTTCAAATTCATGAACTCCATCATTTTGACTCCCTTAGCTCAAGACAGAAGAATTGATTGAGAATGCCGCCTTAAACTCCTCCCAAAAGATCATATTATTGTTCCCCGTCTCCTCCTTCCATTGAGTAAATCATATTTGGGACACCCCTCTGAGTTGGTAGGCTGCTAACTCCATTTTCTCCTCCTATCTAACACCTATGATGGACAACACTTTGTACACCTCATCAGTGAATTCTTGAGGGTCCTCATCCAGTTTAGACCCATGAAACTCTGGTGGGTCCATCCTCATTAAACCCCTTACCTTAGATGCCGGAGTAGGAGCATGAAGGGCTTGGGTCCCTTGGTTGATTTGATTAGTCATAGCTTGAGCTAGCATGACAATAACATCCCGGAACTCTTCATGAGCTAGTTGTTCTTTGGGTGTATAAGCTTCCTTCCTCTTGGGATAGGCATGATTTAGCATAGCAAAGAACATTCTTTAGGGGAAAGCCTTACCTTAACTTCTATAGCACGACATAGATCAAGAAGAAGGGAAACATTTCTTAAAAAGCCTCATAGCCTCTTACTCATAGTTGTAGTCCACTTCACAACGATGAATAAGACTCTAATCAATGTGGTATGTTGGATGTCGTGGACCATTAACAACCTAGTATTCTGATACCAAGTTTGTCACGAACCAAGCCTAGGGCCTAGATATGACATAGTGAGTGGGAACCCAAATGGATCCCAAACAAGCCACTTGGCATACCATATACACATCCTACGTTGCTAAAGCAATTAAACAATAATAAGAGGATATAAATAGGGATAAAGGGACTAAGGGAAGTCTTTCATAGGATAAATCATAAAAGGAATCAAAGCTCAAAGTGCAAATACATAACTTGTCCAACAACACCTCTAGCATAGATTGGGCGGGGGCCAAGACAACTTTCCGGGCTCACCCTCATAGTCATAAGCATCTAATCAAAGAAAAGAGTCTTTACATAACATAGGATCAATAGCTATTGAAACGACCCCAAAAAAGAGCCCAAAAACGTGCCTAAGAATGCTTGGAATTTTAAATTCCATATATCTCAAAATCTGTTTGCTATTTCGAAAATCCGACTTCATATTCTTGTTCAGGGGATCAAAATTAGGTGAAAAAGGGTCTAACCCCGATTTAAGAGCGAAAGATTAGCAATTATGAAATTCCAAAGTGCGATATCCAGTGAGGTTTTCGCGTTGCCTCCGCGACACGCCCCTGTATATTTTGGGTACTATTTTTTTTAGTTCGGTCCAAGACTTCTAAGTTCAAAGTTCATGAGTGATTGGAACCTTGAGTTTTCAAAACTATTGGACTATGTTGATGTGATCAAAAGTTACTTCTTGTTAAGTGAGAACTGACAATGAAACAGTTCCTGGTAAGCATTTGATTAAATACTTCTATGTGTGTTTTGTTGCATTGAAGAATAGATGGTTTGAAGGTTGTATGAAGATTATAGGCCTAGATGGTTGTTTTTTGAAGGGTGCTTGCAAAGGAGATTTATTGGTGGCTGTTGGAAGAAACGGAAACCAACAAATGTGTCCAATAGCTTGGGTAGTGGTGGATCAAGAAACTAAATACTCTTGAAGTTGTGTTTCAAGATATCTCATTGAAGATTTGCATCTTGGTGATGGATATGGCATAACTATCATGTCTGATATGCAAAAGGTATTTATTTTATCGCATTTCATTTCATTTAAAATATTCTTTCTCATTTTCTCTCATTTAAAAATATTATGTCTCATTTGTAGTCCAAGATCTATTGGTAGTAGTGAGTTCTTAATCCAATAACTCATGAAGTTATTCTGAGTAATTCAAGGTGTGAAAATCGCAATAGTTATTCTGGCAATAGTTAATCAATCACAGGCTGGAACAATGTGCATATTTTTTCAAACAGAAATTCTTCACTTTCAGTACCATTTGGTCTTCTTTAATGTGTTAATGTACATAGTGACCTACATTTCTGTGGAATTGTCATTTTGGGATTTTTTTTTTTTGTAAATTTGATCTACTCATCATAGATTCAGCTCATTGTAGTTATATTTCCTGAGTTCTTTGGAAATAAAGTGTATATGTATCTTGTTCTGTTCTTTACCAAAATGACAATGTGTAAGCCATTATGCTTCTTTTGCCTACTGAACTACAATACTAAAAATGTGTCAGATTTAACTCTAGTACTAGTTAATAGAGAGTACTAGTTAATAGTTAATAGTAAAACAAATAATGCTATAAGACTAAAATGCTATTGATATGCTAAAATGCTATAGAAAATGAGAGTAAAAGAATAGAAGAAAAATCTTGGCAAGAAGACTGTCATGCTACTGATCTGCACTAGTGTTTTATTTCTAAACTATAACATGTTTTCGAAGATGACTAAAATGCTACTGCTGCAGTGGTGTTTTACTACTGCAGGTTTCAGTTCCATCTCATTTTTGAGAAAACTATGCATAACAGAATTAAAATCGACAGAATGAAAATGCTACTGCTGCACAACAGAATGAAAATGCTACTAAGCATACAGAATGAAAATGCTGCTGCTGCACTAGTGGTTTACTGTTCACTTTGTCACTGTTCAATTCTTTTAACCTGTACTAGTGTTTTGTGTTTTCTAAACTATATGATCTGCTAGTGTTTCATTTCAGACTAAAATACATTCCTGCACTAAAATGCTACTGCTGCACTTGCGTTTTAATCTAAACTATTGCACTGCTAGTGACTTGAGTCAGCTGTTGCTGAGTTACTTCATTTTGCTGAAAGAAGAATGTGTGCAAGACATATTTGGGAAAACTGGCAAAAGAAATGGAGAGGTGAAGAGAGAAGAAAAACATTTTGGAGGTATGCCAAAACTAGTTTTGAGGTAAACTTGAAAGATGAGTTTACATATCTGGAAAAGTTTGGTGATAGAATATTTAGTCTTTGATTGTCTATAAAAAGAATTTTGGTGTAGAACTTTATTTAGTGAAACATCCAAGTGTGATGTGGTGGAAAACAATATGTGTGAAACATTTAGTTCATGGATTGTTGGTCCTAGACACAAATCTGTGATTAGTATACCTGAAGATATTAGACACAAAATAATGGATTCACATGGGAATATGATTAAGTTTGCAAGTACTTGAACTTGTGATATTTCACCAATGGCAAGGTAAGTTTTAGAAAAAAATAAAGAAATTCGTAGGAAGCTAAGGGTGAATTGGAATCATGACATAGGATTTGAGATACAAAAATGAGAATATAGACATGTAGTTAACATGGTTAAGCAGACTTGTACCTGTAGGCTGTGGCAATTGAGATGTATCCCTTGTCAACATGTAGTTTGTGCTTTGTATCACATGGGTAAAGAACCAGAAGATTATGTGGACTATTGGTACAGAAAAGATACATTCTTGGGAGCTTATAAGTATTTCTTACAGCCTATAACCAATATGGTTATGCGGTCTGAAACCAACAACCCACCAATTGAGCGCCCTGAAGTGAAGTCAATGCCTAGAAGACTAGCCAGATGTAGAAGAAAAGATAAAGATGAACCAAGAAAAAAGAAGTGGGAGAAAGCATCAAAGAATGGGGTCAAAATGTCATGTTCCAAATACCATCAAGTTGGGCATAACAAAAGGGGTTGTAAAGTGGTAAAAAACAACATTTCTATCTCATTTTATGATATTTATTTAATCTAATTTTGTTCCTTGATTAACATGCCACTCTACAACCTTCTAATCTACTCCACATCCTTCACAACCCATAGGAGAGCCTTCACCATGCCACTCAACCTTCACATTCAATTGGACAGTCTTTACAGTCCACTAAACCCCAATCAAGCGCTTAATCTTCGACTGGACAGCCTTCACGCTCCACTCACAACAATCAAGCACTCAACATTCTAGTTCTTTGTGTTAGGTAATCTCAAAAGTTACAGGAAATAAGAGGAAACAACCAATTGGTGCTACAAATTTTGCTGAAAGAAAAAATTCAACAACTATGAAATTTGATGTATACACAGGAACACAACCCAGAAGATAAGTGATTAATGTAGTATATTCTTTTATGATTCTTTGATATCTTTATTCATCTATCTTGAAAAATAATATAAACTTATAATGCAGCCTGAAAGAGCAAGTGAAAGAAAGTGGGTCAATTAAGGATGCAGCACAAACAAATGTTGACCTTGAATTCAAACCACCTGGCTTGAAATGGAAAGGAAAGAATGCTATGATTGAAAATCAACTTCAACTAATGTTGCAGTGAAAAAAATTGCAAATCAAATCCAAGTGGGTTCCATAAGATTCCAAGAGTGTTGATTATGTGTTTTCATGGTGAAAAACAAGACAAAAACAATGATGTTGATAAACAACTTATATATTTTTGATTGCTTGCACAATTGCTTTGATGTCATTATGGTACTTAAACTATGTTAAGTGGATGCTTTTTGAAGTGATGTTGATCCATGTATAGCATATGTGCAAATTGTTTTGTGACCATGATATATATGCTTGTTGAAGTGTGACAAACTTGTTCAAAATTAAAGCTAAACAGTTGTTGAGTTAAATTAATTTGCATTATTTTACAAGAGATAAAAGTAGTCATCCCGCAAATACAACTACATAACAATCAAAATAATTTCGAAGATCAACATACTAACAATTACTACATAAAGAACTCTCTATAAATCCAACATAGTATCACAATGATCAACAAAACTCGATAGTTCCTTCTTATCTATTCCTTTTCTTCATCATGCTTTTTTAGTCTTTTTTGTAATTTCGAAATCGCAATTCTAGCATGTTCAGTATAATCCATTTTGCAACACCTAAAAAATCTACACCCAAACTGTTTACAAACAACAAAATAACCATAAAAATTGAATCTTGAATATTAAAATTTAAACCCAAAAATTGTTATATCATACTCAACCATCTTCACATCCAAGAAACCAACGACCTGAATTATTTGCGGACCAAGAAATCTTCATTATAGCTCTTTTTCCACAATGATCAAAAAAAAAATTGAATTCATTATCTATCAAAAACGGCAAAAAAAAAAACATGTAAAAAAAATGGAGAGGCAAATGTTTGTGTATTTTTAATAGAAGAAGAAGAAGAAAATGTATTTTAATTTGAAAAATAAATGGTATATACATAAAGGCATGTAGTAGGGTTAATAATGATAAATCAAGCTTTTTTTTACCATTGAAAGGTTAACAAATACTGCACATACTCGCCCCCTTTTGTGTGTAATACACATGTTTTGCCATGTTAGCGCCTTATATTTAAATGTTAAGGAATGGGCAAGTTGGAGTGCCTATTTGTGCACTTTAAAAGTTTGAGTTCTAACTTAAAATTTCGTTCCAAGCTAAGGGTCCATTTATGTATTGTTCCTTTACTTTTTTTTCCTTTTTTAAATGTAACAAATTTTCAACTACCAGATTTTTCTTTAATTTTCAATCCGTACTGTTTTTCGTTAATTATGGGATTGTAATCAAATCTTCCATTAGGTTTCATTTTCCTTCTGCAACAACATTAAAACCATCAGTATGTATAGGCAGATGACTTATGTATCCGACTTTCTCAGAAAATAAGGGACTCTTTGTAATTTGAAAAACAAAAAGGGGTAAGATGTAGTTAGCTCTTAACACGATGGAATTCATGTAAGTTATTCCCTACGTTTAAGAAAAAAAAATCTTGTTTGATTTAGCACAAAGTTAAAGAGAGTAGAATTTTTTTTTCATAAATTAAAATTATGTCAAATATATCAAAGTATAATTTAATCCTATGGCACTAAACATGCCACGTGAAAAGTTGAAATCAAAAGATTGCCAAAAAAAAATGTCATTCTTTTTCAAATGCACTAAACAAATATAGTCATTCTTTTGAAACAAAGATAGTATTAAACTTCAAGCTAATTCAGGCTCTAATTTGAAAATTTTGCGTATTTTAGCGGTTACGTTATGAATTAGTTAAACAAATTAATTTGGATGGACCATACATGTCACCCCCATTATTAGTATTCAATAATAAAATTAAAAAAAATCTCTCGCACTTGTTCCTTTCCACTGTTCAGTACTTTTATTTTTCAGTGCGTGGTCCTTACTTTATCATTTTTAATATGACCTCAACTCTTCTTGTGACAGATCTGCTGTATATATCTTTGGTATAATACACAAAAATGACCTTTAACTTGGCAAAATTTTTTAAGTTGGAATTCAAACTTTCATAGTGCACAAATATGACCCTCAACTTGGCAATTTCTGAACAAATAGGCACAGGCTGCTGACATGGCACAATGCGTGAATTACACTCGCGGGGGAGCGTGAAAGGTTATATTTTGAACGTTTCAACGGAAAAAAAGGGTAATTTGACCCTTTTACCCCTACTACATTTCTATATATATATATACTATTTATTTTCAAATTAACATACACTTTTT
>JAPFFP010000001.1:7190706-7206688 GCA_026153255.1 Solanum medicagineum
TCCCGACCCTTTTTAAGTGTTCTTCTTTACTTAGAGGCTTTGTAGACCATGTACAGGAAAAAGTGAAGTTATGTTTCGTACGTTAGACACTGGGGCCCCAACGGCCTAGCCAGATGCATTTTATTTTGCTTATAATAAATGTCTATCTGCTTTATGACATGTTAAGGATAGAAACCATGCACAATATGGATAGAACGAGCATAGTTATAGGTTGGTTCTCCCGATCCTTATCGGCAACGGGTGCCTGTCCGCCCCACGGGGGTTTGGGGTGTGACAATTTCACTATTAGTTAGTTCAAGTGTTAATTTCTGGATTCTCTTGTTGTTTAGTGTTGTTTGCAGGTATCCAAGGGAGAGTACGTCAAGAGTCAGCTCAAGCAAGAAGTTGTAGGCTGATAATCACAATGGTTGAACAAAAGCTCGTCATCACAGGTGATTTATTTGAATCATTGCAGCGTCGTGTCTTGTTTTATGGGCAGGAGTCTGAAGACCCTCAGGCTCATTTGTAGAACTTCATGCAAACACTAAGGGGAGTGCTTGGAACAAGGCACGCAACATGGGATGCCATAGCCCTTCAGACTTTTCCCATGACTCTCAAGTGCGAAGCTGTGGAGTGGTGGTCTATCCTCCCACCTGACGTTTTCTCTAACTGGGGAGAAGTGCAAAGAGTCTTCCTCATGAATTTTTATAAGGAGCCTAACAATTATCTACTACTGGATATGATTGTTAACTTTCAACGAGTTCCAGGAGAGTCTTTGGGTGCAACTTGGGATAGATATAAAGAGTGTCTGAGGACGAGGCCAAATCATGGTTTTCCGGATGATGAACTAGTGGCTAGCTTCTACCGAGTACTGAGCTCCAAAAAACAAGTGCATGTCGATACCTTATTTGGGGGAGATTGTTAGGCATTTTTGAGGTAGCCGTTTAATAAAGTCACTGAGTACATGAGAAAATATCTGCAGTTAGCCAAGTGTACCAATCATAACAAGACCAACCAGTTGCTACCATTAGTGCATCAAGAGAAGGCTCTAGTAATGTAAGAAGGGATGGTGTGGTTAGTTGGATCAAGCTACCACATCAACAATGGGTTACAGAAAAGCCTTTGAAAGTTGAGATTATGCTTGAACAATTGATGAAGAAAGTGAATGAGCAAGAGAAAACACTTCAAGAAATTATGTTTGATGTCATCAAGATGAATTACAAGGTGGATCAACAAGCGATGGCAATTCAAAAGATTGATGGCTGAGTTGAGCAGTTCTCTAAACAGTTGGAGCATATTCAGAAAGATAGGAGGAGAGATAATAGAAGTGGTGATAACACCTCACCAAATCTTGAGGAAGTCATAGTACTCATGATGACAAAGTCGAGCCATGACGTTAAACAAAGCGCTTCTTGGGAGGCAACCCAAGTATCTTTTATGGTTTTTTTTTTGGATTGTTTTAAGTTTATTTTGGTTGATTGAATTGTTAGGTAGTGCTTTGATGTTTGTTTTGATGTTTTAAGACACTAGATCAGTTGTATTATTTTGAACATTGGAGTATTTTGAGGTTTGATTTGCAGGCATAAATCAAGAACTGAAGATTTGAAGAATATTGCAATTGGAGCAACCTCTACGAACAAGCCTACAATCGTAGCTCATACTATAACTCGTAGTCATGCCTCGTAGAGGGAAACAATAAGGATTGAAAGTTGGCACACACACTACCAGTCAACCTTACGATTCGTAGGGTCCCTTACGAGTTGTAAGTGGGGTTCGTAGTGCCTAGGTATGAATTTCAATTCCTCTAAGTGTTGAGGTTTGATACAAGACCACAACCTACGAGTCGTAGGGCCTCCTATGACTCGTAGTCGGGGTTTCATAGCCCTGATCCACAGGATTTTAATTGAATACCTGGTTTGACAACATTCATTTTGACCCCTAAACCCTTATTTTGTGCCCTAACCAACGAAAATTTCCCCCAATTCTTTTCCCGTTCACTATTTCGATCACTATCCCGACCATCCACGTCACTTTTCGGTGAGTATTTTCGGCAAGTACAGTACACTAGGGTTTCGACTCCTCCTATTACTCTCATTGCATCTAGTTGATCTTCATTTGCTCATTTGGTAAGTTTTCTTGGTTAAATTGGGCACACTCATGGTGTGAGCTTTGAATATTGTTGGATGAATATATGGTTTATGATCATAGTGAGTATACCAAATGACAAAATGATTGTGTAAACATGAGAATTAGGGTTTGGTCAAGTTATACCCCTTAGCATGATTTTAAATTGCATAATTGTTCTTATTGGGTGGTTATGATGATGGATGTATTGATCATGTGAGGATGATTCATTATTATAGTTGATCAATTGTTGAAATCATGTGGAATTAAAGTTTGGGGTTAATAGTGCTTTTTTTCTTTTAATATTATTATTCGAGATACCCTTGTTTGTATTTGTCTTGAACTCATTTGAACTCCTTTTATTGTTAGTTAATGGTAATAATTGCGAGTTTGGGGATAAGTATCATTGGGTAAATTTCGAATGTAATTTGGGGATTGTTTTATCTTTGTGGGGTAACTCTTGTCTGGGGTTGACATGTTCGGATGATGGGATTCCTTGTGTGTTTGAGTTATTATGATAATGTTTTGCTTCAGTGTTGTTTAATTTTTATTCTGAATGATCCTTGGTTCTTGTGGGAAGGATATAGGCACCATAGGTGCCTTCTATTTTCTGCTATGAGGACCACTATGAGTGGTAGGGCATCCACTACGAGTCATAGTTCACCCTACGAGTCGTAGTGGCCCTCGTAGGAGGCAACAATCACCTGTGGTTCCTTAACACTTACCATACAAAAACCCACCTACGATTCATAGTGCCTACTACAAATTGTAGTGAGGGACTCGTCGGACCTGCCTTGTTTTAAATTGTATTTTGTTCCTCACTACGAGCCTAGATTACAACTCATATGTCAGCCTATGAGTCATACCTGAGCCTCGTATCTGTGATCAGAATGTTATTTTTCAAGCACCTTAGCACTACGAGACTATTGTATGACTCGTAGGTCATCCTGCGAGTCATACCTGTGCCTCGTACCTGCAAATCTGCAGCCGGTTCAGTGACAACTTTTCAGGGTTTTATTTTCTTAGTTTTTGGTTCTTGTTTCTTTTTGTTTTTCTTTATTTGCTTATAATTGGACTATGTATGAATGCGGTGCTCATCATAGATTTGCAATGTAATTTTCAAGTCCCGTAGCTCCGTAAAGTAGAAAAGAGGCTATCAAAGCCTTGGAAAGACGATTGGTGGATGAGGCCTCCGAAATTGAACAGTTAGAGGGGTTTGTAGAGGTCCACAGAGTCAGAATCGACCCAGAGACAGATGTTCCTCAAACTCGAGCCCACACGGCCCAAGCCCTAGTAGAAATTGATAGTCCTTCCCAATTTGAGAAGGAGGGCAATGGTGTTGGGTCCCGTAGTAGTTCTCCACAGATGACTGCTACTCACATAGAGATAGATTCATAAGAGGCAACATAGATGGAATAGAAGAAAGAAGAGTCACAGCCTCCGGCAGACCCAATATGGGGCATCCCAGGCATGAAGACTATATACGACAAAGGATTGGAGCCGAAAGGACATGGGAAGCCTGTCAGGCAATTCTACCAGGAGTCGAGGTTGGATGACTCCGGATTGGACAGGGTGCCGGGTTTAGATGCTGAGATTGATAGACACGGACTACGGTGGACTTCACAGTAGTTGGGCAAGTATGCCCCTTTTTTAGTCCGGGAGTTCAATGTAACCTATTATGCCTCTCTTTTCGAGATCTTCCCAAGAATAAGAAGGCTATTGGGCAGCCTAGCTTACGAGAAGTTTTTTGGTCAGGGTTTGGGTTATTGACATTTCACAGGAGACTATCAGGCGGGTTCAGTTCAGGCCAAGCTACAGGGTACCTCATTCCACCACAGAATACGGTAATAGAATTGCAAAGATGAGCAAAGCGGTGAACGAGAAGGATGTTGGGTAAAAAATGAGCTACTCTGGTGGATAACTAGCCAAATATACAAGGAGGATTTTGAGCCTACGTGGGTCACAAACCTCGCTGATCAGATTGTGAAATCCCACCTCTCATTCCGGGCCGAATTTTGGTGGTCTATTATCCGGTGGCGCATTAGACCGACTTTCACAGATAATGTGATCACCTTGGAAGAAGCTGTACTATTAGCGAACATTCTAGCTGGCTACGATATTGATTGGACCCGAGTCATGGCCGAGTAGATCCATGAGTCAGCGATTCATACTTAGACCTCATTGCCTTTTCCCATCTGATACACATATTGTGTAATGAGGCAGGGGTATGTGTCTCCCTTCACTTGGACACCATGTAGAGGCCCTGCGCACCATGGATCCCAGCTTGATTAAGGCTAATGAAAACCCAGTGTTCTACAGAGAGCAGCCTCCCCTCCTATTCTAGATCCATTCCCTCTAGACCCGCAGACCCAAGAGCCGATTCCAGCCAACACCAGTTCTACTCCAGCTGCTTCAGAGCCGCCTCAAGCGTTTAATATAAAGGTGATGATATCCTCTTATATACCTGCACTAGCACCTCCCGCTACTTAGGTCGAATCTGCGGACTTTCATCTTAGTTCTGCTTTAGCTTTTCAGGCACTGGTATGCAGGTTAGAAAAGACGGAGCTGCAGCTGAGCAGGTTGACGAGCCAGCTCAAACCATGGGTCCGTCAGATAGTCCATGACTCAGAGGAGAGGGCCAAGGCATACACTTGTGAGATGGTAGATCAGAGAGTTAGATTAGTGGATGCCAGAGTAAATGCCCCTGAGGATAGGGTCCAGAAGAGACTTGAGGATGCACGACCTGGTGACAGAGAAGTTGGCAAGGTTCAAGGCCGACTTGTTGAAGATGTTGGCGGCCTCGATAGTAGCCCCGGAGGAGGCATCGATGGGCGATGATATGTTTGATTTATTTGATGACCGACACATGCCCACGAGAAGAGGCCCCTCGAGAGTGATGATCCAGCGGTGAGCCAAAAAAGGCCCAGGACCACTGAGGAGGAGATTGGACCACAGGAAAGCCATGACCAGATAGATGTCAGTACTTGAGCACCATGTGTTTGATATTTTTGACCCTTGACCTTATTGATATTTTTGGATACTTTGTTCTCTTTATGTTTTCCATTAGACAATTTGTTTTGTTATTGCTTTTATGGATGTTTTATTTTGGATATTGGGTTTTCGTCTAACTTGTTGGATGATTGTTTCCCACTTTGGATTTTTAAAAGTTCATATATATATACTTTGAGGACAAAGTATTTTCTTTTGGTAGGGTGTGGGAAGTTATGGATTAGGGTGAAGTCTGAGTAACCTCGAGTCCATAACTTCCCTATTTTTGACCCCAAGGTTTTCTTGCCGTGTTTCTTTTTCCTTGTGGATGTTTTTAATTTCTGTTGAATTGACATGTTTAGGTAGTGTAGATAATTTGTAGATATATAGTAGTTACTATCTTTTGGCATATATAATCTTGAAATGCTTTTTAAATGTTTTGAAAATTCGGTACCCTTAAAATTTTTGAGATTGTTGGTTATTATTGTAATCCTGGATATGAGATTCTGGCAATGTTTGTTCTGATAAAGAGAAGGCAGATTGATGCTTGAAGCATGACCTGTGAGTCTGTACTTGATTGTGTATGCGATTCCATGTGTGTGTGAGCTTATTTTGCTGCATTCATATATTATGTATGGACTCAGAACTTGCCTTGTTACTCTAAGATTGGATTGGTGATGTCGTTGATTGGGAAAGGATCTTAGGCCATTAATCTTATAGTGAGCTTACTTTTGCCTAAATGACCTACCAAAATAAGATAGTTTATCCTTTGTTCCAAATGCTTGAGCTTTTCATGTACCTATTCTTTCTTGACACCTAGCTAGCCTAGCCTTGTTTTGTGAAATACCTTGATATTTGTCCTAGTTGATCCTTCAACATGTGAACCTTGATTGAGGCAAAAAGCCTAAGTTGAGGGTGGCTACGTGGCCCTGGTTTAAGGAATAGACATTGTGTACTTCGCCTCAAGCTAAAAGCCTAAGTTGAGGGTGGCCTTTGTTGTGGTAAAAGTAATGAAAATGGGGTGGTTAGTTGAGAAAGAAAGAAAGAAAGCAAAAGTCATGTGCTGGGTGAGAAAAAGAAGAGAAAAGTTGCCTTGGATTGAAGAGAATAGCAAAATTAGTTCAAAAATAAGGCACAACTGAAAAAGAGAAGGAAAGCACCCGGGAAAAGCTCGAAAAGGAAGAATAAGGGTGGATAAAATGATAATGGTTGAGTTATGGAGGTAAGAGTGTTGCAAACATGGTTCAAGGATAGCCTTTAGTCATTACTTGCCTAAAATGCCATACCAAAGCCCCATGAGCCTATGTTACAAGCCTCTTAAACCCTAAAGTGATCCGAATCCACCTTGTTATCAGTCCGGAGTTGAGTATAGAGGCAAGCCTATGGTGTTAGTCATTATGCATGAATTTTATTTATGAGAGTAAGAATGCTTGCACAATCCCTGAATTGTAAATGCATTTTGAGTCAGAAAGAGAGACTTCTTTTCTGTGAGGGCATTTGCACTCCATAACTGGCATATGACTAGTCCAGTGATTGTGGATTGTTGATACTTCTTCACTTGTCATAGTTAGATTACCGGATGCATCTTTATGTTTTGGTTTGCTTAGTAGCTTTGCAATCTGGTTTTGAAACTAAGAGTTAGGTACATGAATTGGAGTTAAATGTTGTGTATGCCATTAGAGTAGTTGATATGTGTTTCTCATTGTCTACTTAGGTTGAGTCATCACTTGAGGATAAGAAATAGTTCTAAGTTGAGGGTGTTGATGTGCTATCAAAATACAACACATTTGGTACCTAAAACAAGGGTCTTTGCAAGTTCTTAATGCGACTTTTTATGGGTTTTATGTGTTTTTATGTTGTTATTGCAGAAAAGATAGGTTGGCATGATTTTGGAAGAAAATTGCAGATTTTGCTGAAGCGAACCATCCTATGAATCATAGCCCAAACTACTAGTCGTAAGGTGCTCTCGTAACAACAAACAGTGAGCAAATTCAGGAATCTGCTAAGTGGAGGTCAGCCCTATGAGGCCACTCTATGAGTCGTAGGTCTCACTATGACTCATATAGGTGGAGATCATAGAAAGAAACAGTGAGCTAAAAGTTTGGACCATGAACTGAAGGCCTAGACTACGAGAGGAGCATACGAGTCGTAGCCCAAGCAATGACTCGTAACAGTGGGTCGTAACAGTCAAGTCCAAGATGTCGAGTGCTGACTACAAAACCCCGATTACGACTCGTAACTCACCCTACGAGTCGTACCTATGCAATGTATCTGCTACCAGCTTTCTTTTCTAATTAATTTTTAGGGTGAAATTGTAAATAACGTAAATACCTAATGATAGGGTTTTAGAGACAGACTTTAGACTTGAATGTTTGTGAGATTCTACTTTGAATATTCTCTCTAGAATATTTCTAGGGTTTAGTGTGGATTACAATTTTTACTCTGAAGACCCACTTTGGCGGGTTTGGAAAATCACATTATATTCATCCCCCATTTATCAAAGCTTATGGTTTCCAACTTAAAGGTGTTTTTGTTCTTCATTGTTTTGAGTAAACTCTCAACTATGTCTTTTACATTCATTGTTATTGATTTTTTGCCTTAGCCATGAGTAGCTAAGCACCCACAACTTGGGGTTGTGAGAACCATGAGTAGTTGACTTGAAATAACCTAGAGTTTGTGCATTTCTTTGATTGAGGTCTTGCATGTATTGTTTATTTCGCTTCGTATTGATTGTTGTTTGGTGGTGGCCAGCACCGAACCCGCCTACTATCTTGATCCTGACCAAGATAGTGATGAATAGGAAAAGGGAAGTAAATGACAGGATTTGATTGATGTGTTCTAGTCTAATCAACCAGACCTGACCAAGGGGAGGTTGACTGGGACAATGGGTAACGGTTAGTTGGCACACCATGGTTGCCGACCAAGCTCCATGGTGAAACTTGACCTTCACCTTCACAAGAGGGCTGGAAGAATCTAAGTTACCGTCCTGCATGCGAATTCCCTATTAGGGTTATGTTGTCTAGGGTAATTGAGTTAACGAATCATGGGGAACACAATTCCCAAGTTGTCCCTCAATTTGATTGTCTTCCCTCATAATTAGTGTATTATTTATTTTTATTTTTGTTCTTGAATCACAAACCTCCTCCCCCCCCCCATCTTAGTGAATTTAGTAATCGATGCTTGAAATGGTTGATAGTTGATCTATATAGTCAAGCCTCGTATTCCCTGTGAATTCGACCCTAACCTCCTGTTAGATTTATTGCTGACCGTGACTGCTTTGTTATTGGAGCGTGAACATCACCATCGGCCTGCGGGTGAAAAGTCATTCAAATCCAAATGGGTTCCTAGCCCATGATGTAGGACCCTCTAAAAATGCGAATAAACAATGGCCCTCGATCCGATACAATGGATTCCAGGATCCTGTGAAGTCTCACAATTTTACTGGTATAAAGCTGGGCTAGTCTCTCAGTGGTATACTTCACTTTGACTGAAATAAAGTGGGCGAACTTGGTCAGTCGATCCACCACTACCTAAATAGAATTAAAATCCCCAACTGTAGGAGGTAAGCTAACTACAAAGTCCATGGTGATGCGTTCCTACTTCTACTCGAGAATAGGCATCCTCTAAAGCTTTCCACTTGGCCTCAAGTGCTCACACTTGACCTCCTGGCATGTCAAGCACTTGGCTACGAACTCTGATATATCTCTCTTTATACCAGACCACTCATAATGTTGACTCATATCATGGTACATCTTCGTTGTCCCTGTATGAATGGAATATCTAGCACAATAAGCCTCCTCAAGTATCAATCTTATCAAATCACCCAACCTTAGGCACAATAAAATATGACTCCCAATCCTTAAACACCATCAGAATCAAGCACAGGTTCTCTAGCTTCACCTCTAGTCACTTTATCTCGGCTAATACATAACTTCTTATCCTCAAACCTTCTCTCACAAATCTAATCCAATAAAGATGAGTGGGCCTCAATGGAAGCAAGGACTCCACCCTGCTTTAAAATTTGCAACCTCACAAACCCATTTGCCAATCTCTAAACATCTCTAGCCAACGATCACTCCTCACTCCGGATAGCTGCTAAACTCCCCATGCTGAAGGCCTTTATACATAAATCATTGGCCACCACATTGGCCTTCTTAGAATGATAGAGAATATCAAGTCATAATCTTTTAGGAGCTCAATCCACCTTCTTTGTCTCAGATTTAGATCCCGCTGACTAAAGATATGCTATAGGCTGCGATGGTCAGTAAAGATTTCACAACAGACTCCATATAGATAATGACGCCATAACTTCAACACAAACATAACCGCAACCAACTCCAAATCATGAGTGGGGTAGTTCTTCTCATGGGTCTTCAACTATCTAAAAGCATAAGCAATAACCTTTCCTTTTTGCATCAACACACCACCTAACCCTACTCCTGAAGCATCACAATAAACACTGAAATCAACACCCTCCTCTGGAAATGTCAAAATAGGAGTTGTAGTCAACAATAACTTGAGATTTTGGGAAGCTCTCTTCGCACTCATCAGACCAATAAAATACTATATTCTTCTGAGTGAGTCTAGTTAGTGGAGATGTATAGTAGAGAAACATTGTACAAAACAATGATAACAACCAGCCAAGCCCATAAAACTGTGAATATCTATACAGAGGTGGGCCTAATCCAACCTCGAACAACCTTAATCTTCGGTAAGTCAACTCTAATACCTTCCCTGGACACCACATGCCCCAGGAATGCTACTGAACTCAACCAAAACTCACACTTGGCGAATTTTGCATACAACTTCTCCTTCCTAAGCCTCTGGAGCACAATTTTCAAATGCCTCATGTAGTCCTTCTTGATTTTGGAATAGACCAAGATATCATCAATAAACACAATCACGAATGAATTCAGATACGACCGGAACACCCCGTTCATCAACTCTGTAAATGTTGCAGGGGCATTAGTCAGGACATAACAATAAACTCATAGTGGCCATACCTAGTCCGAAAGGCTGTCTTGGGAATATTTGATGGCGGAATCCGAAGCTGATGATACCCAGACCTCAAGTCAATCTTAGAAAATAGTAAAGCTCCCTGAAGCTAATCAAATAAGTCATCTATGTGGGGAAATATGTACTTGTTCATGACAGTCAGCTTGTTCAACTACCTACAATCAATACACATCCTCATGGATCCATGCTTCTTCTTTACAGACAGGACTGAGCTAAGGTGAAATAGTAGAGCGAATAAAGCCCTTACTCAAAAACTCATGGAGCTGCTCCTTCATCTCCTTCAACTCAGTTAGACCATCCGATAGGGAGTGATAGAAATGGGCTTAATGCTCGGCTCAAGGTTAATAGCAAAATTAATATACCAATCTGGAGGGACTCTAGGTAGATCAGTAGGGAACATATCTAAAAACTCACAAACCACTAGAATAGACTCCACAGAGGGTGACTTAACAACAGTGTTAAGAATAAAAGCCAAGTAAGACAAACACCCTCAATCAATTAGCCTTTTGGCCTTAATATAATATATCATTTTACTAGTATAAAAGCCCTTCAAAATGGTCCATTCAATCCTCAATCTACCTAGCATGGTTAGGGTAACGGTCTTGGCATAATAATCGAGCATAGCATGATACAGGGATAGCAAATCCATACCCAAGATAACATCAAAATCTATCATATTCAATATAATCAAATCTACCCAAGTCTCATAGTCAGCCAAAGTAATAAGACAAGATTGGTACACCCGATCCACTACTAAGGGCCCTCCTACTAGGGCTGAAATCTGACTAGGCACAAACATGGAATAACGAGGTAACTCAAACCCCAAGAAAAAAATAAGCAGACACATATGAATAAGTAGAGCTAGGATCAATTAACATAAATGCAGGGTAATGGCAAATCAGAACAATACATGTGATCATAGTGTCAAAGGCCTCAGCTTCGAGTTTGCCCGAAAAATCATAACAGTGGCCACCTTGACCACCACTTGTTGAAGCTACTCATCTACCACCAGTATGGGTAAAAATATCACCTACTCCTCTGCCAGTCGCACGACCTTTATCTGTCTGGCCTCTACCACGACCCCTAGTCCACAGGATTAAACCTATGGCTGGTAGTGTCGAATCTCTGATCGATGCTGTGGAGTATGAATAGTGAGGCCCAGAATAAGTCTGCTTAGGGAACTGTTTATTTATATAATTAGGAGATCTACACCCAAACAAGATCCAGGGGTGGACCACTGTTGTGAAGAGGCAGGAGGAGTGTTGTAGTCTTTCTGGCCCGCAGGCCTCTACTGAGAAATAGATAAACTTTTACTTCTACTATAAGAGTCACGAAAGTCTCGTGCTTTATCTGAAGCTATCAAAGCCATATGAACCCCACGACACTGAAATGACTCTCCATTTCTGTCCATACCTCTGCCTCTAGATGAGGCCCCTTAGTACTGTCTTGAAGTACGGACGCGTTTGAGGTCCCTGAACTCCTCTCTCTGTATTTACTCTGCCTCTTTAGCGATACTAACAACTGACTCAAACGAAGCTCTATCTACAGATACCTAAAATATTGACTTTCTAATAGGAAAAATCATCCTTCTCACAAATCGGTGGGCCCTCTCCTCATTAGTCGAAAGTATTATCATGCCCCGGAAGGATACCCTAGACATAACTGACACTTAGAGACTATTGCTAGTCTCCAAGCGAACCACTTCGCCTTATCACATTCATTGGTTCATACATTCTACTAATCAGCAGAAGACATAAGGAAGTAAATGGGCATATCTCATCTAATCTCAAAATAATATTATAAATGGAAAGACTAGTAGAAAGAAACTAGCTCAACAAGTCTTAACATCAATATTTGACTCTAGCCTATGAGCCCTCTATAACTATCAAGTGGTGCCAATAACAGACCCATGGGTACCTCAATCAAAATAAAGCTAATAAGTGTCTAACTCTAAAGCAAGATGAAATAAATATAATAAATCCTCCGAAGTAGGGGAGGCTCACCAATCAGCTGAATGTCTCAAATCCTCAATGATGCGCCTATTGATGATCTCCAAATCTCATATCTACATCATGAAATGATGCAGCGCCAGAGAGGCGTGAGTACTGGAATGTACGGTATGTAAAATAGCTGAATGAAACCGAAACAGGTAGGATAATATATAAACAACAATCGACTCAGAATAATAACAATCAACATGTCAAATGTCTATCTAAAACAAGAATAAAGAGTAGACAAGTGACCCATCAACCAATCAACTCATCAATCAAATCAGACTCAACTCAGAAGGAATCATCTCAAAGGAATACTCAACTCATCTTATCACATCTCATCTTGACTCTGAGTACTCAAGGTAGGAACTTTCTGGGAGTTTCTCTTATCCAACAATAGTCACTTATGAGGCAGTGACTGTAAAACAATCATGCTGATATTGCTACAGCCGCTCTGTAATTTCCAAGTAGAGAACAAATCGAAACCACATGGACAAATCCAAATGGAGTAAGCAAATCTATAAGTCCTCTATAGATTTCAGGGACTTCTAATCAGAGAGGACTTCAACATAATATGATGTGATGGTCCGGATCCTCACCTATGTTTAGCTATGTAGTTTGACGAGTGCGGGTTAGATTAACTCTTACTCTTTTGGTGCTCAATACTCCTTCCATGACTCAATGCTCATAAAATAATCCATCCAATCACACTATCTCAATCTGCCTCGGGGAGGAACAATCTTTCAATCAGTCTTGTAGGGACTCTAATTATCTCATCAATGAACATCTCAATCAATAGCTCAAGGCTTAGAAAGATCATCAGAGAACAATCAAATAAACAAATCTTTAGGGTTCATTTATGGAGACTCAAGAGACTATCAAGTTCTATCAACTGATCATCATTCTCACATCACAATCACAATCACAATCGACTCTCTCAATCAAGGCTTTAGACTCAATCCCTATCTTCTTTCATACATGTTTTTAAAAGTTAACATGTAGGGTTTATGCAATATCTCATGAAAAATATTTAATTCAAGAAAATAAGTTTATGATGATCATCAACATATGAAAATACATGTAAGAAATATAATTTTCCAAGAAAATAATCAAGATTCATGCATGTAGACTTAAAAACCTTTAACTCTCTTCTAAGACCATCTATGGGGCACATGAGAGAACAATCTCATGCTTTTAGTTTAGGTTTACGTACCTAGAACGAAGGTAGATGATCAATTTGGCACGAATCCCTCTTGAAATCTTCAACTCCTCACTCTTTTCTCTTCTCTTTTAGCCCTAGGTCTTTTTCAGAGACTTAGAATGGCTTAAGAATGGGTTATATACCCTTTTTATGCTTAAAACGACCTATTTTGGTTATATTAAGTCTAGGAGGGGTTTGGAAAGGTCTAAGATGCCCCTCACGAAATTAAAAAAGAAGTCAGTTTTCGGGACCTGGGGTCCGCGACGCGGACCACATATTTTTTTGGTATTTTTTGTTGAAAATCCTCCAAAATCCCGTAGAAAATGTTTGGAAGAAAAAGTAAGTGTTGGTCCGTGATGGGTTTGCGTCGCGGACCTATTGCGCACCCTCACTAGTTCACATTTTATGACAAAAAATTATTTTTTGACCCGGTTTCTCTAAAATCGGGTCGAAGCTATTTTCCCAATCAATTTCTCACACTGATCGCATATCCTATCCCAGATTTGCAAACAGAGCATGGGAAGATGCGTTACGCGTACGTCGCCGTTCGAGGGGTATTTTGGTAATTTTACCGGTGTTACATCATCTCCCCCTTGGGATCATTTGTCGTCGAATGATGAGTAAGGGTGGATATCAGCGCACCAATAGACTTGAAACTCCTCTCAACATTCACGTCTATCAATCTGTCTTTCGACTACTCATTTCTATTGACAATCTTTATTCAGCTCAAGAATAAACAATCTTCAAGAAAAGATAATCAACTTAGTTAAGGGTAAGGAAATTTACCTTCAACAATGTCATCATTAGGCACGAATAATGATCAAGACTCTTCTTATTAATCACTCAACAAATCGAACTATCGACCCATTCGGACGATCACAAATCACTCAGAATAGACAAATCGGTTCAGATCAAGAGTAAAGATATTCTCTTAGACATTTTAGCATCAAACATGAATGGAATGTCGAAACTCAATCAATTTAAATAGTTTAAATAGTTCGACAATCGGTCCTTTGAACTCAGGAAGGAAATCATCAACTCTAATCGAGAATGGGACCATCAATATATAAGACTCTATGTACAACTCTCAAGCTTAACACCTCATCTCAATTGTGCTCCTTTTCATGACACTCTACTTTATCAACTTAAGCTTATAGCTCTTATTCTAACTTTCTACCTATCCACATTCTTTTACTCCATTTAAGCCTACTTCTGAGTGTCAAGGTGCTACCCTTAAGATGATCATATTCATACAAAGCTAATCCTCAATACTTAGCTCTATACTTCCACAGGGGCTTTCATTAAAGAATCACTAATCCTCTTCACTACTTCACTATCATGAAGTCTTCGATAGTCTGTCATCAGTACTCACATAATAACAACCATGAATCAAGTCTATCAATCTAACCACTTCAACTATACCTTAGTATTTTCAAGCATACTTAGCACTTCTACCTCCACCATCCAATGAGTTCTCACTCTAGTCACGCCAACATACCCTTACCTATCTACTACTCATCATAAGGTTTTATCTCTTTCCTCCCTCCTATCTCTATCCCTATAGGACACAAGCACAACACCAATGTCGCAATAAGGATTCGTTCACTCCTCCTCATCTACTCTCATTCTCTGTCTACTACAATCAACATCACTATTTGGACCAAGGGGAACTCGTCATCTCTACATTCTACCATCAACAATGGTTTAACAAGCCGAAGATCAGTGCATGCGTAACATAGCATCATAATGAAGAACTCCTCACCCTCATTCTCATTAATTATCACTCTTCTACTATCATCGACATTTCTATCAAGACATGGGAAGACAGAATCACTCAAAGAACTTGGAATGACAATCATTAGCACGATTCATATCGAGAAATCTTATTTGAGAATGTTCATAATGAAGTACAATCTCCTTTATCTATCAAAACTCATTCTGAGTTCACAGAACTATATGTAGTGTAAAACTTAGGTCGCATCTCATTCAACATAGGGGTGGAAACACTCAAATCCATGGGGTAAGTTAAAAATTAATGATTGACTTCATAGCTTTTCATCCTTATAACTCAACATGAGTAACAATCAATAAGTGGTATATGGGACTAGGTCATGGGCATGACAGTCGTATACCATATGGTTATAGAGTATCATCGTCACTGAAGTACAAGGAATATACGAGATGACAAAATTAATGCCTCATCCAAATGCTTCGATCTATCACATCACCATCTCCCTCTTAGCTCAAGGGTCATCTCTCAAGTTTTGTGAATCAATTCCCTCTACTAGGCTATAAGCATATACCTCCACACTATCAAGGAATCACTATTCATAAGAATAGGCGTCTTAAACTCTTCTGTCATTCTATAGTTGCATAAAAAAATTAGCCACTAAGACTCTCTTAAAAGATACCACTTTCAGCTTCCTCTTGCCTCTATGGAAATCTATTTCTATATTTAGTGCTTTTAATGGCATACATAACCACTTCCCCTCAACTCTTACATCTAACCTCTTCTTTTGCCTGCTAACGCTCAACTTCTATGCCCTCATAAACTCATTTATATGAGACTTAGACTATAAGAGCACTTTTCTTCTTTCGGAAGGCTCAGTCCCACACCCTGTACGTAGTCTATGTCTGGGGAGCATACTTGACAGGAGATAGACACAGGCGGTAGAGGGGTCCC
>JAPFFP010000001.1:7234376-7249895 GCA_026153255.1 Solanum medicagineum
TAAAGTGTCTCTATGATAAATAGACACCACATAATCCCTATAAACCCTCTCAGCTAGGATAGACTCAGCTGTAGGAGTAGAAACAAAAAAGGGTTCATGCAAACACTTCGGAAGAACCCCAAACTTACTAGCCACTAAGGGGTCACAGACAACAACATGGCACTTGGATCAAGTAATGCATAGCAATCATAAGTAAAGACACGAAGCATACCGGTGACAACATCTGATGCAGCCTCCTGCTCATGGCGGTTACGCATATCATATATACGGTTCATCTCACCTCCTGTACCCATAGTCGTAGTACCTGTCTGCTGGTTACCCGCTGGAGATGCTGTCGAAGACTGAGCTCTGCCGCTCCCCTCACCTCGCCTCCTCTTTGGACACTCAAAGCTGAAATGACCAGCCTTACCACATGCACAACACACATCTTTGCCAATACGACACTCACCTAGATGCAACTTACCACACTTGCTGCAAGGTGGCTTTTCCCTTATACCTTGAATCACACTAGCTTGGGATTGGGCACCTGGGATCCTAAAATTCTTAAAATGCTGAGATTTCTGATCATACCTGGTTGGCTGCACAGGCGCACTAGCTATTGAGGGTGTGGGAAGGGATGATCTCTTTTGAAAATAAGATTTGTCACCTCTATGTTGTCTCTGTGGGCTAGGTTCATGTCACGCTGACTTCGCCTTTCTGCTCATATGCTTTTCTCTATCCCTCTTCTTGTCCTCATTTGTCTGCAGGGCATACACCATAAGTATGGATATGTCCATAGCAGGAATCAGCAAGGCAACTTTACACTTCTTCTGCACATGTCTAGCCAGGCCAAACACAAATATTCTCATCCTCGTCCTCATGTCCTTCACCATATCTAGAATATACCTGAATAGTTTGATGAACTTAAGGCCATACTCCTTCACAGTTATCCCTCCATGTTTCAGATTCACAAACTCATCTGCCTTCGCCTCCCTCAACTCATGAGGAAAGAAGTGATCAAGAAAGACGGCTTCAAACTCCTCCCATATTGCAGACTCTACATCCTCCCCTCTACTCCTTCCCATTGAGTGTACCACACATTAGCCATGTCCTTCAGCTGTTAGGATGCAAGATCAACTCCCTCAATCCCGGTCACATGCATGGCCCTCAAAACGTTGTACATCTTGTTAATAAAGTTCTGTGGGTCCTCCTCCACCTTAGACACCATATACAGAGAGGTTTCATCCTCAAGAAGTCCCTGAGCCAGATTGCAATAGAGGTCATTTATGAGCGAGAACTAGGAGGCTGAGAACTGTGGCTATTTCCCTGGGAGGTGACTAACTGAGTCAGCATGACAACTGCGCCTCTGAATTCTACCTCAATAGTAGGAGCTTACCAGGGCTGAACAGGTGGAGACTAAGGGACCTCAGCAGCCCTAGCGGAGTGGCCCCATCTCCTAGCCTCATTCTGAATCAGAGCCTCTGGTTGGGTGTTCTCAGCAGCGGGAGTTGGGGCATCTCTCTGAGCAACAGTTCTATTAGGCGGCATTTTCTGTAAACATAAAATGCACAAGTTAAAAGCAGGATTTCACAAGTTAACTTTATAGCATGATATCAGATCATAGAAGAAGGGTAACACGACTTCATAGACTCCCTAGGACACTCGAACTCTGGGCTCTGATACCAAGTTTGTTGCGCCCCGGGAGGGTACCCTAGACGTGACTGGCACTCGGAGACTATTGCAATCCCCCAAGAGGACCACCTAGTCTCATTGCCTTTTCCAGTCAATTCATTCACAGAAGAAAATAAGATAATAAGTACTATTCTATCTGTGGGCTTAATACTATCAATCTCAATCTATCATAGAGGAAATGGAATATCCAGCAAAATTTTCAATATAAAGAAGGAAGAGGGAAAGAACCCCCGACGTCAACATCAACATCTACACCTATGAAGCCTCTAAACTATTGTGTAAGACTGTACCATGACAGGCCATGGCTATGAAAAACTAAATAAAAGACTATCAATCAAAGAAAATAAACATCCTCCGAATGCATAGGAGAACTCACCACTGTCTGAAGTAGAGTGCTCTAAAACCTCAACTATTAGGCTGCTGAAGTCCTCGGTCTATCGAATCTGCATCATAAAATGATGCAGCGCCAGAGGGGAGTTAGTACGTGGAACGTACCATATGTAAAACAGTCTAAAGAAAAGGAAACAATATGCAATCACCCCTCAATCCGTCAGCTTCACCTCAGAGTAAAGGACAGGACTCTATCACCTCACTATCCATCTAATATAAAACATTCATATCACATCGGAGTTCTATCATCATGAAACCTATCTAGGAGTTTCCTTAATCGGCAACCACTACCTATGCGCCGGTAGTGATACAACGAAGAGATGTCATTGCCACATCTATCCAATACCTTGCCGGGGTAAAGGACGAGTCTGTCAGTAGATCCAAAAGTCTGTCAAGTCCTCTTTTGGGACAAAGGAAGCCTCCGCTTTCATGATCTAATCCTCTCAAATGCTTCCACGCAGTTAATGGGTACGAGTGGTACTCACTCTAACATTTCGGTGCTAATACTCCTCCCAGGATTCAATGTGCTCATAAGTCTATTAATCCATCAAGAACTTCCATCACCCAACCTGTTGGGGCAAGACTATCTTTTCAAATTCAAGGAAATATGTTCATTCAACTCTATCAATATTAATATCAGCTATCACAGTCATCAACACACTCACCTCAGGACTCAAACTCAGTCACACATTACATTAAGACAATCAAGGCTTTAACCATCTGCCTAAGTTTATTATCAAGTCTTTAGAGAGAGAATTTATAAGAGTTTAATCACAATCGCATAAATATGAAAGTATACAACAAACTTTAAGCTCGATGATAATCAATTTATGATATGAAAATATAGTTTAAAGAATATATTCAAGAACTCAAGATAATATCAAAGAATTTAATGCAAATATTCAAGAACTTTCAAGAAATCATAATTCAAGACTTCTAGACATTTACTTTTCATTCTAACTCTATATTGGCACATGAAAGGACAATCCAATGCTTTTAGGTAGCCGTTACATACCTGGGAATGGAGATTCTTCAAAAAACTTGGAAGGTCTCTTGAAACCATTACTTTTTCTCTCCTCGTCTTCTCTCTGACTTGCGTAAAAGACTTAGAAAATTTATGGTTTTAAAACCCTCTTGTATGAAACATCTTTAAAAATATGTTTTGGGAATGTTAAAAGTTTTGGGAAGGACAAAATTGCCCTTCCCAAAAAAAAGAAAAAACATGATTTCCCGAAACATAGGTGCGCGTCGCGGAGGGGGAGCGCACCAATGTTATTGGTGAACTTTCGCGTACATCCAATTCTCATCGAAAAATAAGAAAATTCCTAAGTGTAGCTCCGCGCCCCTGGCGCATCGCGGAGGGGGTGTGGAAAGCTCACTTTTTCTACCCAAAATTGGGCATTTCAAAAATCGACCCGGCTTGTTTCAATTCAGGTCGAGACCATTTTCTAACTTGATTTTTTGCGTTGATTGCAAATCCGGTCTCAGATTTTCCATCAGAGATTAGAAAGACACGTTGTGCACACGATGTATTTTAGGTGCATTTTAGTAATTTTACGGAGTGTTACAGTGTTTTGTACCACTGAAATTCTCCTAAATGGCAACATAAAAAACTATTGAGGAGGGCACAAATAGTCTCATACTCATTGGTAAATCAACCACTGAAATGTTCTAAAATACATGTCACTAAGTTATAAACAATATTCTTTCTATTAACAACCAAAGTAAAGCCTAAGTTATCAACAACAAGCTCAGGTTTTACCGCATTAATAATCGCGGTCTCTGTTCCATAGTGAGAAAATTATCCTACCATCCTCGCAACTGGCTAGTAAATCATGCAGCAATCATTCTAGCAATGTTTTTGTCACTATTTGCATTATTACCACTTTTATCAATAGTACTATACATCATCATATGATGCACTAGAATAGTTAGTTGACGATCAGTCAAACCATCAAGCTTCCATTCATGAATTTCATAACCACTATAAGAGGTGTTAGAGTGATTCCAATCATGTTCTTCTATCAAAAAGTTTTGTGGATTCGGACGAGGAAAATAATAAGTTTCCATATGGGGTAAATGAGCATACCTTTTTCCCTTTTGTCGTTTAACCAAACCTTTAAGCTTATTAAGCTCAAAATAAGGTCGAGTTTTAACTGTCAGAAAATTAATTTACTTGACTTGATCAGCAAAGTTGTTTGACAAACTAAGAGTTTTGCATTAAAATCAGTCATTTTTTCAAAAAGTTTTTTCAAATTATCTGTATCAAAACTTGGAACATTTTGAATTCAAAATTCGGGGATTTCTGGAGGAGGCTGAATTTTAGCGTTGACTATTTGCACATCTAGCTTGGTTCCTGAAGAGAATACCCCGTCAGAAGACACAACTTTGCTAATGCTCATTTCCTTGCCCGTACTCAATTCTTTTATAAAAAGATGTAACTTATCAAGCTTTTCATGTAAAGAAGTGATCTATTCTCCTAAAACCTTTACCTAAAGGTTTTGATAATTATTTTGAGAAATCAATTTATTAATTTCTTCAATAGAAACCTCTGCAACATCTCTATCAACAAAATTTTGAAAAGCAACAAATGAGATGGCTGTATTATTAGGTAAAACAAAAGGTTATTGAGGTGGGTAAATTTGCGTAACCATTTCCCCCTCATCCTTTTGATACAATCTTTCTAAAATATTAACATATAACATATAATGGTAAATAAGTGATTATAAATCATGGAACAAAGCAAATAATCGGATTATGCAGAGCACAAATTTCATAAAACTCTTGAAAAATATTATGTAATTCATCTTGATTATAAATCTCAAAAAATCAAAGTTTAAATTGGTTCCATTTATCACTGAAAATTCCTTTTGAATTTGTTTTCTTGCCAGCGATCTTTTGGACTAAAATCGATTTGGACATGAATCATTTAAATCTTGTCGTGGTCAAAATCTCTTTCCAAGCAATCAGAGTATCTTTATTACAAACATTATCAACATCCTGAACAATATTATTTCGAGGATTGATTTTTAAGTTTTTCAACATATTTAGCGGCATCACGCACTTTATCAATTGTTTTCGTATCAATAGTATGTAAAAAAGCTGGACGACTTCTTGCTGGGCCATATGATGGTTCTATAGGAGAAATATGATGCATAACAAGCAGGAATCTATTATGAGAAAATGAATGTCTATTATAAACAACTGATTTATCTTCAAATTGAATAAAAACTTTTCCATCGGGGTTTTGAGTGATATGTGAAATATTCATTTTTGTCAAATTATCAGTTATCTGACTAGAAGACATAGCTAAATTTAAAGTCCAAGTGGTAGGGAAATCAATTTTGTCCCACTTAATTTGTCGTCTAGTGGTGACTTTTGATTTGGCAAAATTAGTTTCAATCAAAATAGTTTGATTAGGAGTGTCAAATACTTTACACTTAGAATTAAAAGAAGACAACAATTTAAAATAAATCCTTACAATATAAACAAATAAGCTCAGATCCAGGCGCATAAATATAACCATACGTTTTAACATTTAATGTTAAGACATCAAGAATATTAACATTAGTTATAGATAACTGCAAATTTGGTTGTGTATTGAAATAAACAGGACCATAGGCCACAGTGGATTCTATTGAACCCATGAGCGAATGTCGAAAAATAAGATTTCAAGCATCTCTTAATGTTGCCAAAAAAATCTCAGGTAACCCTTTAAGAGTTAAAGGCTTAAAAGCAATTTGTATCATGCCAATATGTATAAAATGAAATTGATGTCGATAAGGATCGATATCACGTTTTTCTAGTAAGCGAATAGTCTGTTCTGACGAATTTAAAGCTAACGATTTTTCAGTTGTTTTTATCATTTGTTTAGAAGATAACTTATCAAACCAAACATAATTATAAATAGTTTTAATATCAATTTTAGGAATAGTCCATTTATTTAACAAGCCAAGATCTTGAGGTATATCAACCTCTTCTAATTTTTCATTTTTAATACTACAATCTCCTGAATCCATAGAGAAGTAAGTCATAAGTATGTCAAATACTTTGAATCTCATCTCATAATCATTATGCAAGTTCCTAGGCTCTGATACCATTTATTTCCAGGATCAAGGGGCTGGCAGTAGTCCGCTCGGCCATTCAGACTCGAAGTCATAAAATTAAAACTAACTTTAATATAATAGAATTTTTTTGAATTTTCTGAAAATGAGAATAATAATGTCATTTGTACCGGTTGTGCAGGTGATACCTATAATTGTGATGATGCATTTTATAAATTGCAATCTCAATCTGAAGATTTGAATATTATTACTGTTACATCTAATAATGTAATAGAACTCGTAAAGGGAGTTACGGTTCGTGACAAAATCTTACATATGGACACGACCTATGGTTCAAAATCTTCTACTTCAAAAGATGATAATTTTCATAATCAAAAAGATAATTTTGAGTATTCTCCGACCTATACCATAACAGAAGTATATCGCCAAATAGCTAAGCGATCTACCTCTGAGGTAACTAGGGAAACTACTTTTGATGATTTAAAAGTTGAAATTGAAAACTTGAAAAGGGAGATTAAATCTCTTAAACAGAATCAAACAATTTGTGATCATTGGATTTCTCAATTAGAGAAAAATAACCCTCTTCCAAAAAAACCTCATGGTAAAGGTACCGCTCTTGAAAAGAATAATTTTCAAAAATTTGTTGATTCTAAGAATGATTCATTTCTTGATATGATGCAAGTTATAAATGCTCAAAAATGGTACATTACATGCACCATATTGATTGATAATCAATTTTCCATAACAAATGTAGCTATGATTGATAGTGGTGCAGATGTTAGTTGCATTCAGGAAGGATTAGTTCCTTTAAGATATTTTTAAAAAACTACTAATGTGGTTAGATTGGCTTCTGGTGTTGCTCTTGATGTAGAGTGTAAGCTTTCAAATACCCATATTTGCCAAAAAAAAAGTGTGCATTCCTCGCTTTTTCTTTTTGGTTAAAAATCAATTAAATCCTCCAATTATACTTGGAATTCCTTTTACTATTGCTATTTATCCATTTACATGGTTAGATGAAAATGGGTTTTCTATCAAATATAATGGTAAAAGAAATTTCATTCGCCTTTGTTACTCATCCTGTAACTAGATATATAAATGCTTTGGTTGATATAAAGCAAAAATATGTTGACTCTTTACAACTTGAATTATTTAGCAGGAATATTTGTGATACAATGAAATCTGCTAAAATACAAGAAAAAAATAAATTGATTTCTGAACAAATGACTGTTGATATTTGTGCCAACTATCCTAGTGCTTTTTGGAATTGAAAAAAGCATATTGTTACACTTCTGTATGAAGATAATTTTTTTAAGGATGATTCCTACAAAATCTCGACCTTGTCAAATGAATGCCGAATCAGTTGAATTATGCAAATAAAAGATTGATAATTTGTTACAAAAAGGATTGATAAAGCCTGATAAATCTCCTTGGTCTTGTACTGCTTTTTATGTTAATAATGCAGCTGAAAAGGAACGTAGAGTTACCAGATTGGTAATAAATTACAAAACTTTAAATAAGCATTTAAAATGGGTTAGGTATCCTATTCCAAATAAAAAGAATTTATTATCCCGACCTTATGATGCCAATATATTTTCAAAATTTGATTTAAATTCTGGCGATTGGCAAATTGAAATTTTTAAAGAGAATACTTATAGAACTGCTTTTAATGTCCCGTTTGAACAATATGAATGAAATGTTATGCTCTTTGGATTAAAAAATGCTCCTTCTGAATTTCAGAAAATTATGAATGATATCTTCATCCTTATATGGATTTCATCATTGTTTATATTGATGACATTTTAGTATTTTCTAAAAAATATTTGAATTGCATGTTAAACATCTTGATATTTTTAGGAAAATTGTGATTCAAAATGGTTTGGCAATATCAAAACCAAATATGAGTATGTTTCAAACCTAAGTAAGATTTTTAGGACATTATATTTGTCAAGGAAAGATTACTCCTACTCAAAAAGCTATTGATTTTGCTCTAAATTTTCTGATATTATAACTGACAAGATTCAGCTTCAAAAACTTTTGGGAAGCCTTAATTATATTTCTCCTTTTTCTAAAAATTTATCTCGTGATTTAGCCTCATTATATGACAGGTTAAAAAGGGTTATAAAGGTTCTCGGACAAAACAACATACTTCTTTAGTTCAACAAATTAAGCGAAGAGTAGCCCTTACATGCTTGACTTTTGCTAATCCCATTTGGCAAAAAATTATTGAAACTGATGCTTCTAATATCGGTTATGGTGGTATATTAGAACAGGTTAATCCTCATGATAAATGTGAATATATGATAAGATTTCACTCCGGAAAATGGTCTGAAGCCCAGAAAAAATATGCAACTATAGCTCATGAAATGTTAACATTGTTAAATGTGTTTTAAAATATCAAGATGATTTATTTAATAAAAATTTTTTGATAAAAATATATCCTCAATCTATTAAATACATGTTTGATACAGATTTTAAGCATGATGCTTCTAAATCAATGTTTGCAAGGTGGATAGCTCAATTAGCACCTTTGAATTTTGAATTATAGTATAAAAAGGAAATTGATAATTCTATTCCTGATTTTTTATCCAGAGAATATCTGCAATGAATTGGTTCATAAATTATTTCAGTGATAAAACTCTTATCACCATTCTAAAGGCACTGCCATTATGTATGGACATGCAATGGCTCATACTTGATACAATCATTATCTCAATGATAACTAAAGACATGAGTTTCTCTATTTTCACTTATGAAGAAATGAATATTGAAGATGAAATTAGGCAACGATTCCACGACTTTGATACCTCGGATTATTGGTTTTCCAACTAATAAACACTGTATATTTGTAGTATGCATGGATCGCCTCCATGATTTTCTGGAGGAAGAGGACAAGGTGATAGAGGCAACACTAAGCTTACGGGAAGATCATCCCAAAGCAGAGGATCGTCATACGGATCCTCATCCTCATCAAATACTCGACTAGTTATACGGTTGGGAGGAAGGAGTTTGATAAAATTCCCCAGTATCTAGAGGAGAAGCATTTTCATCCTCATCTCCTTCTATTCACCTAGAAGATATTCCAGAAGATAGTCCATTATATGGAAAATTCCAATCATATTTAGAATGACAAAAAGCAAAGTAATATGTTTGCTACAGTCACTAATATCGACCATCTTGATGATATCAAGAACTATGAAAAACTTGACAAAAAGAAGATAATCATTTTTGTGGAAAACTCTGAGATTCAGAGACAAAATGAGCCATGACGAATGCTCCAAAGATATTTCGTAGACAATTTATATTTCCCGGGTAAGTCATACAAAACCTAATCTTTTTACGAAAATATGCTAGTTAGTACAGGAAGTGTGAAATTCCAGCATTTCCAAGGATATAACACCACTGAGATAGTTTATAACTTCTCAAAGATGATAACAAAATAGATTATATATCTATGGAAGATTGGGGTGTTCATTCAATGACTAAAAGGCCAGTTATACTAAATCAGGACAGAGTAAACTGCATATTGGGATTATATTGACGCATTTGATATGGTGTTTTACTATAATAATGAACGTGACAAGCACACATGATTTATAAAGGTGTGTTCCCGTGTATTCAAGGATAATATACCAAATTGGTTTTTGGATTGGGGGTCATACCATGGTCCAACAACAAAAATATTGCCTCCAGTTTTTAATCAGTCATACAAAAATTGGGTTGAAATTTCTCCAAAACTTACCGAGTTATACCAAGCAGATCATATCTGGTGCCCAGAGAATTTAGGCCAAATATACTTCTTCATTGAATTCTCTAGCCCATGGATTCATAAATGGGTCCCAGAATTTGGTTATACCAAAAAGCAAATTCCTTGTTAATACAGAGTATTTTTTAATAATTTTTGGGTTAAGTTAATGAAGATAGAACCCTCAACAAAGAAGTTATACGGACAAGAATTACTTAATCAAATCAATGGTACTACTACAGAATATGCCTGAGCTACTAGCCTACTAATTGATACATCAGTCAGAGGAGTTGCTCGTAGAATTTCCCTACAAGATCAAGAGCAAGACAAACTTGACCTAATAGCCAAATACATGAATCAAATTAAACAAGATTTATTAAATTCAATTGGAATATTCGAAAAAGGTAATACATCCAACGAAGAAAGTATCACCTTAGTTAGACGTATTACCTTTTTCGAATATCCTGATTGAATTTAATAAATCTTGTTTAACTTGATTCATGTATTTGGCTATTAGCTCAAATTTGTCTTGCTCTTGATCTTGCAGGGAAATTCTATGACCGATTCCTTTGACTGATGTATACATCAGTGGGCTAGTAGCTGAGAAATATTCCGTAGTAGTAGTATTGATTTGATCAAGTAATTCTTGTCCATATAACTTCTTTGTTGAGGGTTCTATCTTCATTGACTTATCCCAAAAATTATTAAAAATATACTCTGTATAAACAAGGTATTTGCTCTTCGGTATAACCAAATTCGGGGTTCCATTTATGAATCCATGGGATAGAGAATTCAATGAAGAAGTATATTTGGCATAAATTATCTAGGCAACAGATATGATCTGCTTGATATAACTCGGTAAGTTTTGGAGAAATTTTAGCCAAATTATTGTATGACTGGTTAAAGGCTGGAGGCAATATTTTTGTTGTTGGACCATGGTATGACCACCAATCTAAAAACCAATTTGGGATATTATCCTTGAATACATGGGAACACACCTTGATAAACCATGTGTGCTTGTGACGTTCATTATTATAGTAAAGCACCATATCAAATGTGTCGATATAATCCCAATAAGTGCAGTATACTCTAGCTTGAATTAGTATGACTTGCCTTTAAGTCATTGAATGAACACCCCAGTCTTCGATAGATATAATCTACTTTATTATCATCTTTGAGAAGTTATACACTGTCTTGGTGGTGTTATATCCTTGGAAATGCTGGAATTCCACACTTCCTGTACTGACTAGCACATTTTCATAAAAGATCGGGTTTTGTATGTCTTACCCGAGAAATATAAACTGGTTACCAAATGTATTTGGAGTATTTCCCATGGCTCATTTTGTCTCTGAATCTCATAGTTTTTCACAAAAAAGATTATCTTCTTTTTATCAAGTTTTTCATAGTTCTTGATCATCAAGATGGTCGAGACTAGCAACTATAGCAAACGTATTATTTTGCTTTTTCTGTGATTCTAAATATGCTTGTAATTGTCCATATAATGGACTATCATCTGGAATATCTTCCAGGTGAATAGAAGGAGATGAGGATGAAGATGTTTCTTCTCTAGATACTAGGAGTTTATCAAACTCCTTCCTCCCAACTATATAACTTGTCGAGTATTTGTTGAGGATGAGGATCCGTATGACGATCCTCTGCTTTGGGAAAAACTTCTCGTAAGCTTAGTTTTGCGTCTATCACCTCGTCCTCTTCCTCCAGGAAACCATGGAGGTGATCCGTCTATAATACAAATATAACAGTGTTTATTAGTCGAAAAACCAGTAATCTGAGGAATCAAAGTCATAGAATCATTGCCCAATTTCATCTTCAATATTGATTTCTTCATAAGTAAAATAGAGAAATCCATGTCGTCAGTTATCATTGAGATAATTATTGTATCAAGTATAATATTGCATGTCCATACATAATGGCAATGCCTTTAGAATGGTGATAAGAGTTTTATCGCTGAAATAATTTATCAACCAGTTCATTGCGGAAATTCTCTTGATAAAAAATCAGGAAGAGAATGATCAATTCCCTTTTTATACTATATTTCAAAATCAAAAGGTGCTAATTGATCTTGCCATCTTGCAAATATTAATTTAGAAGCATCATGCTTAAAATCTTTATCAGACATGTATTTAACAGATTGAGCATCTGTTTTTATCAAAAACTTCTGGTTATATAAATCATCTTAGAATTTTAAAACACATTTAACAATTGTTAACATTTTGTGAGCCAGAATAGCATATTTTTTCTGGGCTTTAGACCATTTTTCGGAGTGAAATCTTATCAGATATTCACATTTATCATAAGGATTAACTTGTTTTAATATACCCTCATTACCGATATTTGAAGCATCAATCTCAATAATTTTTTGCCAATTGGGATTAGAAAGAGTCAAACATGGAAGGGCTTTAACTCTTCGCTTAATTTACCAAGCTAAAGAAGTATGTTGTTCTGTCCAAAAATCTTCATAACCCTTTTTAACCTGTCATATAATGAGGCTAAATCACGAGATAAATTTTTATAAAAAGGAGAAATATAATCAAGGCTTTCCAAAAATATTTGAAACTGAGTCCTTTCAGTTATAATATCAAAAAATTTAGAAGCAAAATCAATATCTCTTTAAATAGGGGTAATCTTTCCTTGAAAAATATTATGTCCTAAAAATCTTACTTCCGTTTGAAATAAACTCATTTTTGGTTTCGATATTACCAAACCATTTTGAATCACAATTTTCTTAAAATGCAATTCAATTGTTTTAGAAAATATTAAAATGTCACCGATATAAACAATGATGATATCCATATAAGGATTGAAGATATTATTCATTTTTTAATCCAAAGGGCATAACATTCCAATCATATTGTCCAAATGGGACATTAAAAGCAGTTCTGTAATTATGCTCTTCAAAAATTTGAATTTGCAAATATCCTAATTTTAGATCAAATTTTCAAAATATATTGGCACTATAAAGTCGAGATTTTAATAAATCCTTTTTATTTGGAATAGGATACCTAACCCATTTTTAATGCTTATTTAAAGGTTTGTAATTTATTACCAATCTAGGAACTCCACTTCCCTTTTTCAGCTGCATTATTAACATAAAAAGCAGTACAAGATCAAGAAAATTTAGAAGGCTTTATCAATCCTTTTTGTAACAAATTATAAATCTCTTTTTTGCAGAATTCAACTAATTCGGCATTCATTTGACAAGGTCAAGATTTTGTCGGAATATCATTCTCAGAAAAATTATCTTCACACGAAAGTGTAACAATATGCTTTTTCGATTTCGAAAAGCACTAGAATGGTCGGCACAAATATCAATAGCCATTTGTTCAGAAAACAATTTAATTTATTCTTGTAGTTTAGTAGATTTCATTGTATCACAATTATTCGTGCTAAATAATTCAAGTTGTAAAGAGTAAACATATTTTTTCTTTATATCAACCAAAGCATTTATATCTCTAGTTACTGGACGAGTAACAAAGGCGAATGTAATTTCTTTGCTGTTACATTTGGCAGAAAACCCGTGTTGATCTAACCATGTAAATGGATAAATAGCAGTAGTAAAAGGAATTCCAAGTATAACTGGAGGATTTGATTGATTTTTAACCAAAAAGAAAAAGTGAGGAATGCACACTTCATTTTGGCAAACATGAGTATTTGAAAGTTTATACTTTATATAAAGAGCATCACCAGAAGGCGATCTAACAACATGAGTAGTTTTTTGAAAATACTTTGTAGGAACTAATCCTTTCTAAATGCAACTAACATCTGTACCACTATCAATCATAGCCACATTAATTATAGTACATTGATTATCAATTAAGATTGTACATTTAATGTACCATTTTTGAGCATTTATAATTTGCATCATACCAAGAAATGAATCATTATTAGAATCAAGAGATTTTTGAAAATCATCCTGATAAAGGCAACCCTTAGAAATCATCTTTGTGGCCTTAAGACAAGAAATGAATCTATCCTTGACCACCACATCACTACTTTCCCACTCAAGGATGGGCTCATTAGGGAATTGGAATTTAACCCTACGGGTTCTACTATCAATGGAAGCATAATATGCATGTAACCAATCCATCTCAAGAATGATATCAAAATCCACCATATCTGATTCAACAAAATCACAAGGCAACACTTTATGAAATATGAACATGGGACAATTCCTATATACTCTTTTAGCAATAATGGACTCACGAATGGGGGTGGACACTTCAAATGGTTCACACAACAACTCGGCACTTGCATGAAGCCTTTTGACAACAAAAGGAGTAATGAAAGAAAGACTAGCACTCGGATATATAAATCTACACACATCAAAATAAAAAACCTTTAACATACCGGTGATGACATCGGGCACCTCATCCACCCCTTGCCTTCCTTGAAGAGTATAGAACCTATTTTGCCTTGGAGCACCCCCTTGTTGGCCTCCCTTTGCCCTTTGACCCGCATTAACACCTTGATCATGAGGATGACGATCTCTACCTTTGTTTTGAGCATGAGGACAATCAATAACATTGTGATCCATTTCACCACAACCAAAGCAAGAATTAGAGTTCTTAAAACATGGGCCACCATGGTTCCTCCCACACTTTTGGCACCGTGGGTGAGTCATCCCACCATTACTAACTTGAAATATTGGATTATCATTAGACTTTCTCTTATTAGGAGCATTGGAAGACCCTTGGCCTTGGAACTTGTGGCCTTGAGGAAACCCACCACCCTTGGAACCTTGGAAACCACCTTCAAAATGAGCCCTCTTGAACTCACCAGTTCTTCTTCTAAGCTTTTCCACCTCTGGTTGCTCGGCACAAGTCATGAGCTGAGGAAAATCCATGTCACTCACTAGCATGGCGGTACAACACTCATTAACCAAGTCGGACACTCCAGACACAAATTTGTTCATTCTAGCTCTTAGGTTGGCCAACAAATGTGGAGCATACTGGGAAAGCTTGTTGGACTTGAGGGCATACTCCTTCACATTCATGGAACCTTGATTATGGTCCATAAACTCCATCATTATAGCCTCTCTTAGCTCAATAGGAAAGAATCGATTGAGGAATGCCTGTTTGAACTCCTCCTAAAGGAATAGCATCATCATCTCTCCTCTCCAATTTCCATTGGGTGAACGAAATTTGGGCCACACCTTTGAGTTGATAAGTTGCTAGCTTTGTTTTCTCTTCTGAATTGACCCCCATGATAAATAACACCTTATACACCTCATTGATGAACTCTTGGGGATCCACTTCCAGCTTGGATCCATGGAAATCTGGTAGGTTCATTCTTGCGTAATCCCTCACCCTAGAAGTTGGAGTGGGAGCATGAGGAGTTTGGGACCCTTGTTTCATTTGGTTGGTCATAGCACTGTTAGACCCCGTAATCCGTTAAATTAAGGATAACTATCCAAATGGGAAATTTTGTCGTGAATGTCATGTAATTTAAACCTAAGTATATTTTCGGTGCGAGATTAGAGTACTAAGTGAATTGGATGAGCATAACTAAGTTGGAGTCGGAAGTCCTCAATTGGATCAAAATAGAAAAGTTTGGAACATAATTGATCAATAGGCTAACATGGAGCCCTTATGATGCAATTTTGAAAAGTGGAATGTCTATATATACCCCTCTTGT
>JAPFFP010000001.1:7290631-7304072 GCA_026153255.1 Solanum medicagineum
ATTAAATACCGTTACTGTATAGGTAGATCTGATTGTGAAAGACCTATTACTGGATAATTCATGGGTAGAGCCAAAGCATGTGAACTATACAAGTTCCCAATAACATCAATTAGTTGATTAAATATTTTAGTTGATTAAATATTAAATTAAAGTATAAAGTAAAGGCTCCGGTGTATAGGGAAGACCTCACCGTTTAAGAAGTAACCATAGAAACGAAGGAACCCACTATTTCTTTTTTATTTCTTTTATTTACTATATTTTTGATACCTAGGAAAATACAATTTCTTATTTCTATCTTATTTCGCAGTGAAATACCTAAAAAAATAAAAAAATCATGGTCGGGAAGGTTAGAGTAGCCAAAGCCATTGGAATTTTGATTTTATACATTGGAAAAATCCATTTTGTTATTAATAGACTAGGAAGGGGAAAAGAATAACTGAAAGAAAGGCAATCAATTAGTTATTCGTCAAAGTTTCATTTATTCAATGACCAGAATTAAACGGGGATATATAGCTCGGAGACGTAGAACAAAAATTTGTTTATTTGCATCAAGCTTTCGAGGGGCTCATTCAAGGCTTACTAGAACTATTACTCAACAGAAAACAAGAGCTTTAGTTTCAGCTCATCGGGACAGGGATAGGAAAAAGAGAGATTTTCGTCGTTTGTGGATCACTAGGATAAACGCAGTAATCCGCGAAAGAGGAGTATCCTATAGTTATAGTAGATTAATATACGATCTGTACAAGAGACAGTTGCTTCTTAACCGTAAAATACTTGCACAAATAGCTATATTAAATAGGAATTGTCTTTATATGATTTCGAACGAAATCATAAAGGAAGTAGATTGGAAAGAATCCAACAGAATAATTTAAATTGAGTTACCCGGAGAATGAACTCCGGGAAGGTAAAGTAGAAATTAGTATGAGAAAATATGCTAAAGTAGTAAAAATGAATGAACACGTTCAATTCAATAAAAACAGATTTCTTTTTTTCCGATTCGTTTTTTTCGTACGACACGATACTCAAATCTAGATTCACTCAAATCTAGATTCTTGTAATTATGATTTAAGTGAAGAAAAAGTAAGCCTATTTATTTCGGGCTTTAAAACCAGTAGTTCTAGCGGTCGACTCGGTTCTTTCAAATTGTTTTTCATTATTGAGAAAAGGTAACAAAGATAAAATACGAGCTTGTTTTATAGCAAGAGTAATTAATCGTTGTTGTTTCAAGGTCAATCTATTCACACGTCTTGATAATATTTTTCCTTGTTCACTAATAAATCGACTAATTAAACTCATGTTTCTATAATCAATTCGATCCCCCGATTGAATCGGGGGCAAACGCCTACGAAAAGATCTCTTGAATTTAAGAAAAGGTCACTTGGACGAGCTACTCATGCCACTTTATTATGCTTTTTATGAGTTATGCAAGTATGATTACCTCCACGTATGTTTTACTTTAATCATTGATCATGCATGACATATTGAGCTTACGTCTTTTGATTATGTTTATGATTTCGATTACTATGGCTTTCTCCCCTTGTTGTATTGCACCCCACATACTTAGTACATTCCAAGTACCTTATCGATGCTTATTGATATCCTCCATGTGGTTAGGTTTGGATCACTGAAAAAAGAGAGTTGGTGAGTCCTCGAGTCCGGGGATGATACCCGATTTCTATCTTACTTATGTTGAGATATTGTTCCTCTTTACTTTCTAGTTTGAGGGTGAGTCTTGAACATGTCTTAGCCCCATTCCTATTCATGCTTAGAGGTGTTGTTGGATACTACAGTATGTACCTATAATTTGATGTTCAAATTTTATGGAGATTTATCCCTTTGTGATGCTATATTTGATGGTATTGATTATAGTGGAAAGTGACGAAAGTCCCAAGTCCCTAAATGCTCCCATAGCGTGAGCCATACTTACCCGCCCCTTTGATTTATTTGCTATGTGATTCATGTTATAACCTCTTCCATATTCCCCATAGCGTGAGTGCAAAGCCCCACTTCCCTTAGAAATTATTTGTTATGTGCTTATCTGTCTTTTTTTATTTTCGTGAAACCAAGGATGTACAAATGATATGCTAAGAGGCTTGTTTAGGTTGACTTCGGGCTTGCTGTTCGCCGTGTCACATCTAGGCCCTAGTCGTGCATATGTTACAGTTGGCATATGATGCATTTCTGTAGAGCTTGCCTTAGCAACATTCGGGAACGAATGTTCCCAAGGGGGAGATATTGTAAGGCCCTACCTATGAAAAGTCATTCTGGAAATATTTTGAGTATCAGTTGTTATGAGGGGTCTTACGGGTCATAACTAATGCTCTTAGGTTGAAGGTCAGGCTTAGTGAAAATGATGATTTCAAAAGTTGGGTATATGATTTATCAGATGGCTCGTAAATTAACTTAAGAGATGTATATCACATCGTAGGTTGAAAATCAGAGAAAAGCCTCTGAGGGTCTAAAATGTCATTAGACGAACACCTAACCTATGGCCTGTAGAATGGACAACAACCCATAAATGGGGTCTCGTGGTCCTATCCGGCAAACTTTTAAGAAGGGGAAAATTCGGCCTTTCCTATTGCTTAATGCCTATACTATGTCGTTTTGATCCTCAAGAGACCCCTTATCAGCGCTGACAACCCTAATCTATCTCATTCCTCCTCATTCAAAACACGCTAAGTCTCAAACCCCTCCCAAGAGTAGTCCCAACTCCTCCAAGGCTTCAAGAAGGAGAAAGCAAGCTAGGGTTTTGGATTTCCTAAACTCTAAGCTAAATTTTCCTCTGCTAAATTACTATGGTATGTAGTATTTTATAGTGGAGACCTTTCCTCTACAAGCTCAACCGTTCCTCTTCTGCTTTATGTTTTCTCAAGTTATGGTAATACATGATTTTATGAACTCTTTTACATGAAGATAATATGAAGTACTTTATGATCATTTATCCTAATGCATTATTATGAAGTGAAATATCATGTGAAATCTATGATTTATATGAGGTTTTGATGATGCCCTAACCAAGGCTTTGCTATGTTTTGGTGGGCTCTTTGAATAATGAACAAGTGATTTTATTTTTCAACTCTCATGGAATTTACTCATGACTTTTCAAGGTTTTAAGTTATGTACATATACCCACCATGATTCTAAAATAAGATCTATGCCAAGCTTCTATGATGTTGAGGGCCTTATGGCAAGATATGTGAATTATGAATGATATGAATTGAAGGAATAACACATGTTATGGAACATGAATGTATTGTGAAAATCATGAAAGTTGTGAAGCCCTAGCTTTGATATATGAAGCTTTGGTTTTGATGAGCTACTCCATGAAATATTATGATATTATGATGCTTTGAATATTATGGCTATAAGTATGAATCAAATATTCTTTTGGATTGTGACCAAGCACTGAGAGGACCTTGGTAGATAACTATTGTCCCTTAAATATGTTGCCACCATAGGTTTGTGAATTAGCTAATGGATCCATATTAGCTAGGATTTTATGATTGACCAAAAAGGGTGGAGTTCCCTTATGGCATATGTTAATTGAATACCAAAAAGTGTAGTGCTCCTATAAGGTTGTTAAAGTAAGATTAACCAAAAAGGGTGGAGTTCTCGTAAGGTTTTATGGAGCATTTATCTGAAATGGGGAGGTTCCCATAAGGTAAGTGCTTGGTTTACCATGGAAAAGTAGACCATTCCTTGTCTGGTGTGGAGTGAACAGCAGGATTCTAAGTTGTAGGCCTCTTGATCTTATATGTTGGTTATGGTCCCTTCTTATATATGTACGATATGTTATGTTACATGATGACTTCTCATGCATACTTTGATTAAGGTATTTAGCATACATAACATATTGATCTTGTATTTGTTGATTTAAGATTACGCATATTGTTTAATCATGGCCTATGTTCTTTGTTGCATTGTTCCCTGCATACTTAGTACATCCAAGTACTAACACATATCATTTTAGCCAACATGATCTAACCATTTAGGGCCTGGAGATCCTTTCCATCAACCTCCTCCACGTGGATAGATGGTTCGAGTGAAGAATACTATTGTTGAGTCTTCCACTTCCGCGAACAACTTCCATTCACTTCATGATTTTATTTAGACGCATCTATTTTTGGATACTATCTTTTTTGAGTGTGTGTCACGACCCGGACCTAGGGCCTAGACGTGACACGGCGAATGGGGAACCCAAAGGGACCCCAAAAAATCCTCTTGGAATATCATTGCACATCTTTGGTCGCGGAAGCAATTGTACAACATCAAGAGATAGTAAAAAGGGGGAAAATAGGGCTAAGGGACAGAGTTGCTAGCATAGAAACATAAAAAGTCAGAGTATAGCATTAACACATCATAATGTTCCAACAACACCTCTAATATATAGATAGGAGTAGGGGCTAAGGCAATCTCCAAGCTAAGCCTCACAGTTATAAATTTCCAACATAATAAGAGTCAATACATAGCATAAATCAGAAGAAACATGTACTCGGAGTTGAGGAGCCACCAACTTACTTTGAAATAATAGTACTAGCCATGTGGAGGAGGAAGATGATCAAGTGGAGCTCCGGTTCCTACATGGTAACATCATGTTTTCATAAAGTATGCGTTAGTATGTTTGAATATACAAAGTATGTGGGATGCAATGCAACAAGAGATAGGTAACATAATCGAAATGCATAATTAGGAAATGAATGAGCATATAGCAATTTGACATGCATGAATGTTAATTAGAGTAAAACATGCTTATATAGAACATATTACATGTGTAGAAAGAGACCATCAATTGGTTAATAGGTGTACCACCTCCCATCCTAGGTGCTTGAGGTATCAACCCCTCAATTTGGTTGATGGATGTACCACCCCTATCTAAGGTGATTGAGGTATCAACCCCTCAATTTGGTTGATGGATGTACCATCCCTATCTAAGGTGATTCAAATATCAACCCCTCAATTTGGTTGATGGATGTACCACCCCCATCTAAGGTGATTAAGGTATCAACCCCTAAATTTGGTTGATGGATGGACCACCCCCATCTATGGTGATTGAGGTATCAACCCCTCAATTTGGTTGATGGATGTCACACCCTACCATCCATGGTGATTGAGGTATTAACCCCTCAATTGGTTATGGTAAACTTACAACATTGTAGACATCTTTCATGAAATAAACATATATATACATTCCTTTCACCATCATTAAAGTCATTCAACTCATAAGCCATGTATTAGATCGTCAATAACTCAAAAATCCATAACCGTGCATTTTATCAAACACTTGACGAGTGTGTAATACGAGTTTAAAACAATGCAATAAAAATGAAGTAAATCAACCCACCAACACTTGGTAAAACCCTCATGTGAAACACATTGAAAACCATCAATCCAATATCATATTAAATCATAGTTCCATAACTCAAAATATGCATAGTCATAATAGGCAAATCATCTCATAGTATAGACTTAAAATAAGTAGACATATGTTTTCAATCAAGCTTTCATGAAATCCCAATGTAGTATATGTTCATAATCACTAATGCGTAATACCCATAAGCAACACAACTTGGAAGCATGTAATTTTCATAAAAGGGAAGAATGGGAACCATGGGTGGGACCCAATGGTCAAAACCCACATACCTTAGACCTTGAGGTTCTTGAAATTGAGTTGAGAAAGAATTGAAGGTTGAAATGGGGGTCTTGGAATCCAAAACTTGTTCTTGAGTTTCCTTGAATTCCTATTGGAGTTTTGGTGAAGGATCTTGAGAGGATTTGAGAGTGTATTGAAGTTGAGGGAAAGACTTTAAATCCTTTTTAATCGAGTTTAGGTCTTTTGGGTTGGGGAGGTTAAGATAGCATTAGAAGTCTAAAAAGGTCATTTGAATGGATTACTTTCACGAAAATGCCATTAGTGAACGAATGGAAATATTGGCAAAGTGATGCCCCACCGAAGACCCCACGGGTAGTGTGGCGCTCCATGGGTCATGTAGAGTGCCCTTGAGACGAGACTTGATCAAAAAGTGGAAGTTGGAAAACTTGGAAAAATTAACGTGATCGACACTTTGACGGGAGCCCTTCATGGGCCATGTGGTGCTACACGTATAGTGGTCCATTCAACCACATTTAGCAAAACAAAATGTTGCCAGGCCACCCCACGCCCAAGCCCACGAGCTGTTTGACCTACCACGGCCTGTAAAGGTGCCCGTGGCACCACACTTGGTCAAACTTCCTCCCACGCCCACTCTTCCTTGCTTGCACACACTCCACAATAATCCACATGGTCATTGGCAAGCCAAACGGCCCGTGCCCCATGGATTAGACTAGAAATGGCCTCTTCCTGCTCAAGGAAGCCCACATGCCCCGTCCAAAGCCTTACTGCCCGTCTAAGTCCCCGTGTGACATCATTGCACGAGAGGGTCTCACAAAAACGGTCATAACTCCTTCATCCAATCTCGGAATTAGGTGAAACCAAGTGTGTTGGAAAGCTAACTCAAAGGACTTTCATTTGACATGTCGTGGGACATCCAGTTCCAAGCTTGCTAAATGTTATGCTCATTTAAAATTGACCCTTGCATGAACCAGCACCCAAAACTCAACTCGTAAGGAAGTTTTGAACATGTATAAATACTAGAAGTCTCCCACGACCCTAATACACTCCCCATCTAACCAAATGGGGATTGAAACATGGATACATAAGAGCATGGAGTTACGTGGTGTCACAATAGCTCCCCCTTGTGAACATTCATCCCCGAATGTGGGAGGACAAGGCTTGAGAGACTAGATTTAGAACACGAAACTCCCAACCATGGGATTCAATGCATAGCTCATTACTTGAAAATCATGAAGTAGTTAAAGCTCATGCCAAAATGTGCTTAAATCATTGCAAACATCACATAAATCATTTTAATGCATATGTAAGCATGTCATGCCATGAGACTCAAGAATTGGAAGGATTAGGACCGCTTGGGAAAAGAAAGAACCTAGTGCCGTAGGCTTAGGTAGATCGGAAAAACATAGGGATGTTGCTTCATCAGGTTTGCCTCGGCTTCCATATGGCACTTTCGACTTGTTGATTCCTCCAAAGGACTTGACGGAAGCTGCATCTTTGTTTCTGCTGACTTCCTCACTTGACCATCAAATATTTTAACTGGACCCATTTTATAAGTCAAATTGTCCTTCATCACATTCACAACCTTCAAAGTCACCATAGCACTTGGGTCATCACACAACACCTCAACGTAGACACATGGAAAAATCGGAAGAGCTATATTCATACCAATAGGCAACTCCAATCATTATGCAACCTTACCAATTCGTCCTCTAAACCCTATAAGGACCTACAAACCTTAACCCAATTGTCAACCTTATTCACACATAGTCCACTTGGCAGCATAACAACATCTCCCCCTTGGGAGACAACCTCTCCCCTACCATTTTTCACCCAAAACTTCCAACTTCATTAAGGCGGAATCAAGGCATTGCTTAAACTAGACCCCTTCAACCAAAGAAAGTTTGGAACCATCAAAATCTCTACACAACCATCCTCAACTTTACCTAACCTCATTTGACCTAGTCAACTGGTGAACTTTTCCAACCACCCATTTTTGTCACCGTAATGATTCCTACTTTCCATAATTAGCAAGCAACCTCACATTCATCAAGATTCACAACATCACCCTCGAATGATCCACAAGCCCTCCCTCACCTCCGAAAACAACCAACATATAGACCGCCACCAACATAACAAGGTAGGGATTAAAGATACTATTAAAGAGACTTATAGACATAGTCAGTGCACTAGTCAAACCCAAAGACACCACCCCAAATCTGGAATATTGTAAAGGACATCAAGAACTCATTGATCACCTGAAACAACTTAATAGAAATGACTTAGGTTTAGCGCCCCTAACTCTTACAAGATGATAAATGCAACCCTTAGGGGTCAATGGACATTAAGTCAAGAAATGGACCTACCTCCTCACTACCACTCAAGGATGGGTTTATTAGGGAAATGGAATCTAACTCTATGGGTTCTACAATAAATAGAGGCACAATATGCATGCAACTAATCCACCCCAAGTATGACATCAAAATCCACCATATTCAATTCAACAAAGTCACAAGACAAGACCTATGCAATATGACCATGGAAGAATTTGTATGGACCTTCCTAGCAACAATAGACTCACCAATGGGGTAGACACCAAAAGTTCATATCACAACTGAGGACACACATGAATCTCACTAGCAACAAAAAGGAATAATGAAAGAGGTAGTGGCACCCTGACCCATCAATGCATATGCATCAAAGTCAAAGGAAACTTCAACATATCGGTGACGACATCGGGCACCTCATCAATCCCTTGCCTCCTATAAAAAGCATAGAACCAATTGTTGCCTTGGGGCACCACCTTGTTGATCAACCCTTCCCCTAGGAACCACATTTACACCTAGTGGAAGAACATCTCCACCCTGGTTTTGAGTACGAGGACAATCAATCCTCTTATGTCCTACTTCACCACAATTGAAACAAGCATTGGTGTCCCTCAAATAGGGGCCTCTATGACTCTTAACACATTTTAGACACATAGCATTGGATGCCACACCACCACCACCTTGGGCCCTTGGGTTGTCATTGGTAAATCCTCTATTAGGAGCATGAGTAGACCTTTGGCCTTGATGAAACAGGTCACCCTTGGGACTTTGGAGCTTACCCTCAAAATGAGTCCTCTTAGCCTCACTACTCCTCCTTTTCCTAAGCTTATTTCCCTTGTTTTTTTGGCATAGGTTATTAAGTAGGACAAATCCATGTCACTGATCAACATAGCGGCCCGACACTCCTCATTAACAAAATCGGTTCACAAACTTATTCATTCTAGACCTCAGATCGGCAACCAAGTGTGGAGCATATTTAGAGAGTTGGTTGAACTTAAGGGCATACTCCATCACACTCATCGACACTTTCTTAAAATTCATGAAGTCCATCATTTTGGCCTCCCTAAGCTCAAGAGGGAAGAACCGGTTGAGAAATTCCGCCTTAAACTCCTCCCAAAGAATCGCATTGTTGCTCCCCTTCTCTCCTTTCCATTGAGTAAACCATATTTGGGCCACACCCTTGAGTTGGTAAGCCGCCAACTCCATCTTCTCTGTTAACCCATGATATCCAACAGCTTGTATACCTCATCAATAAATTCTTGAGGGTCTTCATCCACTTTTGACCTATGGATCTCTGGTGGGTTCATCCTCATAAAGTCTATCCCGAGGTAGGAGAATGAGGGGCTTGGGTCCCTTGATTGATTTGATTAGTCATGGCTTGAGCTAGCAAGGTGAGAGAATCCTGGAGCTCTCCAAGAGCCGGTTGTTCTTCGGGTGTACGAGCTCTTCTTCCTCTTGTGTTAGGCATGACCTAGAAATAACAAAGAACATTTATTAGAGGGAAACTTCACCCAACTTCTATAGCACGAATAGACCATGAAGAAGGGAAACATTTCCTAAAACGCCTCACAGCCTCTTACTCATAGTCATGGTGCGCAACACAACCATGAATAAGACTCTAATCGACGTTGTGCGTTGGATGCCTAGGACCATTAACAACCTAGTGCTCTGATACCAAGTTTTTCACGACCTGGACCAAGGTTCTAGACGTGACACGGCGAGTGGGGAACACGAAGGGACCCCAAACAAGCCTCTTGGCATATTATTACACATCCTTGGTCGTGGAAGCAATTGTACAACATCAAGAGATAGTAAAAGAGGAAAAAATGGGGCTAAGGGACATAGTTGATACCATAGAAACATAGCAAGTCAGAGTATATCATTAAAAGATCATAATGTTCCAACAACACCTCTTATACGTAGATAGGAGCGGTGGCTAAGATAATCTCTGGGCTCACCTTCATAGTCAATAGTTTCTGACATAATAAGAGTCTGTACATAGCATAAATCCAAAGAAAGATGTCCTCGGAGTTGAGTACTCACCAACTTGCTTTGAAAGATAATACTAGCCACATGGAGGAGGAAGATGATCAAGTGAGCTCTGGTTCTTACATAGTAACATCATGTAGGTATAGAGTATGAATTAGTACGTTTGAATATACTAAGTATGTAGGATGCAGTGGAACATAAGATAGATAACATAATCGAAATGCATAATTCGGCAATGAATGAGCATATAACAATATGGCATTTACGAATGTTACTTGAAGTAAAACATGCTTATATAGAACTTATTACATGTGTAGGAAGAGGACATCAATTGGTTAATGGGTTTACCACCTCCCATCCTAGGTGATTGAGGTATCAACCCCTAAATTTGGTTGATTGATGTACCACCCCCCATCTAAGGTGATTGAGGTATCAACCCCTCAATTTGATGGATGTACCACCCCCATCTAAGGTGATTCAGGTATCAACCTCTAAATTTAGTTGATGGATGTACCACCCTTATCTAAGGTGATTGAGGTACCAACCCCTCAATTTGGTTGATGGTTGTCGCACCCTACCATCCATGGTGATTGAGGTATCAACCCCTCAATTGGTTATGGTCAACTTACAAAACTATAGACATCTTTCAAGAAATCAACACATATATACATTCCTTTCATCATCATAAAGTGATTAAACTCATAAGCCATGTATTAGATCTTCAATAACTTAAAAATCCATAACCGGGCATTTTATTAAACACTTAATAGGTGTGTAATACGAGTTTAAAACTATGCAATTCAAGAGTGAAATAATGCAAAAAAACTTAAAGTAAATCAACGCATCAACACTTTGTAAAACCCTCAAGTGAAACATATTGAAAACCCTCATCAAATGTCATATTGGATCATAGTTCCATAACTCAAAACATGCATAGTCATTGTAGAAAAATCATCTCATAGTATAGACTTAAAATAATTAAACATGTGTTTTCAATCAAACTTTTCATGAAATCCCAATGTAGTATATGTTCATAATCACTACTGAGTAATACCGATAAGTAACACAACTTGGAAACATGTAATTTTCACAAAAAGGAAAGATTGGGCACCATGGGTAGAAAGACCTAAGTGCTGAAACCCACATACCTTAGACCTTGAGTCTCTTGAAATTGAGTTGGGAAAGAACTGAAGCTTTAAATGGAGGTCTTGGAATCCAAAACTTATTCTTGAGTTTCCTTGAATTCCTATTGGGGTTTTCGTGAAAGCTCTTGAGAGTGTATTGAAGTTGAGGGGAAAGAATTTGATCCTTTTTAATAGAGTTTATTTCTTTTGGGGAGGTTGAGATAGCATTGGAAGTCTATGAAAGTCATTAGAATGGATTAAATTCACGAAAATGCCAATAGTGAATGGATTGAAAATTTGGCAAAGTGATGCCCCAATGAAGGCCCCACGGGTCGTGCGGAGTGCCCGTGAGACGCGATTTGGTCAAAAATTGGAAGTTGGAAAACTTAGAAAAATTAACTCATCGACACTTTGATGGGAGCCCTCACGAGCCATGTGGTGCTACACAGTCCGTGTAGTGGTCCGTTCAACCATATTTAGAGAAACAAAATGTTTCCAGGCACCCCAAGCCTAAGGACATGAGCCATCTGACCTACCATGGCCCGTCAAGGGCTCGTGGCACCCTACTTGGTCAAAATTCCTCCCATGCCCACTCTTCCTCACTTACAAACACTCCAAGTCCAGCTACACGGTCAGTGGCAAGCCATACGGCCTATGCCACTGGCCGTGCTCTATGCCTTTGAACAAAAATGGTCTCTTCCAGCTCAACGAAGTCCACACGCGCCGTCCAAAGCCTCACTTCCCTTCTAAGTGCCCATGTGACATCACTGCACGGGAGGGTCTCATGAAAACGATCATAACTCCTTCATCAATCCTCAGAATGAGGTGAAACTAGGTGTATTGAAAAGCTAACTCAAAGGGATTTCATGAGATATTTTGTGGGCCATCCATTTCCAAGCATGCTGAATGTTATGCTTATTTAAAGTTGGCCTTTGCATGAACCAAAACCCAAAACTCAACTCATAGGGAAGTCTTGAAAATGTCTAAGTACTAGAAGTCTCCAACGACCCTAGTACACTCCCTGCCTAACCAAATGAGGCTTGAAACATGGATACATTAGTGCATGGAGATACGAGGTGCCACAGGGTGAGCCTGGGAAATGTCTTGGCCCCTATTCTATTCATGATTAGAGGTGCTGGTGAATATGGTTATGTTATGTATATATTAGCTTGAATCTTTTTACTTCTATAATTTTGGAAGAATTTCCCTTAGACCCATGCTCCCTTCTATGAGTTGTTGTCGTTGAAGTGATGATGAAAGCCCGGAGCCCCTATTACCCCATAGTGTGAGTCATACTTAACCACCTCTTAAACTTTATTTGCTATCTGATTCATGTTAATCCTATTACTTATAACATTTGCATAGCGTGAGTCCTCAGCCCTACTTCACCTAGAATTTATTTGCTATGTGTTTACTACTAATTTATGCTTCCACAACAAAGTTTGTGCTATGTACGCTTAAGAAGGCTTGTTTAGGGTCTCTTTGGGTTCCCCATTCGCCGTGTCACATTAGACCCTACGATTGGGTCATGACACATTTGTTAGTCCAAATAACATAACCAAGAATTTAGAATGTCCTTATCGAGTTCTAAATCCTATCTTTAGAATGTCATCCTCCTTCACCCTCAATTGATGATACGTGGACCAATATCAATATTAGAAAAATAGCTTGCACCTTATAGTTGGTCAAATATATCATTATTCCTCGAAAATGGATAATTATTTTTGATAGTCACCTTGTTCAATTGCCGATAATCCACAAACATATGAAGTGAACTATATTTCTTCCTTATAAACAATACCGGAGCACCCCATGGAGATACACAAGGCCTTATGAACCCTTAGTCAAGAAAATCCGTTAATTGTTGCTTCATTTCTTTCAACTCTGCCAGGGCCATTTGATATAAATGTATAGAAATAGGTCGAGTGTTAGCAAAAAAATCAACATCGAAATCAATTTCTTTTTGAGGAGCAATGGCAGGCAAGTCATTGAGAAACTCGTCAAATATAGGAACTAAATCAAGAGTAGGAACTCTGGACTCAACATTCATAATCTGGAAAACATGATATATGAACCCCTTGGAAGTCATTTTCATACTCCTTACAAAAGAGAAAAACTTACCCTTAAAAACCAAATTTGTTCCGTTCAACTCAATGATGGACTCATTACATACTTGGAACGTGACCTTATGGGTTCCACACTCAATAGAAGAATAAGATGCATGCAAGCAATTCATATCAATAATAACATCAAAATCGGCCATGTAAAGTTCAATAAGATCACGTGGAAACACGTTATGCAAGATAGACATGAAAAAAGTTCTCTAGACTTTCTTAGCTAGGATTGACTCACCAATTGGAGTATAAACTAAGGTTCTAACAAGACTTTGGGAG
>JAPFFP010000001.1:7305298-7325863 GCA_026153255.1 Solanum medicagineum
TGGAAACAGCCGCTTTATGTTTTTAAACATAGGGGTTAGGCTGCGTACATCCGACCCCCCCTCACCCCGCAATGAGCAGGAGCCTTTTGAGGCACTGGGGTATGTTGTTGTTGTAATGCGTGATTTAATGTTTTGAATAAAAGCATGAGATTTACAAAACATTTCCACTAAGTTGGGGTCTTAAGTTTAGATACTACTTTTAATTGTTAAATTAGTTAAGCCCTGAAGTTATTATGAAAATCTATGAAGTTCAAAATCTTGCTTTAAACTCGAGTAAAATATTAGTAGTGTTTTATGAATAATGAAGCTTGAAGGCAAAGATTTTAGACAGTTTGAGGAAAGTTAAGAGAAAGTTAAGTTGGGCTAAGTCCCAAAGAGAAGAAAGTAATACTTTGAGCAAGAATATTTTGTTAATTAATGAGCATATAATTAATAATTTTGGGAGTACTATTATGTACCGATATGAGTAAGAGTAATAATAGTAACTTGAATTCATAAACTACGTAGCCAGCGCAGGATAGGATTGTACCAAGGTACAACTCCTCACTTGCCATTGACATGACCCAGTTTTGGAATGGATCTACTCCCTTAGTTTTCGTTCCTTACCCCGGTAAAGTATGAGATGACTCTGGCAGTGTGGGAAAGATGTTGTATCATCATGAAGCTCATAGTAATGGTTGTCGGTTAGAGAAACTCCACAAGAAAGTTTATTATTTTACACACTGAGATTTATTATTTTTTTATTAAAGTATTTCTTTTTATTATGTTGCGTATTTAATTGAGTTGACCTATTTGCAAAGCTGATCATTAGAGTATCATAACGTTTATAGATTGAGTTGTTTTCATTAATGCATTAAAGTCAGCATTTCGTTATATTAAGTTGTACTTTTAAAAAAGTTCAAAAACATACGTTTTTACTTGCATGACATACTTTTTTCTATTAAGTTATCTCAAAGTTAAATTTTAAACTGAGTATCATATTCTAAATACTTTTTGGCCATTTTATATACCATACATTCATGATGCAGGTACATGTTTTAGAGATCCTCAGCAAGCACTTTGTTTAATATCTATTTAGTTACAGACAGTGGTGAGACGTCCTTACTTTCAGAGTAACCCTTTTATTTTAATTCATTCCTTTTTTTTATTGTCTTGAGGTATCCTTGAACATGTCTTGGCACCTTCTAGTGAGTTGATAGAGACTTCATAGACTGAGATAGATAGATAATAGTAGAGTCTGTCTTACTTTTAGAGTCAATTTTGAAAAACTAGTATTATTTATTTCAACTGAAACATTGAGTTATTTTAATAGAAGGTAGAAAAATTTTTTACATGAGAATTCGAATGCCCACTCGAGTATTTTTCTTTATTTTATTAAATTTTCCTCTAATTGTGTAAGTGAATTGAGCCAAGTGGCTCGTTTGGGAACCAGCAATGATTTCTGAGTGTCGGCCACGTCCAAGGTGTAGGCTCGAGGTACCACTATTAATCGAAAAAATGGCTTTTTAATGAAAGAATCAATTTAGACTTAATTAATTTAAGAAAAATTATTTTTTAAAAAAAAAATGAAAATAGAGTCGCCACTTAACTTTTTAAAGAAATTAAGAAAACTTAAAACTATTTTAAGACTCTAAACAGAAAAAATCCTAAAATTTCAGAGAAAATGATTAAGGGTTCATATTATTATTTTAAGAAGGTAATATTTAAAATAGTTGCTAACATGTGGTTATCCAATGATTAAACTTAATTTGACTAATTATTCAAAAAAATTGTTTTAGAACTAAATATAGAGTAATTTGAATAAAAACTTATTTGAATAAATTAGATAATTTATGAAGAAACTAAAATAACCCATTTTTTGAAAAGAGATCAATAACTTGGACCGTTTTGAAATAAATCAGAATTTTGAAAATGATTAAATAAAGTAAGACACACAATCATCAACAAAATAATTAACATAAAATAGTTCGTCATTTGGGGAATTTATTAAGTTAAGCTAAATAATAAAGTTAGTATTCACATAAACACTAACGTGTAAAATAAAATAAAAGAAGAGAGTTAAAGGGTTTGGGCTTTTGGCCCATTTCCATCAAAGGGAGTTGTTGCAATGTTCTGGGCTATTCCGCCCTTTTCCTGCCAGCATCGCGCCACTGGTGCACCATATATCGGTGTACACAGTAGCTTTTGGCCTCAAAATCTTGAGTATCGGTATCCTCAACCTATAAACCAGCTTCCCTAGACCTACTTGGGCCTTTATGGCCTCGAGAAATGCAAGGTAGGAGTCCTAGAAGACCCGGACGGACACATAAGAGCAAAAGAAAATAGATTAGGGATCCGACAAAGTATTTAAAGGGCTACAACTAAAATACATTTACTATAACAAGTAGCAAGTCTAGCACATTATATTTAAAAGGCAACACAAAATCTCACTACCTTTGGAATTAAGAATCAACACATAAAAGACTCATTATCTTTGAAACTAAAAGTCATATGAAACTCTTTAACTTGAGACTAAGAGCCAGCACATGAACCCATTATCTTTGAAACTAAAAATTGACCTATAAACCCATCAACTTGAAACTAAGAAAAAAAACACACAAAGTCATTGTCTTTGAAACCAAGAGTCAACACATAAATCTCATTAACTTAAGAATCAACCCATAAACTCATTAACTTGAAACTAAAAATTGACTCATAGACCCATATCTTTAAGACTAAAACCAATATATGGAACTCATTAACGTTACGACCCCCCCCCCCCCCCCCCAAAAGGAAACTAATGAGAAAAGAAATAAGAGAGCAACTTGATTCTAAGAGATGACAATCACACCATTAATGAAATTAAGATTCTAAGAAACAGAAACTTGAATGTGAATGAAATTATAATAAGATGCCCATTAAACTGAGTGAAGACCAATGCTAAGGTTTATATCTATTTTCAACCTCTAGAAACCAAAATAAAACAAGTTCCTGGTGCAATTTTTGTTTTCATGAACAATGATCAAACAACTAACCCAGGATACATGAGATGCCATATCATAGATGGCTAAGGAATAAATCACAACAGGAACATCCAACAATAAGGAAATCAAACATCTGAATGACAAAGACCAACATCAGATCAATGAGACACCTACAACAACTTCACAATATAACATTGCTATATCTAAAAGCTACAGATAAACAATTTTCTTCAGTTCACAACAAAGGTTTCAGCAATAAGACAAGATTTTTCCAGACTTTTACATATTTACGAATTGAACATCAAGAATATTACCTGTTGTGGAGCAATGAACTGAGCAGGCGAGCTTGACAAGATTTACCCACCTCGCTACTACGAGCTTGAAAATTAGAAGAGAAAAACTTTAATTTTTTGATTTTCGATTCTGGAAGTAGTAAAAAGGAAGCATTGTCTTTGAGAGAAGAATTCGACCAAAAAATCATACCCTTCAGCGAGCAAAACGTGGGGATTATATAGGAAACATTTAGGTCAAAATTATGGGGAACTCGTATGGGTTATGGATGATTTTGAATTGAACTGAGCATTAAGGAGGGGTCACTATCGCTTGCCACATTTTGATGCGGTTTCGCCGTTGATCATTGCAGGGTTGATTAGTTGCTATCATCCTTATCGTTTCAAGGGTTGTTTCCCGTTGAAGGAAGAAGAAAGGGGGAATAGGGGGTTTGCACGTGAGATGAACAGAAAGGAAAAAGAAACAAAAAGGAAGGCGCGTGAGTTTTATTTAGGTGTAGGTATGTATATGGGTGTTGTTTGTATATTGTTGAAAATAAAGGGTTAGGCCGAGTTTAGGCTGATTGGGCCAAATTTGGTATGAAATTAATCAAAAATTGATCTAAAAGGTGGCTGAAAACGAGTGGGGAAATGGTTTACAATTAGGCCACTTGAAATTGTAATTACGACCAATTAAGAACGTAGCCAAATTGAATTAATCGATAATTTGGCAACAAGACGAATAAGTACAAATTAATTAAACACCACTTTAGTATTAACAAAATGAAATAATTCATTTAATTATGAAAAAATTACTACTAAAATGAGAAATGATTAAAAATAAAAATAAAATCTATATGAGAACTTATAAAAATACAATAATTGAATACGTAACGCTTGAAATAAATGTATAACCTATAATATATAATCATAAATAAAATTAAAAGATTTATACCTAAAAAGTCACTTAAAAATATTTTAAAAAAAAACTAATTATTTTGAATTATTAAACATTAAAGGGCCCGATCATTAATTCATATTGTAGAGGGTAAAAATTGGATCAACACTGATAAACTTGATATCAGAGCACAGATTTCAAGTGTCCTAGAGTGTCTATGAAGTCGTGTCTATAGAATCTTATTTATGGTTGTGAGGGCTCCACTTCTATAAATGAGGGACTATTGATATTTAGGAAAAGTTTCTCTTCTCTCAGATTCTAAACCGTGCGATAGAGTTATTTCCTAAGTAATCTATGATGATTTGTGTGCTTCTCTAAGCCTTTTGACTATTCTCCGTTCACGAGGTGATAGAGGTAGCAATGTTCAAACTCTTACCGATGAGACTCCCAGAATAAGTAATTAGAATGGTAGAGAGATTGCATCGGGCTTGAGGGAAGTCGACTACTTTGCCAAGCTTATTTACTAGGAAAAGTGCATCATTACTCATATGAATCGTGCATTTGAGTTAGCTCTAGACATACTCAGACCCTCTTTTTCAGAACTTGCTTTCGATGTTACCCATGAGAGAGAAATTTATGTCTCTAAAGAGTTTAATGCTACCACTTAAGAGTGAGATGTGAGGTCTTATAAACCCTGAATAGAATTGAATCACCCTAGAGTTAGAAGGATGATGATGGAAAGAAAGGGACGAGATAGCAAGAGTGATGGTTGATTGAGGCTTGTAGTTAGAGTTATGTACCTATTGGGTAAGTAATAAGGTGATGAGTTGGTTGCCATAAGTTTGATAGAAGACTCGTATGTACCCTATGATTTCCATAATGAGGCATAGAGGAAGAGTTATTGTTAGAATGTGATAAAACGTGCTCAAACTAGAAGGAAATTTATGTTGATGTGTTATAGTATTCATACTACTGACGGTGAATAGTAGAAGTTGAATAGGGCAAAAGAGTGTTTCCAATGTGATAGATCTAAATTAGGCTAATGAATTTTAAGTGAGAGTTCATGAAATTCATCGAGTTATGAGCTTAGTTGGATAAGGAGGTATAATGAATATGTGAGCGTATTGAGTTGTAAGGAAGGGATGTGTTGATTGAATATTCGCTATCAGATTTTATTGGGCTTATGTTCCTAAGTTTTTACATAGTAGTTGTAAGTTGGTTTGATGTTAGAGAGCTATGTGATAGATGGACATGTTAGTACTAGACCCTAAGCTTGAATTTTGAGGAGTAGTGTGAAAGAAGAGATAATAACGTGAGAGTGATAGACTTAGCTGGAGATTTTCTCTAAGAGGCTTGCCATAGTGTATGAAGATACTAAATTGTAAGGAATGTGATGCTATAGGCAGGGTATAAGTGCCCCTTAGGTAAGACTCATGAAACGAGGATAACTTAATAGATAAGAAGTGGCTTGAGATGTGTACCTATGATTGTGTAAAGATATGTGAAGCTCTAAGTTGTGACTGCTATAAGAATCTAGATAGTATTTTTGAGTTGTCAATGTGGAGTAGGATGATGTAAGAATTCTTTATCATTCCTAGTAAATGAGTCGATCGGGGCTTATAGATAGATGATGATGAGTTCTCCGTAATAGTCTAAGTCTTATACCAATGAGTTTGTAGGAGCACCAGAGTTGAATGTTTGTAGGATAAAAAAAAGAAAGAGGTTAGATTACAAAAGTTGTGGACAGTGGTTATGTACGCCAATAGGAGTTGCAAATATAGGAAAATTTCCATAGAGACAGGAGGAAGCTAAGTGTGGTATTTTTGAATAGAGTCTTAGAGGATATTTTTATATATATGCGACTATATTGTAACAAAAGAGTTTAAAATATTCTTGTGGAGATTTGTATGTATAGCTTAAAAAGGTGAATTGATTCCCAAACTTAGAGAGACGACCTTTGAGCTAAGGGGGAGATGATGAGGTGATGAAATAGAGTAGACCTTGAGTTTTCGATAGAGATGCGCTGATCAAGATGAGATATCAATCCTTTTCCATCTCATATAGTCCTTATACTTCAGTCAAAGTGATATTTCGTTCTTGTCTGGTGTATGAGTGTCATGCCCATGGCCTAGTTCCATGCACGTCATGTTGATTCCGTTCATGTTGAGTTTCAAGGTAAGAAGTGATCTTACCTGATGGATCTAAGAGTTTCTAGTGATGTGTTCAATGAGATGTGACATGAGTTTTACACTGTGTATAGTTCTGTGGACTCAGAGTGAGTTTCGATAGCTGAAGGAGATTGTACTTCATTATGAATATGCTCAAATAAGATTTCTCGATTTAATCGTGCTAATGATCTTTCGTTCCCAGCCCTTTGAGTGATCCTACTTTCCGGTCCTGATAGAACGATTGATCATAGCAGAGGAGTGATGGTTGATGAGTCGAGAGTTTGATTGATTGAGTGATCTTTGGGAAGAGTTCTCATTTTTATTAGTGCCTTGATATATACCTTTACTCATCATTCGAGAACGAATGATCCCATTGGGGAGATAATGTAACTCCCCAATTTTTTTTAAAGCTGAGACTGAGCCATCCTTCACATGAAATAGGATTTTACTTAATGATTCTTATTGAGTATAAGTGTTAAAGTTAATTTCTTAATGTGAGAATAAAATTGGAGATGATCTAAGGTCACACGAACTCTTTAGTACGAAGTCAAGCTAAAAATTTTCTTAGCGTTTGAGATCTAACGTAAGATTTTATAAATATTAGATAGACCGGTGAACTTTAGGTTATATCTACAGGCTAGTTCAATTCCTAAGAATTTAAAGTATATTAGATGTGATTCAGAGTCATAAGGGATCTTTTACATCAAGCCAAGTCCAAAGAATTTCTAGCAACTAAGTTTTCATCTGAGATGATTGAAGGGTCAATTCAAATGATCATATCTCCTATATTATAGCCAATTAGGTGACTCGTATGTATAGTAAATCAAAGCTATATGAATTGTCTTTTTAGCGCATCAAATTTCACCTTAATCAAAGATCGGAGTAGAAAGCTATGACCATTTTAGTGAAGACGTGTAGAGTTGTCTGAAGGTCTGCGCCTGCAGTGCATCGCGGATCTGACGCGACCCTTACTGGATAAACTAATGACATTTTTTTCTTTAATTTTGAGGGTATTTTCATCCAAAAACCTTTGGTGGTCTATTTAAGGTCCCAAAACGCATAAAATGTCAGTCTTCATAATTAAAAAACCCTCTCCTTCATTCCTAAACATGAAAGCTCAAGAATCATCAAGAAAGTCATCAAGTTAGGATTAGTTTTCAAGATTACTCTTCAAGCTAAGTTAGTCTTCATAAATTTCAATCTACCTAACCCAAACTTCTTCATCTATTCACGAATCTCTAATAGAATTCTAAATCATGACCTAGGGTTTCAAGAAAATGAATTCCAAAATCCTAAGAAAGGATTTCTTGATTCTTATTTTTCATGAATTAGGGTTCTTCATCAAGAACTCCAAAGATTCTAAGTAAGAATTCAAGAATCAAGGAGAATTCCTTCAACCAATATCCTTCCAAGTTCTTTCACTTTAAAAGAACTACCAAGATCGAGGATTTTCTCCAAGAAAGCTAGTATTCATCATATTACGATTGTAATATCAATTTTTTAGGTATGTAAGTATACTCATAGAGTTTGACTAAGGTCATCCACGTACCCCACATGTTAATTCTTCATAACTAAGTTCAAGTAGAGTTTTACCCTAATTCTTGAATTCTAAATGAGTTAATTCCTCTTCCATTGAGTTAGGTATATTTGTACACTGGGATTGTTATTATTTTTATATTTTATATTTTTCTAATTTTCATTCGTGGATACTTTTACCATGAACCTTAATAGGTTGATGATCATGGCTTTCCTAAATATTCTTCAATATTGAGATTTATGAGTTTTTCATGCATTAAACAAGTATTTTAAATAAAGGTTTTGCACGTTCTAGTAAAGATAAGGACTTTTCTATGCATTGATAAAACAGTAATTTAAACTAATACTATATATGTATTTTATTGAGTCCAAAGAGTTATACTTTAAGGAACATATTTTGATGAGATAATGCGTGATTTAATGAGTTTTGAAGAAAAACATGAGATTTACTAAAATTTTCCACTAAATCGGGGTCTTAAGTAGAGATACTACTTTTAATGGTTAAATTAGTCAAGCCCTGAAGTTACTACGATAATCTATGAAGTTCAAAATCTTGCTTTAAACTCAAGTAAATTATTAGTATAAGTATTTTATGAATGGTGAAGCATGAAGCCTATAATTTTAGACAGCTTGAGAAAAGTTAAGAGAATGTTAAGTTGGGCTAAGTCCCAAAGAGAAGAAAGTAATACTTTGAGCAAGAATATTCTTTTAAGTATGAGGATATAATTTATAATTTTGGGAGTTGTATTGAGCACTGATATAAGTGAGGGTAATAATAATAACTTGAACTCATAAACTATGTAGCCTACGTAGGATAGGATTGTACCAAGGTACAACTCCACACTTGCCACTGAGATGGCTTATTTTGAGATTGATACCTTACCCCGGCAAAGTATGTGATGACTCTGGCAGCATGGGCAAGATGTTGTGTCATCATGAAGCTCATAGTAATGGTTGTCGGTAGAGAAACTCCCCAAGAAGTAAAGTTTATTATTTTATACACTGAGATTTATTATTTCTTTATTAAAGTATTTCTTTTTATTATGTTGTATATTTAATTGAATTGAGCTGTTTGCAGAGCTGAGCATTTGAGTATCATGATTTTTATATATTGAGTAATGTTCATTAATGAATTAAAGTCAGTATTTCTTTATGTTAAGTTGCACTTTTAAACAAGTTCAAAAACATACGTTTTACTTGCATGACATACTTTTTTTAATTAAGCTATATCAAAGTTAAATTTTAAAGTGATTAACCTGTTCTTAATACTTTTTGGCCATCTTACGTACCATACATTCCATGTACCATTGCCACTCGGCACTGTATCATTTCAAGATGCAGGTACAGGTTTTAAAGATCTTTAGCAAGCACTTCGTTGAAGATCTATCAGTCGCAGACAGTGGTGAGAGCTCCTTACTTTCAGAGAAACCCTTTTATTTTAGCTCATTCCTTTTTTTATTGTCTTGAGGTAGCCTTGAAAATGTCTTGGCACCTCCTAATAAGTTGATAGAGGCTTCATAGATTGCGTTAGATAGAGAATAGTAGAGTTTGTCTTACTTTCATTGTCAATTTTGAAAAAATATTATTATTTATTTCAATTGAAACATTGAGTTATTTTAATATAAGGTATAAAATTATTTTACATGAGAATTTGCACGCCCACTTGAGTACTTTCTTTTGTTTTGTTAAATCTTCCACCAATTGTATAAGTGAATTTAGCTAAGTGGTTCCCTTGAGAACCAACAATGGTTTCTAAGCGTCGGCCACGTCTAGGGTGTAGGCTCGGGGCGTGACACTATCTCCAGAATATACAAACAGACTAAAATCATATTAACTTATTTAGAGTACATACTAAAATAAGTAAAAGAGTAAAAGGTAACTATAAAACATCAAGTAGGAAAAAAGTAAAAGGTGTCCAAAGCACATCTCAAAAAATAGTAAAACAAATAGAGTGAATAAGATTAGGAGGAAGAAGCATTAGAGGGTAGCAACTGAGAAAGCTTTTGGAGTGTGACATCATGGGCAATATGCTCTCTCTGTAATGAGGCTTGCAAATCAGAGATTGGAGAGAGTAAAGCCCCCCTTTCCGGAGCAAATGCTTCATGAGCAGCAACCAACTCTGATGTCTTGGTCTGTAAGGCAGCCTCCAAATGTCTCACAGTAGTGTCCACAAGCCTCATAGAACCAGGTAGTGCAACATGGTTCACTGTCCTTAGAATGTCTTTAGTAGTCTGCATAGTCCAAACCTGCATAGGTATTAAGTAAGCCTCAAGAATGTCAACAAGCCAGAACCCATATGGCAAGGTATGAACATTTTTGTCTTGGATAAAAACCTGTTTCATGTGCTTCATGATTAGACTAGACAAGTTAATAAGAATTTCAGAGTCCAACAACTCCATAAGAGTTAAGTCAAGATAACTAGCCTCAGACCAATGCTCATTTCTGGGGATCAATATCTTATGGATCACATCAAAATACAGACGATGAAGAGGAGACATCGCACTGCCAAGAACATACCTGTATTGCATCAGATCAGGATGACCAGAAAACTTACGAGAAATGTCAAGACCAGAGGCTATATTTTCTAGAGGGGGCTAATCATGTCTCACATAGTGATCCCATCCAACATTAGGAATCCCCTAAATGTGAGAGATATTAGTAGTAGTTAAGTGAATAGGAAAACCTCGAACCAAGGTAGAGAATTGAGAACTATGCGCCTCTTGATGTGAAAGAATGAGACATCTGAAAAGATGTATGACAGATAAAGTAGAGCTCTTGCAGATTTGGCAGCAAAGAAGGGTATTGAAGAACTAAGTAAGAATAATCAGAACAGAGTGCCTGTTTCACTTATACAGGAGTTACTTTATGGCACTTATACTTTCATACTTGACAAGAGTGAAGTTAAAAATATATTGCTTTTGATCTCTGTAAGTTGCATACTAATATATACATATGTGATTGTTGAACAATTTGCATAAAATAGATGACGAGCAATTTCATGTGATACTAAGTTGAGAAGAATTTCAAGAAGGCAGAAGAAGGAGAGTCATTTTCTACCCAATTATTGAGGGGAGTTTATGCAATCTTAATCATCCCCAATTCTAACCTGATTTTTTCAAAGTGCTCTTTGCTTAATGGTTGAGCAAAGATGCCAACTATTTGATTTTCAGTAGGGTAGAACATTATTGAAATGAGACCTTTTTCAACATTATCACGAAGGAAATAATGTCTTATGTCAATATGTTTTGTTCTTTTGTGTTGCATTGGAATCTTTGATATATTAATGGCACTAGTATCATAAAAGATAGGAACACAACTAATATCCAGACCAAAATCCCACAGTTGTTGCTTAATCCAGAGAAGTTGTGCACAAAATGATCCTACTGCGACGTACTCAGCTCAACAATAGACAAGACAACAGAGTGTTGTTTCTTAGTAGACCATGAGTTAGAATTGTTCCAAGAAAGTGAGACATACCTTTTTTCTTTCAAATTGATTGAGTTTTTCTTGCATGGTAAATATTCAACCTGCATCCAATAAGTCTTCTCCCACCTTTTTAGGTTCCATCATTGACAAGAATGCCTGGAATGCACACAAATTCTTCAGTCCTGATCTGGTTGTGATTCCAAAGTTTAGATCAGTGAGGACATTTCCCATAGGATGTGAATCTTGATATTTGTAGCTGTTCACCACAAACCCTTGAGTTTGTCCATCAAATGCAGATTCTGATTAAACAGATTCTGGATTAGTAGATTGATAGTCTGATTCCATTGTTCCACCTGATTGTGTGCTCTCTAGTTGCTCAATAAATGGACCCAGATAGCATGACCTATTCCTTTGCATGGTGTTCTATTTCATAGTCATCCTGTATGTTGGTCTCAAACATAGAACTATTTTCATCAAAAACAACATAGATGCTTTCTTCCACAAATTAGTTCTTTTGATTTAGTACTTTATATGCTTTACTAAGAATTATAGCATAAGAAAATACCCTCATCACTCCTGCCATCAAATTTTTCCAAATTATCTTTACAATTATTATGAACATAGCATTTACAGCCAAAAGTCCTAAAATGGGAGATATTTGGCTTTCTTCCTTTGAGTAATTCATAGGGAGTTTTACCTCCTCTACTTCTTACCCTCATCAGTCTACACATGCCATTGTGAACCAATTCCAAGTACATGGTAGTACAGACCTAGTTTTTTGGCTTGAAAGATAATCTTACTTGCTTCCTACTTACACATGCATTGTATACTTTGTCATCTTTGAACTTAGTTTTAGGTAACCCTATAACCATGTTTGTTGATGCCAGTGTATTCAATTGCTTTGAACTTGCATGTCCAAGTCATTTATGCCAAAGTAAGAGATCATTAGAAATAGCACTCAACCATTTCAAATGCATACCAAGCATCCCCATGATGTCATCCTTATACAAATCTTTATGTTTTTATGCAATTAAAACTATCTCTTTGGTGTCCAGCTTTTTAACCTTGCAACTTGCATAAGTGAAAGTCACTTTGTTACCTTTGTCAAAACAGTTGAGATATGCTCAGCACATTGTGCTTCAATCCATCCATGTGATAGACTTCTTACATGGCCCTTGATTCACTTCCTCCAATCTTTCCAACTCCAACAATAGCCCACTTTTTTCAATCTCCGAAGTTTCCCCCTTTGAACGGTGCTAGTGAAAGGAATTTGTGTTTATCATTAGTCATATGTTTTGAGTAAGCACTATCCACGTACCAATGCTTGCTTCCTTTCACTACAACCTGCAAAATAGTTCAAGGGTTAGTTTCAAGAACCCAGACTAGCTTGGGTCCTTTCTTGTTGTAAAACGGATGAATTAGATCCCTACTTTCCCAGCTTGGCAACATTTTCCTTAACCTTTCTTTTATCATTTTTAGTCCACTTTATATTCAGAAGGTTTGTGTTCATGGTCCTAGCTTTTTTTGCAATTGGACACTCAGTAGTTGGGTATCCAATCTTTCCCAAAGATAACACAAGTCAGTGGTACTGACATTCTCCTGGTAGAACCCTATTCCAACTTTCTTATTATGAGTCCTACTTCCTAGATGGTTCACTATTTTTGAAGATTAAGTCCAACTATTTGCCCTTTCTAGATCCATTTTTAAGTTTGGAATTTCCTAAGTCAATTTTCAAAGCTTTTCTTTTTCACCAAAAACTCACTTTTGAATTCTTTTAAATCAATTTCAACCTTTTGATGTTCGTCACTCATTTTACTCTTACTTTTCTCAGTGATTGGCAATTTCAAACCCTCAGATTTTACGTTTAGCACAAGTGCATCAAGCTTTTTAACCTGTTTCTTCAATCTGTGATTCTCTTCAATAGCTTCATTCAGAATTTTTTTTTTACCTCAAGACATTCAAACTTTTTTTATTAGAAAAGTCTTTAATCAGTTGATCCTTTTCATTTGCTACGCCTTGAAAATCATCTATCAACTCATCCATTAGCAACATTAGCTTTCTTTTAGAAAAAAGATGCAACTTTTCTTTTAGTTCAAGAATATTTACTTTATATTTACCATCATCTTCAAGATCTGAATCCTCAAAAGCCTTGAATGCAGTCTCATCTACGTTTTTAGCTCTCGATTCCTCGAATCCTGAGCCCTAAGTAGCCATCATAGTATACTCCTCTTTCTCCTTTTGCTTTGCAGCTTTGCCTCTTAATTCTTCCCCAGTTCTTTCTTTTCTCCACCCAATTTCTCATTGTAGACATTGTTTGATATGGTTATAAGATTTTCCACACTTGTAGCATCCTGATTAGTTTTTGTCATCAGACCATTTTCTGCCTCCTGAGTCATTGGACCACTTCCTGCTACCTATTTCTCTTTTGTTTCTCCCCTTCCCTTTCTTGAGAAATTTCTTGAAATTCTTTGCTAAAAAGGCTATCTGATCCTCGTCTAGATCTGATCTCCTATCATCAGAGGCTACCTTTAATCCTAGTTATTTTTTTACAATTGCTGCGTCTTTCTATTGATCCTCCATGTTCATCTCATAAGTCCTGAGATTTCTTACCAGTTCATTCTAGGTTATGGTCTAAATGTTCTTAGCTTCCCTAATGGAAGTGACTTTCACATCCCACTTACTTTGGGTAAAATCCTCAAAACTTTATCCACTTGTTCCTTGGTAGTGAGAACCTTTCCCAAGGATGCCAGTTAATTGATGAGAAGTGTGAACCTCTGTCCTGCAGTGACTTATTTTCGTTCATCTTGAAGGTTTCATATTTTGTGAATAGCATGTCGACTCTGAACTTCTTGACTTGAGTAGTTCTTTTATGTCCAATAGTCAGAGCATTCCAAATTTGCTTAGCAGTAGTGCAGTTTGATATCCTATTATACTCATCTGGTTCCAGTCCACAAACCAAAAAGTTTTTGGTTTTAGCATTCTTCCTTAAAGCTACAAGGTCATCAGCAGTGAACTCCCTTCTTTCCTTTGGAACATGTTTACCTTCCACAGTTTTCGTTAGAATAGTTGGTCCCACAGTGATATTATCCCAGAGTTCTTAATCCTCACCTTGGATAAAGTCTTCCATCCTAGCTTTCTACCATCTGAAGTGAGTCCCATTGAAGAGTGGTGGCCTCACAAACGATTGTCCTTCTCCTTGTCCAAGAGGTGATGTAGTGTTCATCATGATCGATTCTTAGGTGTTGGCCTTGAATAAGAAAACCTGCTCTGATACCAATTGAATATTTGCACAAACTATAGATTTGCCTAATTATAGAACCAAGTTTGCAGACTTGTTTCGGAGAAGTAAAAGCAGATCAACACACAGAATTTTAACGTGCAAAATACCCGGCTACAAAGGTGAAAAAATCACGATCTGTACCCCTACAAGATTTTTCTCCAACTTCACTAAATCAAATGACCCTCAACAAAAGATTACAATTCCTGGTAATCTAAGAATCAACAAACTTCAAACAATTCCAAACTACACACAAACCTCCCAAGATTTATGTTCCAAGTCTTTAAGTTGTCCCCAACTTGAAGACTATACCTCATTTCAGTTTATAGATCACTGAACTAAGCAATATATTAAGACTCAACAAAAAAGTGAAAGGCTTCCTAAACTAGGGCTCAACAGGGAACCAGATCTTCCAAGTGTTTCTTAACTGATCAAGACTATAATCACACAACTCTGCTTTTATTGCGCTCAGTCTCGATGCCTTCTTTTCAGTCTACTCTTCTGTTCAATCATTTTCCTCGAAGAGTTCTTCTTCAAGTTAGACTTCTCATGTATCCCACTTCTTGTTGTAGTAGAGTTCTTCATTTATTAGAACTCATTCTTACCACCAACTCTTTTTGTCATAGAATTATATATCAGATAGAACTCCACAGTATCCATCTTTTCGTCATGCGTTATTGCTGAACTATACTTCTTTAGAGCTTATCCCAAAGGAATTTATCTATTCTACAATTGTTGTTGACATGTCTGAACCTCTTTTAGGAACTGCGCAAGAGAACCTAACTGATCAACTTGTTTCATGTTCTTTGTCCATCATCAAAACTGCCATGTCCTCAACAGTGACAAATGTGACTACACCACCTCCTGATAAAGGGAAGACAACATACTAGAGGGACATCCTTTTACTGCAGTCTTCCTATTGGACATAGGTTTTTCTTTGTTAGGCCAGAGAACATATCTTATTTTAAATTTTATATAATATTATTATTGTCATTATATAAGATAAGTACTTCTCTATTTAATGTAGTTGAGTTGAGCATTTTTAGTTCATTGATTTTACAAAAAAGGGTCAATATACTTTTAAATTGTGCAAAATTTAACAAGAAATGTTATATGTAAATAATCTAGTCTAAAAATTTATCTATCATGGATAGTTTGGTCAAAAAATGTCACTATTGTTGCTAATTGGGTTAAAATTTTCCTTTTTTTTTATGAAACACTATTACTCAACAGAAAATAAGAGCTTTAGTTTCAGCTCATCGGGATAGGGATAGGGAAAAGAGAGATTTTCGTCATTTGTGGATCACTAGGATAAACGTAGTAATTCGCGAAAGGGGAGTATCCTATAGTTATAGTAGATTAATACACGATCTATACAAGAGACAATTGCTTCTTAACCGTAAAATACTTACACAAATAGCTATATTAAATAGGAATTGTCTTTATATGATTTCGAACGAAATCATCAAGGAAGTAGATTGGAAAGATTCCAACAGAATAATTTAAATTGAGTTACCCGGAGAATGAACTCCGGGAAGGTAGAGTAGAAATTAGTATGAGAAAATATGCTAAAGTAGTCAAAATGAATGAACACGTTCAATTCAATAAAAACAGATTTTTTTTTTCCGATTCATTTTTTTATTACGACATGATACAAAAATCTAGATTCACTCAAATCTAGATTCTTGTAATTATTATTCAAGTGAAGAAAAAGTAAGCCTATTTATTTTGGGCTTTAAAACCAGTAGTTCTAGTGTTCGACTCGGTTCTTTCAACAAAGATCAAATACGAGCTTGTTTTATAGCAAGAGTAATTAATCGTTGTTGTTTCAAGGTCAATCTATTCACACGTCTTGATAATATTTTTCCTTGTTCACTAATAAATTGACTAATTAAACTCATGTCAATTCGATCCCCCGATTGAATCGGGGGCAAACGCCTATGAAAAGATCGCTTGAATTTAAGAAAAGGTCGCTTGGATTTATCCATGGTTTGTTTGTTTAATTTATTCCTTATCCCTAAAATCCTATTTCTTAATTCTAATTCATTTTAAATCCACCCAAAATAGGATTTTTAAAAAATAGGATTTGTTTATTTTCTATTTAAATATGTTATATATATAATTATGTTATATATAATGTCATTTTTTTCCCTTCCTTGAAAGGGTAAAACACAGGTACTTGGTTCGCCCTATTTCTTTACCTCCCCATGAATCGTATGTTTGTAACAATAGGGACAAAATTTTTTCAATTCAAATCGATTAGGCATATTGTGCTGGTTCTTTTGAGTAATATATCTGGAAATACCTCTTGATACCTTATCAATACTGTTTCGGACACAACTAGTACATTCCAAAATCACTGTTACTCGAACATCTTTACCCTTGGCCATGAACCTCCTTTGGATTTTTGATTTACTCAACTCTTCTATTTTTGATTCAAAACAAAGAAAGGATAAAATCAAAATTACTAACTTGAAATCCAATTCAAAAAATTAAATATTAAAATCAAGAAAATAAAGTAATAGTAAAGCAAAGTCACAGTACAATACAACTATTTTTCTAAACTATATTTCAAATTGAAGTAATCATTTAAGTATCTTGTATAATACTCTTTCCCTAGACCCCTATTTTCTATTCTATCCCCATTCCTCTATGATTAAAATTCAGGTTATTCGAACTTGAGCCCGAATGTTGAATCCACTTTTTTTATTCTTTCTCTTTCCCCCCTTATTCTAAGAAGGGAAAAAAGAGAAAAGAAAATTCAACACAAAGTGGACAAAAGTCCTACTCCGATATGAGGAGAAGAGATATTGAGCTTAAGATTGGTGACTGGGTTTACTTGAAAGTCTCACCCATAAAGGTTATGGTTCGGTTTGGCAAGAAAAGGAATTTAAACCCAAGGTTTGTGGGTCCTTATAGAGTTTTGAGGAGAGTGGGTAAGGCGGCATGTGAGTTGGAGTTGCCTATGGAGTTAAATATGGTTGATCCAGTCTTCCATGTGCCCATGTTGAAGAAGTGTTTGGGTGACCCAAGTGCTATAGTGCCACTAGATATTGAGGGTGTTATAGAGGATAATTTGACTTATGAGGAGGTCTCGGTGGAGATTTCGGATAGACAAGTGAAGAGGTTGAGAAACAAAGAGGTACCTTCCGTCAATGTTGGAGGAACCAACAAGTTGAAAGTGCCACATGGGAAGCCAAGGCAGATATGAAAAAGCAATATCCATATCTCTTCTACTCTACTCAAGCCGAAGATACTAATTTAAATTCCCTATATGATTTCAAGTATTAAATTTCAACACTCATGTCATTTTGCATGCATTCTTGTTCATGTTAACAAGTTTATTGTGATTTTTGATATTCATATTGAGATTTGTTAAAATAATGTTTAATCTCATCTATTACATTCATGTCGGACTGAACTCTTCATGATTACTTCTCGTTTGCATGTTTCTATGACATTCGGGGATGATGATCCCAAGAGGAGATACTGAAACGCCCTAAAAATGTGCATCGCATTGCCCATAACTGTAATTCTCACATACCTCAAAATACATGAGTGATATCAAAAATCTGACTTCATATTTTCATTCAAGGGGCGACATTTAGTAGGGAATGGGTGTAACCCGGATTTTGAGGACCCGTAGCGAAAAATAATTTTCGCTAATTTTCAATTTCAAAAGAGCACATCTGTTCCCTAGCTGCGATGTGCCAGGGGTGCAGAGTAGTGTAAAATGTTCGTGCGCGATAGGACCATGTCACGCTAAGGACACGGACCAGTACAAAATTTTCCTTACTTTTTCTGTTTCGGCCACGGGCATTGGGGTCATAGCCCCATGCCCACTGAAACGTGAAATCACTCATACTTTGCCATTCTTTAACTCACAAAACCCTCTCTTAAATCTCTCTAAGACTCTATAAATTCTCTCATTTAGATCTAAGGATCTCAAAATCAACTAGAAGTCAAGGAATCATTTCAAGCTCTAACATTACTTCAAGTTCATCTTCAAGTAAATCAAGGTTTAAGATACGTGGGTTTCATCCATTGGGTCTCTTTCACCCATTGTGCCCAACCTTTCCTTTTCATGAAAATTGCATGTTTTCAAGTTGTATTACCTATAGGTATCTTTATTATGAATTATGAGCATAAATTATGTTAGAATTTTATGAAATATTGATTTACTATGCATGACTATCTATTCCAAGCTTATACTATGAATTGATCTTGTCCATTGAGACTATGCATTTTTTGAGATATGAATCTATGAACTATTACGAGCTTTAGTGATGGATTTCAAAGTACCCAACATGAGGGTTTTACTACATATTGGTGGGTTGTTTTGCATTAAGCTTACTCATCTTATTTCACTCTTGAATTGCATGAGTTTGAACAAGTATCATGAACCCATCGTGTGTTTGATAAAGTGTCAAGTCAAGAATTCTCAAGCTATTGATGATCCATTTCATGATTTACAAGTCAAGTGACTTCATGATGATTAAGGGCTTTCAAGTATGTATTAAATCATAAAACGTATCTATGGTTTTGCAAGTATCAAGTTAAGCCATACTTCAAGATTTTACCTCTTGTGAGCCATTCATGTTAAGCGAGGGTTCATGTATGATTATGATCTACTCTCATGTTCAAGTTAGGCTCACTACTAGAGGTCAAGCATGTTTCAAAAGCTATTTATGTCATGTTTCCATATTTCTTATAAGTTATACAAGTTGTATTGTTTCAAGTATTCCGTGGGATTTGACTTAGCGCCGATTGAGACTTAAGATGGGGGCTCGACTCAAGAGGTCCTTATATAATGTCTTTAGTCTAAACTAGATAGTTGCACGTAATGATAGATCATGGCCATATTATTAAAAGCTTGTGGGGTGTCACTATATGATTATGATTATTACCCTTGCTATACTAGGGGATCCATCTAGTTCATTTTATCATGTTTCGTTTGCCTTGGCAAGTAGACTATACTTCATCGGGTGGTGTCATTCCCGGTCACCTGAACTGAGGGGGTGTCAGGCCTCGGAGTCCAAGTCGTAGCTGCTTAGTCTATGTCAGTTGAGGTCACTTCTCACATATGTGTGCTATATATATTGTGAAAGATGAATGACTTACAAGCATATTTTATTATGAGCATTGATCATGCATGCCATATTGAGATTATATATCTATTGCTTATGATTATGCATTTTGACTATATTGGCTTATGTTTTGTTGCATTGCATCCTGCATACTTAGTACATTCAAATATACTAATGCATACTTTATGCCTACATGATATCACCATGTAGGGACTGGAGCTCCCTTCGATCATTCTCCACGTGGCTAGTTTCGGTACTTCGGAGATAAACATTGGTGAGTCCTCAAGTTCGAGGACACTATCTATATTACTCTTACTATTTTGAGACTTCATTATGTTGAACGCATGTTATTATAAGGGTGAGGCCAGAAAGTGTCTTGTCCCTTGCTCCATTCCAAGTTAAGAGGTATTGTTGGATATTATTGTGTAACTATGCTATGAGATTGACTCTTTTACGCTTTAATGAATCTCAAGATTTTCCTTAGTCCCACTTCTCATTTTATTTTATCTTTTGTTGTTGTTTATTTTGCTTCCACGACAAAGGATGCGTGATTGATATGCTAAAAGACTTGTTTGGGTGCCTTTGGGTTCCTATTCGCCATGTCACGTCTAGGCCCTAAGCTTAGGTGGTGACACCTAGCCCCTAAATGGACCATATCACTAGGGGGCTAGGTCGGTATAGATGGCTTCAGAGCAAGTCTTGTGTTAGTCTTGTTGGTCTGGATCAGAGTTTAACTGAGTTAAGCAAATCACGATGAGGTGGGGCAAACCTCAGTACTAACTCTAGGCAAATCTTATACAGTAGGGCAAACCTCTGCGAGGACGCTGAGTCTATAGAGGAGGTGTGGATAACAACCCATCTTTAATAGAAGTCCTATATTGGTAAAACACAAGAGAGATATTGGGTATATAAGTAAATAGGTCTTACCTAGTAGTGACGCA
>JAPFFP010000001.1:7328284-7353721 GCA_026153255.1 Solanum medicagineum
ATGTTTTTTTAGTCACAGTCCAAACTTTTCTTTTCCTGTCATTACTTAACTCTTTTTAACTCTTAACTTTTCTGCTTTTCCTATAATAGCCACCCTCAACTTGGGCTTTTAGCTCGAGTAGAGGTGGACAATGTCTTTTAAAAGGACCAAGGCCACACCAGCCACTCTCAACTTAGGTTTTTAGCCTGAGTTGAGTTTCACATTGTCCTTGGAGAGAGCAGGGCCAAAGTAAAGGTCTCTAGAGACATGAAGGGGTGAGCTGGGTGATTACAAAGAAAATGGGTCTATTTAGGCTCAAGTTTTTGTTCAAAAGGGAACAATTTCATTTGGATGGTTCATTTTAGGCTAAGTGACTTATCAATAAAAATGGCCAAAGATCCTATCCTAATCCAGTCATTTGATTTGCTTTAGTAGGACTAACTAGACAAGTTCTAGCTTAAAAATGCAATGATCGGATTTGAAACAAATTAGCTCACCACACATGGCACATCCCCTACACTACATAGCACTAAAAAAACAAGATTATGCTTCATTCATCAAGCTACCAAATCAACAATGTATACAATGCTTTACAAGGATCAACACAAGTTATTTAGGAAGGCATGCAGGCACACACAAAGTTACCAATCTCGAGGCATTTTCCACACAAATACATAGGTTACTATAGACTCCTACAGACACACATATTTATACGAATGAAACAACCTAAACATGCTAGTTCTACTAAATAATATATTTGGCAGAAAAGAAACATGGCAAGAAAAACTCCGAAGTGGTAAGATACCCCACCCCCTAAAAAAATATAGTGCAGTTCCCTCACTACACTGAAGCCATAAAATAAAGTATGACAGGGATTGGTTTGCCTATCAGGATCGGACCCTCCAACAGGGTCCCTATCATCAAACGTCGAGCAGGGTCCAAAAGTGCTCCCAGAGGCTCCAGCCTTCGCTGGCTCCCATGCAAGTCTCTCCTTCTATTCCTATCGATGGCTGCCCGCCACTGGGCCTTTATGGCTTTATGCAAGTGCTTTTCCTCTGTCGCTTTCTGATTTGATGGTGGGCTAACTCATTTAGATCGCCTTTTGCTTTTTTTATTTTTTCTTTGGATCAATATTGGGTGGCACTGGTATGGTAGGTGGTGCTTCCTGTGCCTCATCAAAAGACAATGCCACAATCGGATGCATCAATGAGTTCGGTGGTACAGGTGGTGCAACATTATTTTTCCGGGCAATCAAATGGGCTATTTTTTTATTTTAACAACCCTTGTCGTAGTTCAAAGGCTAACCAACACCCCAGGCCCTAGCATAAATAATAAAACAAATATAAATACAATGGATTCATTTCTACAATTATTTTCAAATAGAAGTCACCTCCTACCTCGGAAGACTCTCAAATCTACTGTTGAAGTATCCCTTTAAACTATTGACTTAGTTCTTAATAGTAGCAATATATTCTCTAAGCTTAGCTCGAGTATGCTCCTCAACTAGTTATACATGGGAGTAGACAACTTGGGGCATGCAGTCAACCACTTGATCTACAATGGCTCATGTCTAACATTGGTCCGTCACCAACCTGGAGAGAAACTCATATGGAATATGTATAAACATACCTGGTCCATGCTGCATAGGAGGTAGTGCACGACCACCCACAGCTGCTCAAAAGCCTGACCTGATGGTAGGGTAGTAACAAACCCTTTAAATGGTAAGGGATGTTGTAGAGCTGCCTGGGGAAAAATAGCTAGACCACATGGCCTATTAACTTTATTCCTACAGAGTGGGTTGTTGACATCTTTAATCAAAGAAATGTTTGCTACTTTTGTTGGGTACATCTTGTGATCAACATATTAAGTAGTTGGGATGTGAGATTGCCGGTGAAGAGCCCTAATCAAGCAAAGGAAGAGTAGTATCGCTTTGTCATTCAGTGCTCGGTCCAACATCTTAGTGGTGATGATGCACATTCACCCCATATCGTGTCATAAGGCAACCGACTAGGGAGGCTTGTGATGTCGGCCAAGCTACACATCATTTTTTGAGGCTAATGTGGTTGTTTTCAAGATATAGAACCTAACCAAGGTTAGAGTCAAACCCAAGGGAATATGGTAGACTCAGAAGAATTCAATTTTGCAATTTGGGTTTATTAACTAACTTACCACCCCCCCTCGGGGGGGGAGGGGTCATAATCACTAGTAAAAATAACTTTAAACTAAGACAAGTGCTTAACCAATGAGAAGAGAAACTAGGGTATTGTGATCCCCATGATTCCTAAACTTAGTATCACTAGATAACTGAACTCTTTTCTACTCTGCAACATGCCGAACGGTAAGTTAAGTTCACCAAGCCTTTTCCCAGTTAAGAGGTGAATTTTACAATGTTATTTGGTCCATCTCCATAGTGTGATATTAATAAACCTTACCTATTGTCCCAGTACAACCTCCCCTTGGCCCAGTTCAGTTGATTAGACGAGAAACATAGCATCAAATTCTGTTATTTAATCTCTTTTCTTATTCATTACTACCTTGGTGTAGTTACTAACACTAAATGGGTTCTAATATTGGCTACCATTAAAAAACGTCAAAATGAGGAGAGTTAATAAATACATGCATGGACACTTTTTAAGAATTACGAATTATCTAGTTTTACCTTGTCAGTTCTTCATAGTTCTCACAACCCTAGTTGTGGATATAGGTACTCATCATTTGAGTAAATGCAAGACTTATGAATTTAAATAACATTATTAAGCACTTAAACAATTGAATTAAGCAAAAAAAATAAAATGCAAAGCTTCAATGAGAATTACAAGATTGTAATTAGAAGATGAAATTAAAGTTTACAATTGTTTCTCAAACTCTCCAATGTTTTGCTCTACTATCTCTCTCTCCTCTCCTAAGATAAATAACCTAAAAAGCTATTTATAATGTTTAAAATACAAATCCAAAAAAATAGGATAACAGGGTCGGTAGGCTCCACGAGGTGCTCTACGGGCTGTATAGTGATTTATGGCTCGTAAATCTATTGCTGGAATTCTAGACTTGGTTTCCATGACACCCCTCTACGGCTTGTGAAAGGTTCTATAGCCTGTAAGGGGTTTCATCTGATGTAATTTCTGCAAGTCTTCACTTTCTGATCCTTAGGATACGAGACTTGGTCTATGACTTGCAAAGTGTTCCATGACTCGTTTGCTTGTTGGAAGACAAAACTTTAGAAATCTACCCTTCACTGGAATTGCATATGAAACCTACTTCATGGCCCGTAGAATACTCTTATGGAAAAATCAACAACTTCTGCATATTTTGCCCAAACAATTGTGCCAACCCTGAAATCCTGCAAAACAAACACAAAAACACATCAAACCTACTAGAATCACATTAAAAACACACAAAATTCCATGTTTTAAGCATCAAAAGTGTTATATTTTAATAGCACATCAAAACCCTCAAATTAATATTATTGCTTGTCCTAAAGCAGCAGACTCGATCTATATAAGCAACACAGTAACAGACAGACCTTAACCTAATGGCATACATCTTATTAAACTTAAGCACAAATACCAACACCACTTTCCAAAACACAACCAGATAGCTATCCAACAAACCAATATAGACTAATGCATGTGACAATGCAGCTATGACAAGCGAGGTACAATCAACAAGCCACAATCACTGGATAAGTATAATGTTAACAATGCAATGCAAGTGCCCTCACAGAAAAAAGTCCCATATCTCACTCTCAATGATGTTTTCATGTACAATTCTGGGACTGTGCAAAATCACTCTCTTACAAAAGATATTCATGTATCATGCTCAATACCACATGCTTGCCTCTATACTCATGACTAAGACCTTTGACTACTTGGACTAGGATCACTTTAGGACTTTACAAGCTTGTAATGTAGGCTCAGGGGGCTTTGGAATGATATTTTGGGAAGAAGTGAGTAAAGGCATTCCTTGATATGATATTTTTCTACCCTACCAACACTGTTTCTTTCATTCCATTCTCCGTTCCTCCTATTTCAAGCTTTTATGGGTGCTTTCTTTTCATTTTTTCAACTTTTTGGCCTTGTATTTACCGTTCATTTTTCTTTGTAGTTCATAACTAAGACATCACTCATTTTTCATACACCCAGTACACATTTTTATTCCTTTTCTATGTATCACTAACTTTCTCCGTATTTTGTGTTTTACCCTTACACCAGCCACCCTCAACTTAGGCTTTTGGCCTGAGTTGAGGTGCACATTATCCAAGGCTATTTTTGGTAGCCATCCTGATCTTAGGCTTTTTGCCTCAATCAAGGTACACAATATTCAAGGAAGGACCGGGGCCAGTTTCAGGATTTTTCAACTAATAAGGCTAGGGCACTTAGGTTTTTAGAAAGAAGAGGTATATGTGAAAATGAACGACGACTGCCAATATATGTCATGGTAACAAGAATGTACTTTTCTAGGGTATATCAAGGTTTAGTTTTGGTTTATATTTCGTCGACAATTCCTTCTTTGGGCACATCTTTGTGAAAAGATTATAATTTTTTACATAAGGATTCAGAAAATATTGGATCGCCACCCACAAAAGCAAATTGTTGATAAAACTCAAAAATGTAATTTTCTTTTGACCCAAATTTTTCTCTCCTTATCATCTAGAAAAGACTATTTTTTTAGGATACATTAGGGTCAAGGGAGATTCTGCACATTTGATTGGTTATTTAGGCTCAGTGGACTATTATGAACAATGGCCTAGGATCCTTTCCTAACCAACTAACCTAAAGTCTAAGCCAGAGTAACAAGCCAAGTTCAAAATTGAAACATAGTACATGAATTTAGCATCTTAAGCTCACAATCACATGGAACTAATTACATTATCATAAAGACTCTCAGATCATGCTTTTCATTTCAACTTTATCCTCACATATTAAAACAAGCACTGTCGACACAGTTAAGCATGTGTGGTTGCTATCTAGACTAACTAATCAAAATGTGGTGGGTATCATTTTTCATAAAAAAAGGCACAAAAATACACATATGCCACAGATATATGTACTATATACTACTCATACTGCCTAAACATCCTAAACATGTCGGATACAGGAAAGAAAACTCCTAGGATTCAAAAATTGGTAGTTAGAGGCCAAGGCTACTCAGGCTTCACTAAGGCCTATAACTACCCACGCCTGGCGAGAAAGTGGTGCTTTGTCCTCAATGCACATAATCAAAACAAAGTAAAATACTAGGGTCAAATGACTTTATGAAGGAACTAGGAAAATCTTGAGGAACAAAGAAAGAACTTTGTATTAGAGAACTTGGAAGCTTTACAATGCTTTGGTTGCGGTTTGCTTTCCTTGATGGTGAAAATGAGAGCCTAGGGGTGGTATTTATACTAGTCCCCTCCTTAAATGGATGGCTATGATCATTCTGGTCCAAGGGCTACAAATGCTCCTCTGGAAAGTTCCTACAAAAATATCTAAGATATTTACAAGGAAAGACTTTCTCTACATTTGTCTTGAGTCTTCTGGAAGCTTCCAGGGCCTTCTTGCAGGATCTACATATCTCTAGGGAATTCTAGAGAATTCCAGAGTGCTCCAGCTTACCATGGACAATTTTTAAGGCATTTTCGGACAGAATTTGGACAGCTTGTCACATTCTCCCCCGCTCAAGCCAGTGACGTCCTCGACGCATCCTTCTTATAAGGTTTGATAAGGTCCTGGTAGTCCTACAACAAAAGTTCATGCCCCCATCTTGCTTCACTATCAGGAGATCCCTTCTATTTTACAAAGTACTCTGTTTAGCTTGGATGACTCTCTCATCTAGGAACGACTCGGTGCACAATAATCTCTTTCACTTCTCGTTCTAACACCGTGGTGATGGCTGTAGGTGCTCTTTTTGACTCTCCTAGGCTTGGATCATCCTTATCTTGATGGTATGGCTTCAGTACACTCACATGGAAGACATGATGAATCTCTAAGTGCGAGGGTAGGGTCAGGCGATAGGCTAGCTTTCCAATGCGTTTCTCCATTGGAAACGACCCCTCATTGCACCTTACTAAACCCCTGTGTACCTTGGCAAATCATCTGCTTTGATGAGGAAGGAGCTTCACCATGACTAAGTCACCTTCCTCAAACTCTTAGTGTCGTCTCTTGGCAGACTTGTAGGCTGAAGGATTTGGCCCCTTAAAACCAATGCCATTAGTTTGTGGCATCATTGATTATTGCCCTGTTGCTAGCTCAAATGGGATCGCCCAGTTGACTCACTTTTCTGCAGATTGTATGAAAACTGGGTAATATCTAGAAGTTGGGCCCAATTCTTTTGGTTGGCACTTACATAGTGCCTCACGCACAGCTTTAGTAAAGCATTCACCCTCTTAGTTTGGCTATCCATTTGAGGGTGAAAGCTTGTAGAAAAATTGAGCTCAGACCCCAAGATTTTAAAGAGCTCCATCCAAAATCTTCCCGTGAAACGTGTGTCTCGGGCGATTACTATTGTCTTTGGGATGCCCCAATATTACACCACATGTTTAAAGAATAATCTGGTAGTATCTTCAGCATTGAACTTGGTCAGAACTGGTACGAATACTCCATATTTGCTGAATCTGTCCACGATGACCAAAATATTGGTGCACCCCTCTAATTTTGGCAAGCATGTGATGAAGTCCATATGGAGTGCACCAAGCGCCTAAACATCATTCTTTAGATCATCTGGACTCTTCATAGAGTGACAGATATTGAAGACAACTTCTTCATCATTCAATCTAAACTTGATTTGACCAGCTTCCATATCTACTAATGCTAGACTAGTGGCTAGGAATGACCTGCCCAAGATAATTGGGACGTCAAAATCCACTTCGCAATCTAGGATCATAAAGTCTATGGGGAGTATGAACTTCTTAACTTTAACAAGAACATCATAAAGTATCCCTGCATGCTTTTTCACTATGCGATCAGCCATCAATAATCGCATGCTCATCAGAGTAGGGGCTCCCAATCCTAGCTTCTTATAGAGCGCAAGGGGCATCAGATTTATGATGGTACCAAGATCAGATAGTGCCCTTGAGTATTCTACATCTCCAATGGTGCATGGTATGGTAAAAGCGTCGAGATCTTCTAACGTTTGAACCAAGGACATCGTAGCAATTGTACTGCAGTCTTGAAACTCTTGGAAGAGCTCCTGACCCACAGTACGCTTCTTCGTGACCAGATCCTCCATGAACTTTGCATACCTTGACATCTTCTCCAATTCCTTAATGAGAGGGATGTTAATAGAGAGTTGTTTTAGCATGGAGAGAAAGTTCTTGAACTTTACTTTCTCCTCCTTCTTTTTAATTCTCTGAGGGAAGGGAGGATGAGACCAAGGAATGGGTTTTAGCTTCTATGGCGTATCTGCAACTTCACTCACCCCATCCTTTCCGTGATCATATCCGGTATCTTCATCCTTGACCTTAACTATCTCCTCCTGAACACCATCCTTTTCTACTAGCATGGGAGGATCAATGATACTCTTTCCACCACAAGTAGTAACCGCCACGCACTGTCCTTCATTATTTGGATTTTGTGTTGCTAGGCAGTGTACCACTCTGACACAGATTAAGTTAAGTTGACACTTGACAAACTTCTGTTCAAGCTATTTATGTCATGACCCAAGCCTGGGGCGTAGACGTGACTGGCGAATGGGGAATTCGAAGGAACCCCAAACAAACCTCATAGCATATCATTACTAATCCATGGTCGCGGAAGCAATATAAAATAACATAAGAGACATAAACAAGGGGAATTGGGACTAAGGGACATAAATTAATACTTAAGTAAATGCAAAAATTTAGGAAACAAGGGCAAGGGACCAAGGGGAAAAGCTTGCATAACATCATAATCAAGAGAAAAAAGAGTCAAGGCTCATATCATAGATACATAGCATGTCCAACAACACCTTTACTACATAGATAAGAGCGGGGATCAAGACAAAGCAACCGAGCTCACCCTCATAATCAAGATAGAAAATAACGAAGAGTGTCTCAATACATAATAAGAGAGACATATACTAACGTCCCCGACATGGAGGACTCACCAACTAGCTTGAGTAGTACCGTACTAGCCACATGGAGGAGGAGAATGATAAACTTGGGCTTTGATCCCTACATGGTGATATTATGTAGGCAATAATATGCGTTAGTATGTTTAAATGTACTAAGCATGTAGGATGCAATGCAACAAGAGATAAGCATCATAATAAAAATAAATAACAATAGTCAATAGGTATAATATAACAATATGGCATGTATGATCAATGCATAAGTAAAGCATGCTTAAATAACTCATGCTCATATAGAATATCATATTTGTAGAAAAGACCAAGCTAGATTTCCAAGGCACAAACCCCTCAGTAGGATAGTGATGATGATGCCCCATCACTTAGGTGGTGAGGTACAAACCCCTCACTAGGTTGGTGATGATGCCGCCCCATCACCCCGGTGGAGAAGTACAAGCCTTTCACGAGGTTATTAAGTACAAACCCCCATCTAGGTTAATGATGATGTCGCCCCATCACTAGGTGGAGAGGTACAAACCCTTCACTAGGTTGATGAGTACGAACCCCTATCTAGGTTATCCGAGTTCTTAGTACCCCCGAATCGGGCATGGTCTAATGCAACACTTTATATAAAATTTATCATATACATAAGCTCATTTCATCATCATATAGTCAATCATATCATATCTCATGCTTTGGACCTTCAATTTCTCAAGAAACCATAGCCGGACATTTTATCAAACACTTGGCGAGCGTGTAATGGGGGTACAGGACCATGCAATTTAAAGATGAAATCATGCAAGTAAATCCATAGTAAAACCATAAATCAACACCTTGCAACACCCTCAAACAATGAACATCAAAACCGCACATCAAATCTTACAATGGATCCAATATTTATTGCTCAAAACATAACAAAACAATCACAACTTTACATAGCTTTAACATAGTTCATAGACATGTTCATAATACAAAACCCATTTGAAACATCAACTTTAAATCATGCAAATTGAGTAAAAAAAGGAGATTAGGGAACCATAGGTGGAAGAATCCAATGGCTAAAACTTCCATACCTTGACTTTAGGGAGTTTCTTGAGGAAGATTTGAAATGGAGGCTTGAACCTTGAATGAAATCCTTAGATCCGGATGAGTTTTGGGACTCTTTAATCTTGAGGAAGACTTGGAGCTTGGATTTGTTTCCTTGAATTCCAACAAGACTTCTTGATAACCTTGAGAAAGGATAGAGAATTTGATGGAGATTAGAGAGGATTTTGAGAGGTTTTTTGGTTGGTTTTTAGGGCTCAAAACGGCTAGACAATGAGGGATTTTCGTGTATATAGGTATTTGAACAAAGTATACCTTGTGGTACTTGTTTTCGAAAAAGTCTACGTCAGTTCTGCGTTGCGGACCCATCGCGGACAACTACTATTTTTGTGAAGTTTCACCAAAAATTATTTTTCGTGGCACGGACAAAATATACCTTGTGGTACTTGTTTGCCCACCCAACGTTTTCCCTCTGAACTAGAATATGAGGTTGGATTTGTGAAATTCTACACGAATTTTGAGATATTGAAAAAAACTACATCATAGGGTCTTTCCGAACTACGTGGAGGGTTGTTTAAATATCCCCGATTTGAGATATAAGGGAATTACAATTATGGAGGCATTCCTAGGCAAGTGTGGGGCATTTCAATATCTCCCCCTTCAGAACATTTGTCCTCGAATGTCGAAGAAAACGTACATAAGGAGAGCAATCATGAACAAATCAACCCCAACAAGAATGCAACAACACATTTAAAACACCATTTTCAAAATATCAACTTAAGTGTCAAAAATCATCATGAACTTGTCAACATGAACATGAATGCACGTAAATGACATAGGGGCTAAACATACGACTTGGAATCACAAGAAGGGGTTCAACATGTTATCATAAGCTTGAATAGAACAAAAGAGGTACGGATATCACTTTTCCATGCTCGCTCTGGCTCCGGAGAGACACTTTTGACTTGACGGTTCTTCCAAAGGGTCTTGACGAACACTACACCCTTACCAATCAACTTCTTCAACCCTTCCATTCCATACCTCCACCGAGACCTCTTCCTAAGGCAACTTATCCTCTACAACACCCATAATCTTATGAGTTCTATTGTACAAGAGTTACCATCACATCCCTTTAAACTAAAAGCATGAAAAACTGGACAAGCCATAACCATATGCCTAGGTAATTCCAATCATTAAGAAAACTTACCAGTCCTCCTCTAAACTCTATAAGGACTCACAACCCTAAACTCATTGTCAACCTTAATCACAGGTAGTCTACTTGGTACCATAAACCACCATCTCCCCTTGGGAGATAACCTCCACTCTATCATCTTTTCACCAAAAACTCCCAACCTTAGTAAGGCGGAAACAAGGCCTTGCTTAAACTAGATCTCTTCAACCAAAGAAGATTCGGAATCATCAAGAATACTACACTTCCAGGCTCAACTTCCTCCAACCTAACCCCCAATCTAGCTAATTGATGCATCTCCTAGTCATCCCCTTCCACCATCATCAACACATGCAAGGCTACTTAGAGCAGCGACCACAACATTAGCCTTACCTGAGAAAAGCATAATGCACACTCATTCATAATTCTTAAGGAATTCTAACCACCTTCTTGCTATCCACAATGCACACCTATCATATTTAGCAAACAACCCCTCATCTACCTTGACTTGCATCACTACACCCAAATGATTCACAAGCTCTAAACAAATCAATACCTCATCACTAGAGACCACTACAAACATATCAAGGTAGGGTTTTAAGACTCTATTCAAGAAACCCACAAAAAACCACCAGTGCATAAGTCAACCCAAAAACTCCATCAATACTAATAATGCTCACTCCTAGTTCAAAAAGGCACTTAGGAATATTACCTACCCACATCCTTACTTCAGAAAAAAACCCAAATCTCAAATCAAACCTAGAGAAATGACTAACCCATTGTAGTTGACCAAATAGATTGACCATCCTTAACCATTACATCATAACCTTACGGGTTCTACACTCATCGAAAGCATGCTATGAAAGTAGCCAAACTACCCAAGACCTCCAACACCCCAAACTAAGTCCAACCAAGATCACAAGACAAGACCCTATGCAATGATAACATAGGGCAACCCTTATAGACCCCTACCAGCCAACATAGACTTATGCAACATCCGGGACACACATATATCCTACTAGGACAAAGGAATAACACAAGATAACAACTCGCAAAACTATCAAATCACCCTACTCAAAATGTCGGTCACAACATTTGCCTTACTTAGGGTCAACTAAGTCATATGAGAAGTAATAGAAGAAAACCTACTGACAACCTCCGGTATTAGCCCGCTAAGACCAAGAAGCTCCTAATATCCGAAGGGTTCAAAGGTCTAGGCCAATCTCTAATCACCTTCGTCTTACTAGGGTCCACTTTAATACCATCACCTGGCAACATACGACCTAGGAGGGCAACCTCTTACAACCAAACTCCCACTTCTCCTATTTAGCATCCAACTTTATTCCTTAAATTTTGTAGTACTACCCTCAAATGGCGATTGGTGCTTCCATGAAACAAACATGGACTTTTGGCAAAGTTTCCAGGTTTGTTGCATAGAAAGCATAGATTTCTCTTTTAATAGTTCCCTGGAACTTCATCTCCTGAAGTGTCTGGTGCGCCGGGTCATTCTTGACCTTGCTCCGAAGGTCTTGGAAGCTTGAACTTCGTCTATTATTTGTCTACCTTCCATCTTGCTCGGCGGCTTGAACACGCACAAGAGATGCTATCCAGGTATCTCTACAGTACCAGCTAGCTTAGAGAGTTTAGAACAATGCGATGGGCCTCATGTTCCCTGGTGGTAAAAATTCCTTGTTAATATATGTAGATACCACCAAAAGGACCACTAGATGTGCTTCGTTATCAAGACAAATTCCCAGGGATAAACTCTTGAGGCTTATTCCTGAGTCTTAGATAACCAAGGTTGATAAGGTGAGTGACCATCCTCAACCTCTCTTACGCGATGAACTATACACTTCAAAAGCGTTTGATAACACATATCCCATAGAGCCCAATCAATCCACCTATGTAGTTCTGCCTATCCACTTGCATCAAGTACCCATAAACCATTCAGATGATATGGACCCAGAAACTGTTTGTTCGCTGCTCAACTATTCAAGGACTTAATAGAATTGGGTATAGTAGTTCGACCATGATGGAGGTGCTCCAAACTTATTTAAATGTCTCTTTACAGGACATACTCTATGGAACCTTGATTGTGACTACCAAGGATATCAAGAAGAAGAAACGAATGATGATGAACCTCCGCTAAATAGCCAGAGAGGAGGAAGAAGTGACAGGGAATTCAAAGAAAGATACAATGAAGGAGATTCATCTATTGGTTCTCTGAGTTTTCAGGGCAAATACGAATTCTTAGTTTCATACACACCACAAAAACTTTCCACCTCAACCACTCTACCAAAATTTGACACCACCACAAAGAGCCTGTACGACCATTATCCATGATATCTTCTATGAGCTCTAGGCATAAAAATAACCTCTTCTCACATCAAACACTTCAAAAGGATAACCTAAGCCAAGCTCCAGATATGCCATGAAGATTTATTTGTAACCCAGGAGAAATAAGGCCAAAAGGCCCGATGAAGGACAACCTTCGCAGGCACTCAGAAGTCTACCTGATGGACAACCAGATACTGCTTAACAAAGAGCACTCCATCAGCAGTATTGCTCAAGCTAAAACTAAGCCTAGGAGCAAGGTCCGAATGGTCAACACATTGTCTTGAAACACTCATCTTATTAAATCACAACAACAAAGACTACATATATCATTCTGCATGAAAAGTTTATGATGGGGTGGACCTCTTTCAGTTCTTTACCAATAATGTAAGGAAATGGACTCCATCAGTAATTAGATTCTCTAGCTGAGATATAACTTTGAATCAGAGGAGAAGGCCACCACTCTTTCTCTTCGAGCACCTCCGTTCAGCTAGACCCGAAGTACTCATCATTCAGTCAAGACAATCCATTCACTATGTTCCATTCTAAACGAGGACTTCTGCACCATTCTCGCAGGACACAAAGGAGGAAAGGAGTTTGACATACCAAAACTTGTCTAGAAAGAAAGGATGTGCTTGCCTCCCAAAAAATTGCTATCTCAGTAGAACGTAAGCGATCCCAAAGGAGGAAGGATTTTTGCAAGAATCAAGAAGGAGTCAGATGACCGTATATACCATATATGGTCTCACAAAAGAAGGATCCTAACACCACCACATCAGGAGCTACAGAAAGACGGCATCTAGAACATTGACTTAATCACGCCAAATCGAGCCGTACCACAAGTGTGTAGCCTAGAACACAAGGTTGCCGGTGAAACCAATCCTCCATGTCAAAATGGTAATACCAGCAAAGAGGATTCTTCATCGAGCAAAGATGACTGCTATGATGCAGTGGAATAACTCAGTGATTCATCCAACAATAGCTCCAGAGATGCGTCATACCATGATAATGGAAGCACAAATCTTGATCCCAGGGAAGCATGCAGCCAAACAACAGAACATGGTGAACTTACCAACTCTCCAAACGTAAAGAACAAAATAAGGGAGATGGAAAAGATGGAAACAAAGGTGTAAAGAGTGAAGGAGACTGGAACAATCTCGTATGTCAACAGAGGAAGAATCAACAATAGCCAGCTAACCAAGACATTCCAAATAGAAGGTATACAAATGCAAAATCTTCTAGAAAACTACGCATGTCACTAGAGATTGCCCTTACTCAAGAAAAGCACAAAGAGCCACTCAGCTTTTAGTAGATGGAATCGCTGATAACAGCGATGGCCATACGAAAGATGATGATCGTACCCAACTAGATAATGTCGTACTCCAGACATCTTAACCTAACGAAATCAGCATCATCTCCCACGCTGAAATACCCCATTTCAAATTGGCAATATACCCATACAACTAGACCAGACTAGTCCAAGTTTTTTCATTCATGGACACAGGATCAGCAACATCAATGCTCAATCCCAACATCCTTCCTAAGGATCAGTGGATTCCTCACTCGAAACACTTCAATACTACCTATAAAGGAGTCCTGAGTGCTAGAGCCATCACAAAGAACCTAATCATAATTGAGTTCTTCTCAGGAGTATAGTTATGAAATAAAATACATGGATTTGTTATTCTAGGGACTGACTTCATAATAGGGTTTGACATATACAAGTAGTTCAATGATCAAGTCAAGGGTCAAACTGAGGGTATAGCCTTTAAAGATAAATTCAAGCCATATACAACCATCACTAGGCTATTTCCTATCATAGAAGAAGAGAAGATCAAAGATATTGAACATCAGCTCATCGTGAAATCATGTGTCAATTCCCATAAAAAGTTTATGAAGAAGCATGCTAAGTTATTGTGGTTGAATGAAGAGTTCTTCATAAGACTCCCATTCAAGAAGAATGAGTACATCAATCCAACCAAGGCAAGTCACTTAGGAATGAACCTAGAACATCTCCAACTTGCCAAAAAGAAATGTGAAGAATTATTAGAATTCGGATTCATAGTGGGCTTATGAGACATTCTGTGTCAACAAGTGAGCCAAACGGACGAGCGAAAAGCTATGAATGGTCATCAACTATTAGCCTCTCAATCACTTCCTATTAGTTGATAAGTTCCCAATTCTGAACAAGCTAACCTTATTCTCCCAACTAGCCAAAGCCACCTACTTCACAAAGTTTGATCTCAAGTCAGGCTTCTAGAACATGGGAATACACCCCAAGGATAAGTGTAAGACCAAATTTTGCACACCGACTAGCATTATCAGTGAAAGATCATGTCATTTGGGCTTAAACCAAAACCCTCACTTTTCCAAAAGGCCATGATCCAAATCTTCGATCCCATTCTCCACACATCAATGGTCTATATCGAAAATATCCTACAATTCAGTGATACTGCCATGGATCACTATGCCCTTCTCCGCCAATTCCATGAATTAGTATGTAACATCCCATATCTTACATGTACTAGTTCTATGCAAATGAAACCTGATATGGTTTGGTCAAATTAGCGCCATTTTTAAAAGTGCTTGAATCTCATGTTTGGGTGATATGTGCGTCTAACGCTCAAGAGGATCGATTACATACAAGTTTTATGTCAAATTGCGGAGATCACGGCCCTAAGAAAAGTGAGAGAATTGAGGTTCTTATAGGACTCAAGAAGCTAGCAGGTGAATCACCTACTTGCTTAACTTAAATTTTCTAGCTAGATGGAGACGAGGCCCGACGTCGAATGCCCAATTATGAATAAAGTCCGTGTTAAGGGTGTAACTTTAGCCCATATTTTAGAATCATAAATCGACTATATTTACATCCCAATAAGTATATATAAAGATCCCAAAGACATCACAATTTCTTTGATAATTTAGGCCCAAACTAACTAAGAGAAAGGGAAAATGTGAAGCAAAGGCCCATCAATTTGGAGCTCCTTAAGGCCCAAGTGAAAGGGGAAAAATGGTACTTTAATTACTTCATAAAATGAGGTTTATAACATGAAAGTAAGTCGGCCAAGTGCTCCTTTGAAAGGGGTTTATAAGCGTCTCACTCAAGTCATTTAACTTGAACAAAAAATCAGATTGTTTTTCCAAGTTCTCTCTCAACTCTTTCTTGACTTTACAAGCAGCCACAAGAGACTTTTAGGGTTCTTGGAGAAGACCTACACCTTAAGGGTAAAGTTAAGTAAGATTACTAATATGTTTAGTATGGTTGTCTTATGAAAAACAAGAGACTAGGCTTGTTATGTTTATGCTGAAATATTTGGACAGCATGTATACACTTTTCTTATTGATTAAGAGACTTTTCTCTTCCTAGTTGGATGGATAATGAAGTAAGGTTATGTTTTTAACAAGGTTTAGTTTTTTATAGATATGACAAGGATGCTTCACCATTGTTACAGTCCGCAAAAAATGAGTTGTTGTGCGGTATGTGCTCTTAATAGGAACTTGTGGGCTGATGATCGATGATTGTTGTTTCACATTCTCCATATTCTTTAGAACTATTTTGCACTATTTTAAGACTATTTTTATGTGTACATATGGTGGGGACTGTTTGGTTAAAGTTTGAACAGGTTTGGAATTATCGACGTCGAAATAGAGCGAAGGGATGTAATGTTATACCATCTATTTGTATGTTATGTAGAATTGTTATGTGTTGTGCTTCGTGGGCTGTTGTAAGATTGTTATGGCAATAAAATAGGCTATACATGATATGTATATGAGAATGTGTATTAGAAAGTATGATTAGACGCAGAAAGGTTGAAAGAATACGCTCGGGTTTAAAATTATACGCTTGCTGCTCGTGTGTTGTTTTATTTATGAGATTGGGCTGCCAAGAGGTATCTATTGGGTGCTAATGCTAGTTTTATCACCTACTATACTGAAGATAAATATCTAGAGGAAGGAAAAGTTATCTCGAGGTAATAACAAGGTCGTACAACGAGGTATGTAAGGCTACTCGATTTTGTATTACTTGGCATGAAATCTAGATTCTTCCTTGACACATAAAGACACTTACCAACCCTGACATAACTATTAACCGTGTCTCCACTCTTTCACATGTTCATATGCTCCCATACATAGTTACCTTCATATCTGCATACATACTTGGATACCAAGACACATGGGCTCTTGTTCCTAAATAAAGTTCACAAGTTGTTTCATCTCATACACATTTCATTATTTGTGTAACATACTATTTTTATTGTCATATTGTCGTGTATGATTGTTTACGAGTCACATGCTATATCTACAGTCCTACAGCTCCAATATTGTGACCACCAAAAGAATGATCTCAAAGGTAATGTAATGATAAATAAAGTATATTGCTTATTAATGGGCGGTAACCCGAGGGGTGGAAGAATCACCTAGCCAGGGACGATCCTATCATGGGGGGTAGCCCAAGGGGTGAAAGGAAAAGCCTAGCCAGGCCCGATCCTGATATAGGTTTACCACCGATCAGCTGGTCATTTGTATTACATGCTGTGCACAGATTATACAGTAAAGGTAAAGTAATAAAAAGAACATAAAGTACGTGTTCCCATAGTACAACTAAAGGTGGTCTCTTATCCTTACACCAGTGCATAGTTTCATTTGAGTTATTACTTCATATATAGTATTTCCTATATTATATATATTCAGTACATTATCTCGTAGTGACATCTCTTACCAGGGACCTGCATTTCATGCTACAGGTATAGGTACTAGTAGATCACCCCAGTAGGAGTGCAGGATATCCAGTTGTTGTTACCAAGCTCTAGGTTGCTTCAGAGCTTTGTGGGTGTAGAGCTTATATTTTTGTATTGTATAGTCAGTCGAGGCAGGTCCTGTCCCTACCCTTACCAGATACTTTTCCTTATCTAGAGGCTTTGTAGACTATGTAAATTAAAATGTGTTCATGTCTCATACTTTAGACACTATAGCCCCAACTGCCTAGCCATATGCATTTCCTTTTGGCTTGTTATTACTGTTTACTTTCTCAAAGACATCTTGAATGTAGAAATCCCTTTTAATTTGTATAGAAAGCGCATGGATACAGGTTGGTTCTCCCGAGCCTTATCGGCAACGGGTGCTAGTCCGCCTTAACGGGACTTTGGTCGTGACATTAGTGAAGAAGTATGGCATTATCCTCTCCGTGAAGAAGATGATTCTTATAAAGGATGAAATGTAATTCTTAGGAATGCATTTTTGTCATGGGGTATATAACCCAGGGCTACACATTTGCCAGGAATTACTCAAGTTTCCTGACACCAACATGATGATCAAGCATCTCCAACAGTTCCTATGTGTGATTAGTTACGTCTGAGACTTTCCGTAATGTCTCAGTGTATATAACGTTACTCGGCAAGATGCTAAAAAACAATGCTCTAGTAAAGGGAAAGGACAAACATGATGCAACACCCTATATCAAGAACGTATCAAAGGAACTTGACACCCTCAAGATTCCCCCGAATGGTTTCAAGATTTTACAGACTGATGCGAGCAATGAATACTGGAGCAGTATTCTCCTCGAGGAAAAAGATGGCAATCGCAAAATATATGGATATGCCAGCGGGTGATTCAAGGATGTAGCACAATACTACTACTACCTTCAAGGAAATTCTTGTTGTAAAAAATGGAATTTAGAAGTTCAACTTCTTTCTTATTCATACAAAATTTCTTATTAAGATGGACGTGAGAGCCTTCCCTATGATGATCCAGTTAAATTCAGAGATCATTCCTAACACTCTGATCTTTCAATGGGCACAGTGGCTCTCCGCTTAAAAAGTCTAAGTAAAGCACCTCAAAGGAAAGGAGAATATCAGGGCAGACTTCCTTTCATGACTAGAAACCTTTTCAAGAGGTTCACTGCTAGGTGACACGAGACATAGGCAACACCAACAATCAACCATATGAGATTAAGGTTGAAATAACAGAAATGGAGTCATAATGTTACAGGACCTACGAGAAAGAATAGGTACTTCACTTGATACCAAAGAAAAGGTCTTGAAAATAAGGAGCTGAGCAAGAAGAAGCACGATGTGGTTTGGTGGATTGAAGAAGGATACTCACGCCTTTCGGCGACACCTTCAACAGCTGCATAGCTAATGCTACTCGATGACATATGGAAATTTCACCACACCAAAATTACCACCTCCACAAAAATTTACCACTTACTAAAATTACCCTCCAAAGTAAGCTTAGCTTCCTGACCAAGTTTTCCCCAAACCTTCACTACCAAGTTTACCATAACTTCTCACCATGGCAGTCATAAATGTTTGTCACCAAGTCAGCGGCCTCTCCTTGCCATAACACCTACAATAAACCTTTTCCCCGTGTCAGCCACAATACTTCATTACCAAGTATCCACATTAGCAACTTACCCATCTACTTGAACGCCACCTACAAATAGCTTGCACACCTGCTTGCATGCTGCCAATAAGTGTCTTACCAACCAGCTTGCAAGATTTCTACAAGTAGCTTACACACCTGCTTGCAGCCGCCTACAAGTTGCTGACTCACCAGCTTGCATATGCCATCACATGCCAACATCATGCTTTTGTTTTAGTAAGCTCCATTCAAATGTTAGGTGTGGCCCAGTTTGAATAAATTAGATAAAAATAGTTGGTCTTAATAAGACTTACAATTTTTAGATACGTTTACTATTTTTATAGTAATGTAGGGCCCATCCATTCCTAAAATGGCGTGCCATGTGTGATAATATTTTTTTATTTTGGAGTCGGTTTGTAAGGGCAACCTTCTCCTATAAACAGAACGCTAAGTCTTAAGTTAGAGGATTCTTAGAATCAGAAAAGGAAATCATAAGGAAAAATATAAGATAAGTCCTTAGTTTAGAGTCTAGAGTCCAAGAGAAATATCCTTAGGAAATTCTCTCAAAGGTGCTACACTTTTGTAAATACACAATCTGTCTGAATAGTATGATTTTTGGCTAAACTTCCTCATATTCTTCTATCTGAGTGGGGGAGGGGGGATGGGTTGTTCAGTCCCGTAGTCTGAAGGAGCAGGGTAGGGTCTAAGGTGACACTCCAGCAAGCTCTACTCGTAAGGAAATTGATGACTCGGTAGGTCACACAATATCAGTTAGGCACTACTACTATAGTAAAGGTTTGCCCTTAAGTCGCGACTCTAAGTTGGGGGGTAGGTCCTGGGTGAGGAGTAGAAAAAAGGGATGTTTTGTTAGTAGGAACAAAAAAGTGTTTATAGCCGTAACAATATAAACAAGAATACTCATCCGAGCTGCAGGAACATGTACATATAGAATACGATAATTTCCACCTTGTAACGGGATCCATTAGGTGGTTTTCTTAAACTGATTGATCTTCACTTTCAGCGGATCATGGTAGGGGGCTCTATCTTTGAATCCAGCCAGCTATGAAGTCTATTTACTAGGAAAAATGAGAGTCTCCGAGAGGTTTAGCCTATTCCACAATGTCTTAATTAGTTTATATGATGTTAGCTCTAGGTATGGGGTCTTATCGAAGCTCTTTATTTTATTCGATTACTCATGCTTATTCCAAAGCATTATTATTTTTAGGATCCGGATACATTATTCATTCAATAGAAACTATTGTTGGATGTAGATTCGACTTGTATCATGGATACTAATAGAATTCAACCATTATGGAAAGGAAAAGTTTGATTGAGAGGGAGAAGAAGAGGGAAAAATTGGAACAAAAAGTATCATTCGATTCATCGACCCTCAAAAAAAGAAATAAGCAAGGTTCCGTCGTTGAGTGACAAATAGGAATTTTGTGGAAAGTTACAATCCCTAGTGATTACATTAGCCTCAAAAATAGAACCAAGCCAGGTAAACTGGTAAAGCCACAAGGAGACTTGAGGAGGGCTAAGTTTTAGGGTGCTATAGTCCATGGAGAGCAGATTAAAGCCCATGTGGAAATCCCAAAATAGTCTTAAAAACTTGTCATATGTTTTACTGTTTGATTGGTAAGGTCGCTATTATGGTCAGAAACCTAGTGGACTTGGGATGGCATGATGCCTGTCATAGACGAGTTTGGTAAAAACATTGTAGTTGTAGTGCCTGAGTCAATCTTGCATGCCCTATGGTCCCGAACCGCTTGTAACATATTCGAGCGACCGGGTCCCTGTCTCGTTGGTCCTATTTGTGGTGTCCTCCCACAGTCCTTGCTTGCCTCCGCGCATCCTATATGGTGTCTGAACCAGCCCATTCTCCATTCCCAAATGGGAGGAATGACGTCTTGATAAGGTCTATCTCTCGTGTTTTACCGCCAACTTTGCTTATTCAGGCATTTACTTTCAGTTGTGAGTTTACTTCTAGTCTATGTGTTTACTTTGTGTTCATAGTCGTTAAAAAAACTCCATACTTTTTACTTCCACTTTGTGTTTATATTTCGAGCCTTCATCCATTAATCTCTAAACAACCATTACATAAATAGTGTTGAGTCATTCCCTTAGATCTTCTTGAAACATATCGAATTTATCCATAAATCATTAGAAAAAATACGTCTATGTCTCTTTATAGTGCAAAAAATCCAAAAATATGTCTATTTTAGTCTTTACCATCTTTGTCTAGTTCTTGTAAATCTATGTCGTTACCTTCAGAGTCGAGTCTTTGTAGGTCCTTTGCGGTCAAGGTTAAGTATACACTAGAGAAGTTGGCTGATCTTTACATCAGTCAGATAGTTAGATTGCTTTGTGTGCTTGTTTCTATCATTTCTGATCGGGGTTCAGTCTTTACTTCACATTTTTGGAGGGCCTTGCAACATGGTCTAGGTACTCAGCTGGATATGAGTTCAACCTTTCACCCTTAGACAGATAGACAGTCTGAGCGGACGATTCAGGTGTTGGAGGACATGCTTCGAGCGTGTGTGATTGATTTTGGTTCCCATTGGGACCAACGTTTGCCCTTAGCAGTGTTTGCTTATAATAATAGTTATCACTCCAGTATTCAGATGGCTCCGTTCGAGGCTTTGTATGGTAGATGGTGTAGATCTCCCATTGGTTGGTTTGATTCTGCTGAGACAGACTCATTAGATGCAGACTTTCTTAGAGATGCTATGGAGCAGGTCCGTATGATTTAGGGTAGGTTGTTGACTGCTCAGAGTCAACATAAGAGTTATGCAGATAAAAGGTTCAAGCGCTAGACTTTATGGAGGGAGATCATGTTTGGCTTAAAGTGTCACCTATGAAGGGTATTATGCAGTTTGGTAAGAAGGGAAAGCTTAGCCCTCGATTTATTGCCCCATTTAAGATTTTGGAATGAGTTGGACAGGTGGCCCATAGGCTAGCCTTGCCACCCAACTTATCATCTGTACATCCTGTGTTTCATGTCTCCATGCTCCGAAAGTATCTGCCAGATGAGTCTCATATACTCTCATTTGATTTAGTGGTGTTGAGTCCAGAATTATCATTTGAGGAGGAGCCTATAGCTATTGTGGATAGACAGGTTCAAAAGCTTAGAAACAAAGAGATTGATTCCGTGAAGGTGCAACGGAAGAATCGTCCAATTAGAGAGGCAACTTGGGAGACAGAGTCTGACATGCGTGCTAAGTATCCCCATCTCTTCGAAGCTTCGAGAATTAATTTTCTTGATTTCCTAAAAGATTTATCTCATAAAATTTTAGTTGATGTTTTGGAATATTCTATAACTAGGATTATTTAAGTGATGGGTGAATTTAGATGACTAATCTAATCGAGGGGTTAAATTATATTTATTCAATAATCTATATACATTAATTCATATATATTAAAATAAATTAGTAGATTATCACTTTTAATAAAAAATCAAGTTGGAAAGAAAGATAGAAAAGAACGAGGAGGCGAGAATGTGCGGCGCATCATATTTTTTCTAGGTGCATATCTTAAAATCTTGTATGGATATTGTGATTCTGTTTTAGAAGAGGGTCTAGTATTATATATTGTTTGTGGGGTTGTAACAAGAAAGATTGAGGGACCAATTATACAAGCACAAAACTACAAATTAAGAGGTTTTTGTTAAATCTTTAGGTTTTGAATATTTTTGCACTTCTGCAGGTGCCTTTGTCTTCTAAAAGCAATTTGGCATTTTTGTTAGTGCTTTTGGCTTGTAAAGCAATTTGGCACTTTCATCCAGTGCTTTTGGTTCTTCTTTAGTTGAACTAAATACTATAATATGCATCTTTGAGTGTATGCATATATAGGTATATATACTTGTCATTGTATTGCATTGCGTTACATCTCATTATCATTCATAAACTTGTGAGTGGATTTTGTGAACTTGTGATGGATGCACTTGATCCCTTGTGTGGTTGATATGTAATTGGGGTATAATACTATTGAGATATGCGATATGTAAATTATGAAATGTTAGGTTGGGCTGGCTTTATGCAGGATGTAGTTGTGGAGGTTTGGTTGGAGTGTTAGGAGTACATGTATTCTATATTACTTAATTTTGTGTTTAGTAGTTCACTTTCTGGGTACCGTGTTTTGGTACTCACCCCTTGCTATAACATTTTTGCTAGGTTATGAGCCTGGATCTTTGTGATACCAACTATTCTTCTTTGTTCGAGGCATCCTGTGGAGATTGTGTGAGGTAAGTTGTTTGCTGTCCCAGCTGACTTCTCACTCCTATTTATGATTTTGTTCTATTCTAGAGATAATATCATTTGATACTTGTGTTTCCTTTCTAATCTATTGTAATACATTAGAAGCTTATGCACGTGACAACCAAGTTTCAGGAATTTTTAATTAAGTTGACTTATTATCCACAGTTGAACATTCATTTTTATTATAGTTGAACATTCATTTTTATTATAATCGTATTTTTAACGTTATAGTTGGGTTGTAGGATGACTTGTCTTGGTGGGATAAGACGAGAGCCATCACACCCATTTTTGGGTCATGACAGCCACCTCCATGTTCCTTAATCTCTTCACTTGCCTATCCAAAATCTGAACCGGAGTCTCCTCATAAGTCAAGTTATCCTCAACAACACCCACAACATCAAGAAGCACAATAGCATTAGGATAACCAACACATATTCTCAACATAGAGACATGGAACACCGGATGAACCAAATTCATTTCACTAGGTAACTTCAACTCATAAGCTACATTGCTAACCCTCTTTATCACCTTATAAGGACCAAATATCATGGGCTCAACTTCCCCTTTTTACCAAAATAGATCACACCTTTAATTGAAGAAACTTTCAAATAGACCCAATCACCCACTTTAAATTCAAGGTCTCTTCTTCTAACATCGAAATAGGATTTTTGATGACTTTGGGCTTTTCTCAACCTTTCTCTAATCATCCTAACCTTCTCAAGAGCCTCCTTAATCAGATCCTGTCCCAATAAAGCCACCTCTCCAACCTCAAACCAACCAACCGGTGATATACAATATCTACCATAAAGAGCCTCAAAAGGAGCGATACCGATGCTAGAGTGATGGCTATTGTTGTATGCAAACTCAATCAAAGTAAGATGATCATCCCAACTACCCCTCAACTCCAATAGACATGCCCTAAGCATATCTTTAAGGGTTTGAATGGTTCTTTTGGCTTGGCCATTCGTTTGAGGGTGATAGGCCGTACTAAGGTGAACTTTTGTCCCAAGACCCCTTTGAAAAGACCTCCAAAAGTGTGAAGTGAATTGTACACCACGATCTAATATGATGGACAAGGGAACCCCATGTAACCTCACTAACTCATGGATGTACAACCTTGCATTCTCTTCAGCCACATAGGTACTCTTAACCGGTAGAAAGTGAGCCAATTTTGTCATCCTATCAACCACAACCCAAATGGAATCAAAACCTTTTCTAGTCTTAGGAAACCCAACAAAATAATCCATATTAATTACCTCCCACTTCCTAGTAGGAATCTCTATGTCTTGTGTTAGGTCACTCGACCTTTGATATTCGGCTTTGACTTTTTGACAACTATGGCAATCGGAAACGAATTTGGCAATGTCCCTCTTCATCCCTCCCCACCAATACACATCCCTCAAATCTCTATACATTTTGGTGGAACCGGGGTGGATAAAATAAGAAGAATTATGGGCCTCATGAAGGATTTTCTCCCTCAAACTATCAACACAAGGCACACAAAACCTACCTTGGTACCTAAGGGCACCATCTCCTCCTTTGGAGAAATCCTCTACTTTGCCCTCTTTCACCAAGGCCTTCAATTCAAGTAAGGAAGAGTCAAGAACTTGTTTTGCTATCACCTCATCAACTAATGAATACTTAGACCCATCAACAACAACAATACCATCATCACCAACCTCTTCCAACCTAACCCCCAATTTAGCCAATTGATGCACCTCCCTAGCTATTCCTTATCACCACTATCAACATGAGCTGGGCTACCCATAGACACCCTACTTAAACCATCCGCCACAACATTTGCTTTATCGGGATGGTAATGCACACACATATCATGATCTTTAAGAAGTTCTAACCATCTTCTTTGCGTCAAGTTAAGATCTTTTTGAGTGACGACATATTGGAGGCTCCTATGATCAGTGAACATATCAACATGAACCCCATACAAGTAGCGATGCCAAATCTTTAATGCAAACACAATGGAAGCTAACTCTACATCATGGATAGGGCTGTTCGTTTCATGTAGCTTGAGTTGTCTTGAAGCATAAACTATGACCTTATCATTTTGCATCAGTGCACAACCCAAACCAACCCGGGAAGCATCACAATATACCACAAATCCCTCAACCCCATCTGGTAGTGACAATATAGGAGCAGACAAAAGATTGTCTTTCAATGTTTGGAAGTTCCTCTCACACTCATTGGTACACAAAAACTTAACCTTCTTTTGTATCAATTTTTTCATAGGGGAAGCAATGGAGTAGAACCCATTCA
>JAPFFP010000001.1:7353821-7381808 GCA_026153255.1 Solanum medicagineum
TAGAGGTGTATCTGGACTATTGCTACACTTGGTATGTTTTAAACTATTTAACTTAAGCTTCCGTTTATGGTTACAAGTTTTTCCCTTAGTCCCATTCCCCATATTTCATTGTTATTTATTTGCTATTTACCATTTAAACCTATAATGTGCAATTATGATTTAAGATGCTTGTTTGGGGCCCTTCGGGTTCTCATTCACCCTGTCACACCTAGGCCCTAGGTTTGGGTCATGACAATAGCACTCTTTGAGATTGTGCTGATGTGGAGGATAAGTCAGCGAGAAGGTCCCGGTGGAGGTGTGTATTGATGAGTGAAGAAGTTGGCTAATATAGATGTGGTGTTCGTCAAGGCCCTGTTGGTGGAGTCATCCATTCATATCTGTCTCTCGGGGAGTGGTGTAGGCATGGAGATGCAATATCCATACCTCTTTCATTCTATCCAAGCTTATGATAACACGTTAAGTCCTTTTTCCATGATTCCAAGTCTTATGTTTCAGTCCCCATGTCATTCATATGTATTCATGTTTAAGTTGGCAAGCTTATGATGATTTTACCCTTATGTTGAGATTTTGAAAATGGTGTTTAAAAATGTAATGTTGCACTCTTGTTGGGGTTGATTTGTTTATAATCACACTTGTCTGGTACGTTTCTTTCACATTCGGGGATGAATGTTTCAAAGGGGGAGATACTGAAACTACCCCAAAAAGTGCCCGAAAATCTGCCTCAGAAGTGCCCAGAATTTTAAATTCCATATATCTCAAAATCCAAATGTGATATCAAAAATTCGACTTCATATTCTTGTTTAGGGGGAAAAAATTGAGTGGTAGATGGGTCTAACCCGAATATTAGAGCAACCATATCAAAATTCAAAAATTGAAAAATGCGATTTAGGAGGATCAAATTTAAAGGGGCATATTCTTAGCACACAAAGTACTGGGTAACCCACGACCTATCAAATTAAATCTCTTTGAATTATCTTTCGAATGCACTTGGTTTCACCGCATTCCGAGTTTGGATGAAGAACTTATGCCTATTTTTATAGAACTCGTTTGTGTAGAAATGCAAATTCCAGTAAATGGTGCGGACCGGTGATTTTGGACCTGTTTTTTTTTTACTTCGGTCCAAGACTTTCAAGTCTTGGGCCTAAGGGTTTCCATACTTGAAAATACCCATATTTCACCCTCACATCATCCTAAATATTTTCCAATACTCACTCAAACCCTTAGTCCTATATTTCTCTCAAGATTCAAGTCTCAAACCCTCATACCAACTAAGGTTTTCCTTCAAGGTTCTTCTTCAAGCTTCAAGTCTCCATCTCCAATCTTCACCAAGTTCATCTCCAAGCCTTTTATTTCATGGGTTCCTTTCACCCATGATACCCAAGCCTCCTTTTTACTTATATTGCATGATTTAAATGTTGATTTACTTATGGGTCTTAATTATTATAAATTTCACTGCACAGTGATTTGGGGTTTATGAAAGTATGATTGTTTTACAATGTTTTGAGACATAAATCTTTGATCTATTGTAAGATTTGAGGAGGGGTTTTGATATTGCTTGAGGGTATTGCAAGGTATTGATTGGTGGTATTACAATGGATGTTGTTTCATGATTTCATCACTATATTTTATGGTTTTACACTAGAACTACACAACCTCTAAGTATTTGATAAAATGTCCGGATGTGGTTTCTTGAGGAGTTGATGGTCCAAAGCATGAGATATGATATGAATGACTATATGATGATGAAATGAACTTACGTATATTATATACTCTATATAAAGTGTTGCATTAGACCATGCCCTATCCGGGTAACCTAGTTGAGGGGTTAATATCTCAACCACTAGGGTGATGGGTGCTATTATCACTAACCTTGATGAGGGTTTTTTACCTCACACACTAGGGTGATGGGGCTATCATCACTAATCTTGATGAGGGGCTTGTACCTCACACACTAGGGTGATGGGGGCTATCATCAATAACCTTGACGAGTGGTTTGTACCTCACACACTAGGGTGATGGGTGCTATCATCAGTAATCTTGATGAGGGGTTTGTACCTCACACACTAGGGTGACGGCTGCTATCATCACTAACCTACCAAGGGGTTTGTACTTATGAAATCTAGCTTGGTCTCTTCTACACATATGAGCATGAGTTACTTTAGCATGTTTTACTTGAGCATTGATCATATGTGCCATATTGTTATATTATTCCTATTGCCTATTGTTATGCATTTTGATATGAAGCTTATCTCTTGTTGCATTGCATCCTATATACTTAGTATATTCAAACGTACTAACGTATACTCTTTCCTACATGATATCACCATGTAGGGATCGATGCCCAAGTTGATCATCCTCCTCCTCCACGTGGCTAGTTTAGTACTACTCAAGCTAGTTGGTGAGTCCTCTACTTGGGGACCTTAGTATATGTCTCTATTATTATGTAATGAGACACTCTTTTCTATTTTCTATCTTGACTATGAGGGTGAGCCCGACTGCTTTGTCTTGGCCCCCGCTCTTATCTATGTAGTAGAGATGTTGTTGGACATGCTATGTATCTATGGTATGAGCCTTGACTCTTTTGTCTCTTGATTATGATGTTATGCCAACTTTTCCCCTTAGTCCCAATTCCCCTTGTCTATATCTCTTATGCAGTTTACATCTTCCACGACCAAGGATATGCTATGAGGCTTGTTTGGGGTTCCTCCAGGTTCCCCATTCGCCGGTCATGTCTAGGTCCTAGGCTTGTGTCATGACTCCTATTTTGAATATTGATGAATAATACTCCTTGTGTGAGTTTGAGAGCTTGGTACAAGCTTTGTTTGAACCTTGCATAGAAATGGAGGCTGCTTGGAGATTCAATTTTCTTGAGATCTTCGTAAGAGATTCGGTACTTGATTTCGATTAATCAATTGAGGTCATTACGTTTAATATACCTTTAGGTTGCTTTTGATATTCTTGTGTCAATTAATCTGCCTTACTTTTTTCTCTTTTAATTCTGTATTTTATCTTATTTTTGTAGTTTCGTATTGCACTATTTGGTATCATATCAATGCTTAGATTCATTCCTACGATCCTAGTCTTGGTTTGTTACTACAAAAAAAAGTAAAAAAAAAGAGTAAAAAATGTTTTGGAGAAATCCCAAAAATATTTTTGTTGATTTAAGTCTTTTTTGAAGTTTCTAATGTTAGATTTGTGTTCTCTAACATTAATTGTCTCAGACTGAGTTTGGTGAAATTTGAAGCTATATTAAAGATTCCACCATTTTTGATTAAAGAAACTTGATAAGAAGAAAGTGGGTCTTTGAACTTGAAAAAATTTGTTGGAAATTGAAGGTTAAAAAGTATTGCGGTTTATTCTCTACATCAAAGAGAACTTAAATCTCAAATTTCGTGAAATTGCGATCCAAAAACTTTAAGGGTTTTATTCATCTTGTTCATAGTGTTCTTGAGGGATATTAAAAAATTCAAGAACAAGAATCTTACAAAAAGGGTGTTTGATCCCAAAAAAACTGTAAGAAAAGGAGTATTTGTGTTTATACAAGTGAAATTTACCAAAAAGGGCAAGTGCAAAAAAGGGGCCCACAAGAAGATCAAATTTGGGGTCTTCAAAGCTGCAAAAGTGCAAAAAAGGTGGTCCAAGTCGTGCCTGAAGGACCTATTCAGCGACGTGCCAAATAGTACCTATGTCTGCCTGATTTTGCTCCAGTTACTGTAACTTTTGGTGGTTAAAAGCTGGCCATTCGGTGATCAAATTGATAATTCACAAGCTGAACTTCAATTTTAACTTTAGAAACTCCAGACTCGAAGTTCCGAGCCTCAACCAATATAAGGTTTCTAAATTATTTCATTTTTTTATTCTCATCCGTTTCAAGATTCCTTAGCTAATTTTTAACTCATAATTGATCTACTTGTTGATTACTTGTTCTTAAATCCTCTTCTTTGTTAATTCCATTTTGTTTTGTGCTTTTATTCGTTTTATTTCATAGTTAACTTATTGATTCAAATTCATTTGCTTTAATTGATTTGTCTGTTCTTCTTTAAACAAGAATCGGCTCCGGCCAAGAGTAGAAATTGAAACCTTGTGAACCACCTCGTATAAGTAATCATCAACCTTAGTTGCACCAATTTGGGAGGCAATCAAAGCTTTGTGTGTAAACATGAGCAATTGTAAGTTTTGTTTTACTAACGCTAACGTTGTTTGTTGTTTTTGTTGAGTGTTGTTTTAATAGGTACCATGATAAGTGGGAATGAAACTCTACCACCCACTAAAGGAATCACTTTGTATGCTATAATGGAAATAGTTACCAATATGAGTTGAACAATGGAAGCCATAGAGGGTCATGTATCCACCATTCAAGGTAGTGTGTCAACTTTGGATGGTAGAATGATTAATGTAGAGGGTTGACTTAACTCTATGAATACCACTCCACAAACTACCTATAGAGCTTCCACAAGTGGTCCTAATGGTCCAACTTCTCCTACTAAGACCCCTCGAACCTTCCATCAAGTATTCCACCCAACACCAATAAACCCCAACTCCAATACCTACAACACCATGCCACCACCACAAACTCAAACTCCAGAAGAAGCTCCACAAAACCTCAACCTTACTAAGCACCACTCAACCAAACTCTACCCTGCCAGGCACCCAAAGCCTGACATCAACTAATTCAAGTCAAGAAAGTGAGAGATGGAAAGTACCATGAGAGGTATGAAGGTGAAGGTGAAGCGGCAACATGGAATGATATCCAAAGGAATAAACAAACAGGATGAATGGGGTATATAGGTCGAGAAGATAGATTTGGTCTGGTTCCATAGGGAAGATGACCTTATGTAAACCAACCATAAATCTTCAAAGAAGAGCAAGGTAACCAACAATTCAACTTTCCCAGAGGTCCTCAAAATATTGACCATGGAGGAAATGGAGGTCGAGATGTAGGAATCAACTCTATCAAGACTAGTCTCCCAACATTCAAAGGAGAATGCAATCTTGTTTTTTGCAACAAAATATTTTCTTTGTGCATTTGTAAAAAAACATGCTTTTTGGGGAAGAGATACTATTTCACTAATCGAATCACAGGTATCTAACATACTCATACCAAAGTGATGATGAAATGTATAACTTGTACAAATCTTTTCATTTTCCAAATTCGATCTGATCCATACATTTGTAGAGCTATTTACTTGATGACAGACATTTCAGAACACCTCTAACAGAGGGACGTCAATTTTAAAAGAACTTATTATTGATTCTTATCCTGAATGGAAGTCACTTTGTGAGAGGGTCTTTCAAATTAATGATTTAATTGAGGTCAAGAAGAGTTGCTTTGCTATTGCTCAATTTGAAAGGTATGCAATTAGATGGTGGCAAATATGAAGAGATATCATCTAGTCCTTCAATGAGGACTACTGAAACGCCCCAAAAATGCCCAGAAAATGTGCTTTGGAAATGCCCATAATTGTAATTTTCATATATCTCAAAATTCATGCGTGATATCAAAAATCCAACTTCATATTTTAGAGGACCCGTAGTGAAATTTTATTTTCACCAACTTTTCAATTTTGAGTGTGCATCCGCATTGGCTCCATGACACGGACCCGTCGCGGAGTAGTGTTATGGCTTCCTTATTTTTCCTGTTTCGGCTAAAGGCATTATGGTCTCCCCATGCCCTTTTTATGCATAAAAATACCTATACTTAACCATTTTGAACTCTATATCACTCAATATACTCTCAAATCCTACATAACACTTAACCAAATATTTCATCCAAATTCAAGAGTCCCAAGCTTAATTGTGGATCTGAAGAACATCATTCAAGCTTAAAGTTCTCATTCAAATCTTCATCAAGGAAATCCCCAAGTTTGATGTATGTGTGTGTCAACCACTGGTTCCTTTCACCCATGGTGCGCAACCTTTCTTTTCATGAAAATTGCATGTTTTTAAGTTGTATTACTTATTATGAATTATGCTTACAAATTATGTTGGGGTTTTATAAAATATTGATTGAAAACACATGTCTACCAATTTCAAGCTTATACTATGAGATTCTTGTCTTTGTGACTATGCATGTTTTGAGCTATGAAACTATAACCTATCATGTGGTTTCATGAGGGATTTCAAGGTATCTTTCATGAGAGTTTTACTATGTGTTGGTTGGTTGATTTACATTAAGTTTTCTCACATTATTTCACTTTTGAATTACATGATTTTGAATTAGCATTGAGTACCCGCCAAGAGGCACAGTAGCACTTGGGTCACCCATGCACTTCCTCAGCGTAGACACATGGAAGACCAGATGAACCATACTCATGTCATTGGACAACTCCAACTCATAGGTCACCTTACCAATCCTCCTCAACAATCTATAAGGACCCATAAATCTTGGACTCAGTTACCTTTTTTTTACCAAAATGAACCACATCCTACCTTCAAATAGACCCAATAACCAACCTTAGATTCAAGCTCCCTTTTCCTCACATCGGCATAGGACTTTTGACGACTTTGGTTGTTTTCAACTTTTTTCTAATCAACCTTACCTTCTCCATGGCCTCTATGAGCAGATTCAGACCCAACAAAGCCATCTTCCCTATCTCAGACCATCCAACCGAGGACCTACAACGTTTACCATAGAGAGCCTCAAAAGGAGCTATACCAATATTAGAATGATAGCAATTATTATAAGCAGACTCAATCAATAGAAGATGTTCATCCCAACTACCCTTAAACTCCAATACACAAGATCTAAGCATACCCTCAAGAGTTTGGATAACTCTTTTGGCTTGGCCATCCGATTGAGGATGAAAGGTCGTACTAAGATTTACCTTGGTACCATGACTTCTTTGGAATGACCTCCAAAAGTGAGAAGTAAATTGAGGACCATGGTCCGATATGATAGACAAGGGCACTCATGCAATCTAACCAATTCATGAATGTACAACTTAGCATAATCTTTGGCACCATAAGTAGTCTTAACTGGTGTGAAACGAGCCGACTTTGTCATTCTATCAACCACAACCCAAATAGAATCAAAACTTTTCTAGTCTTAGGCAATCCAACCACAAAATCCATGTTAATTTCCTCCCACTTCCAAGTTGGAATCTCTATATCATCGGTTATGCCACCCCCAGCCTTTGATGCTTGTCTTTGACTTGTTGGTAGTTATTGCAACCAGACACAAACTTTGCAATATCTCTCTTCATGCCACACCACCAAAACCCTTCCCTCAAATCTCTATGCATATTTGTGGAACCGGGGTGAATAGAATAAGAAGAATTATGAGCCTCATCAACAATCCTCTTTCTCAAGTCATCCACACAAGGCATACACAACCTACCTTGGTATCTATTGGCACCATCTCCCCGTTGGGAGAAAACTTCCACCTTTCCCTCTCTCACCAAGGCCTTCAATTCTAACAAGGAGGGGTCAAGATCATGCTTTGCTTTTACCTCATCAACCAAGGAAGATTTTGAACCAATAACAACCATGATACCGCCATTGTTAACCTCTTCTAACCTAACCCCCAATCTATCCAACCGATGGAATGCTCTAGCCACCTCTTTGCCACTATCACCAACATGTGCTAAGTTACCTATAAACACCCTACACAAAGCATTAGCCACAACATTAGCCTTACCGGGGTGATAATCTACACTCATATCGTAGTCTCTAAGAAGCTCTAAGCACCATTGTTGTCTCAAGTTGAGGTCTTTTTAGGTGAACACATATTATACACTCTTATGATCGGTAAACACATCAACATGCACCCTATACAAATAATGATGCCAAATTTTCAAAGTAAAAACCATGGTGGCCAATTTAAGATCATGAGTAGGATAATTCTAACCTTGAGTTATCTAGAAGCATAGGCTATCACCTTACCATTTTATATCAACATATAACCCAAACTAATTCACGAGGCATGACAATACACAACAAAACCTTCCACCCCTTCTAGTAGAGACAAGATTGGAGCGGTGACAAGCTTATCTTTCAAGGTTTGGAAACTCTTTTCTCACTTATTGGTCCACACAAATTTAGCCTTCTTTTGATTCAACTTAGTCATGGGAGAAGCAATAGAAGAGAACCCATTCAAAAAATCCAGTATTATCCCACTAAGCCCAAGAAACTTCTAATGTCTGATGGAGTCAAGGTCTAGGCCATTTTCTAATTACTTTTGTCTTTTCAGGATCCACCTTAATTCCATCTCCCGACACCATATGACCTAGAAAGTCAACTTCTTTCAACCAAAATTCACATTTCTTATACTTAGCATACGACTTCTCTTCCCTCAATCTTTATAGTACTACCCTCAAATGTCTCACAAGTTCCTCCTCATTATGAGAATACATCAAAATATCATCAATGAAAATCACCACAAACAAATCAAGGTAGGATTTAAAGACCCTATTCATAAGATCCATGATGATAACCGGTGCATTGGTCAACCCAAACTTAACCAGAAATTCATAATGTGCATATCTACTCGGGAAAGTCATCTTTGGAATGTCAAATTCCCTCACTTTCACTTGGTGATACCCGCACCGAAGATCGATCTTAGAGAAGCGTCTAGCCCCTTGAAGTTGGTCAAAAAGAGCATCAATCCTTAGTAGAGGATATTTATTCATTATGGTGACCCTATTGACTATACCATATTTGAGCCACCTCCTTGAGTTGGTAAGCCGCCAACTCTGCCTTCTCTTCCGATCTAAAACCCATAGTGGACAACACCTTGTACACCTCATCAATAAATTCTTGAGGGTCCTAATCCGCTTTAGATCCATTGAATTTTGGTGGATTCATCGTCATGAAATCCCTTACCCTAATACTTAAGTTGGAGCATGAGGGGCTTGGGCCCCTTGGTTGATTTGATTGGTCATGGCTTGAGCCAATAGCAACCTGAAACTCTTCATGAGCCGGTTGTTCTTTAGGAGTGTGGGCACTTCTTCCTCTTGGGATAGGCATAATCTAACATAGCAAAGAACATTTGTTAGGTGAAAACCTTACCTTAACTTCTATAGCATGAATTAGATCAACAAGAAGGGAAATATTTCCTAAAACGTCTCATAGCCTCTTGCTTATAGTCGTGGTTCACTTTACAACCATGAACAAGACACTAATTGACGCGGTGTGTTGAATGCCGAGGACCATTAACAGCCTAGTGCTCTGATACCAAGTTTTTCATTGCCCAAGCCTAGGGCCTAGATGTAACATGGGGAATGGGAAGTATTTGAACAAAAACAAGAGCATAAAACAAGGATGAGGGCTAAAGGAAGTCTTTCATATCATAAAACATCAAAAAAGTCAAAGAGAGTCAAAGCTCATAGCATCATTAAATAACCTGTCCAACAACACCTCTACACTTAGAATTGAGTGGGGGCCAAGAAAACTTTCCGGGCTCACGCTCATAATCAAAAGCATATAAGTAGATAATGAAAGTTTTTACATAACATAAGAATAAGAGGTATCGTCCCTGAATGAAATGACCCAAAAATGTGCCCAAAAATGCGCCTCAGAATGCCCAGAATTTCAATTTCCATATATCTCAAAATTCATTTGTTATTTCAAAAATTCGACTGCATATTCGTGATCAGGGGGTCAAAATTAGGTAAAAAGGATCTTACCCTGATTTAAGAGCGAAAGATTAGCAATTATAATTTCCGAAAGTGCAGTTTCCAGAGAGCAGTGCGCCCCACTTCTGCGATGCGCTCTAGTACATTTTTGTGACTATCTTTTTTTTGTTTGTCCAAAATTTTCTAAGTGTTGGGTCCAAGTTTTCCTAAACGTGTTTTTATATATACTTAGCCAAATTTTACCCTTATATCACCCAAAACATTTCCCACCACTCACTAAAACACTTAGCTATATTTTCACTCCCAAATTCAAGCCTCAAAACCCTCATCCGGCACTAAGGATTTTCTTCAAGCTTCAAGCTTCCATTTTCAATTTTCATCAAGAGCTTCTCCAAAGCTCTTTAGCCATTGGGTTCTTCCACCCATGGTGCCCTAATTTCCTTTTTACTCAATTTACATGATCTAAAGTTGATTTTACAAATGAGTTTACTATTATGAACATGTCTATAAACTATGTTAAAGTTGTGTAAAGTTTTGACTGTTTTGCTATGTTTTGAGCTATAAATGTTGGATCTAATTGTAAGATTTGATGAGGGGTTTTGATATATATTGCTTGAGCGTGTTGCAAGGTGCTAATTGATGGTTTTACAATGGATTTTCTTGTATGATTTCATCTCTAAATTGCATGGTGTTGTACTTCCATTACACACCTACCAAGTGTTTGCTAAAATGCCCGGCTAGGGTTTCTTGTGTAATTGAAAGTCCAAAGCATGAGATATGATATGAATGATGTTATAATGATGAAAAGAGCTTATGTATATGATATACTCTATATAAAGTGTCGCATTAGACCATGCCCAAGCCGGGGGGGACTAAGAGCCCGGACAACCGAGGTGGGGGTTTTTACTCATCAACCAAGGTGGGGGTTTGTACTCATCAACCGAGGTAGGGGTTTGTACATATCAGTCTAGATGGGGGTTTGTACTCATCAAACCATGAAGTGCCTGTACTTCACCACCAAGATGATAACGTGTGATTATCATCAACCATGTGAGGGGTTCGTACCATGCCACCAGTGTGATAGGGTGAGGGTATCATCAATCGACCAAAGGGTTTATACTTTGGAAATCTAGCTTGGTCTATTCTTCACAAATGATATCCTATATGAGCATGAGGTACATAAGCATGTTTTACTTATGCATTGATCATACATGTCATATTGCTATATTATGTGTATTGCCTTTTGTGTGCATTTTGATTGTGATGCCTAATTCTTGTTGCATTGTACCCTACCTAATTAGTACATTCACACGTACTAATGCATACTCTTGTCTACATGATATCACCATGTAAGAACCGGTACCATAGTTGATCATCCACCTCCTTCACGTGGCTAGTCGGTGCTATTTAAGCAAGTTGGTGAGTCCTCCATTTTGGGGACCTTGGTCTATGTTCTATTACTTTGTAATGAGATACTTTACTTTACATTCTATTTGACTATGAGGATGACCCCGGTTGCTTTGTCTTGGCCCCCGCTCTTACCTATGTATTAGAGGTGTTTATTGGACAGATTACGTATCTATGATATGAGTTTGACTCTTGTCTCTTGGTTATGATGTTTTGCAAGCTATCCCTTAGCCCCCTCACCCCATTCTTACATTATCCTTTTATATGCTTCTGCACCAATGATATGTTATGACAAAGTTAAAAGGCTTAATTGGGTTCCTTCAGGTTCCCCATTGACCGTGTCACGTCTAGGCCCTAGGCTTGGATCATGAAAATCTTGGTATCAGAGTACTAGGTTGATAGATCCTCGGAGTCCAACACACCACGTCAATTAGAGTCCTATTCATAGTTGTGAACTTCTCCATGACTATGAATAGGAGGCTATGAGGCATTTTAGGAAATGCTTCCGTTCTTCATATTCTAAGTCATATTATAGAGTTGTGGTAAGTTATTCACCCCTAACGGTTGTTCTTTGCTTTGCTAGGTCATGCCAAACACTAGTGGAAGATGGGCCCAAACTCCCGAGGAGAAACCCACCAATGGTGAGCTCTGGGATGCTCTTACTATGCTTGCCCAAGTGGTGTCCAACCAAGTCAATGGAGAGGCCCAAGACCCTCATGCTACTACCTCGGGAGCTAGGGTAAGAGACTTCATAAGGATGAATCCTCCGGTTTTCCATGAGTCAGAGGTGGATGAAGATCCACCAGAGTTCATTGATGAGGTCTACAAAATCTTGAATATTACGGATGTTGGGCCGAATAAAAAGCCGGAGTTGGCAGCGTACCAACTCAAAGGGGTAGCCTAAATTTGCTATGAGCAATGGAAGGGGGAGAAGGGAAATGGTTATGCGGTGCTTTAGGAGGAATTCAAATTGTCCTTAATCGATTTTTCCCTCTTGAGCTTAGGGAAGCAAAGTTGGTAGAGTTTATGAACCGGAAAGAAGGTTCTTTGAGTGTGAGGGAATATACCCTCAAATTTAGTCAACTTTCCAAGTGTGCTCTTCACTTGGTGGCTGATCCTAGATCAAGGATGAACAAGTTTGTGACGGAGTTCTCCGACTTGGTGAGTGAAGAATGCCGGTCCGCCTTGCTAATTAGTGATATGGACTTGTCTCGGTTGATGACTTATGCCGAGCAAATGGAGGAGGAAAAGTTAAGGAAAAGAAGGGGGCATAAGGCCAAGAGAGCCCAATTTGAGGGTAAATTCCAAAAGGGTGTTAGATTTCATCAAGGCCAAGGGCCTCCTCATGCTACTAATAGAGGCTTTGCCAATGACTTCCCTAAGCCTCAAGGTGTTGGTGGTGTGGCTCCTATTAATGGGTGTCCTAGATGTGAAAGCAATCATAGAGGCCCATGTTTGGAAGATTCTAATGCATGCTTTGGTTGTGGGGAGCTTGGGCAAGAAGGCAGATTGTCCAAGAAACCATGGCAAAGTCCAAGGTCCTAATGCGGTCCCATTGGGTAGAGGTGGCCCTCAAGGTGGTGCTCCAAGGAAAAATCACTTTTATGCTCTACATGGGAGGCAAGGGGTTGGTGAGGTTCCTGATGTTGTTATCGGTATGTTGAAAATCTTTGACTTTGATGTATATGCTTTGATTGATCCGGGTGCCGCTCTTTCCTTTGTTACCCCTTGTGTTGCTAAAAAGTTCCATGTTGACCTCGAATTATTGCATGAGTCATATGATGTGTCTACTCCTACTGGTGTCTCTATTGTTGCTAGGAAAGTTTATAAGAATTATCCTATTTGCATTTCGCATAAGTTGTTGCCTTGTAATCTTGTTGAATTATACATGGTAGATTTTGATGTCATTCTTGGGATGGATTGGTTGCATGCCTACTATGCCTCTATTGATTGTAGAATCCACAGGGTCAGGTTTCACTTTCCAAATGAACCCTTCCTTGAGTGGGAGAGCCAAGGTATGGTGGTCAAGGGTAGAATCATTTCATGCATTAAAGCCTGTAAGATGATCTCTAAAGGGTGTCTTAACCATCTTGTGAGGGTTAAAGATGCGATGTAAGTTTGAATCTTTATTGCCCATGCTATTCCTACATTATTCATAGCATATGCATATATGAGCATAGGTTTTTATGAAGAGTATGGTGTGAGCTATGACCCAAATATGTTTATGAATATGATTTTGATGAGAATATGGTTATGACAAGAAGTGATCACATAAATGTCTATGATATGGCTTTTTAAGCATTTTGGGTGTTTAACCATCTTAATATATGTAATGAGCTATTCCTATGCATGAAAAGTATGATTCGAAGTATGATTTAGATTTTGATCCCAACTTTGAATGATGATGAGGAACGTTTGACTTTTTAAGCCCAAGTATGCATTGAAATTATTTGAAATAACTTGTACCTCTTTTAAAAGCATGTATACTTGTATATATATTCTAGTGGGATGATAAATCAGCACCGATGAGATTAGAGGCTTCAGGTCTATCCCCAAGGGTCCTCTTCCTTTCTCTTGAACTATGTGCCAACATAGGTATTTGATATGGTAATCCTCACTGAAATAGCAAGCTCGTAAGGTGCGGTTACAATTTTGATATGATATGATATAAAAATTCTATCTGAATGTGCAGGCCTATAAGGAAAGTTACTTCTCTGAAATGGGAGGCCTGTAAGGAAGGTTACTTCTCTAAAATGGGAGGCCCGTAAGGAGAAGTATGGTTTACCTTTGATAAGTATACCACCTCTTATCCGGTTTGGGGATAACATCGGAATTCTATCCCCTCTATATTAGAGTATTATGCACTACATGCATCATGGATTTCATGGCATATTGATAAATTATTCTTCCTTGTTTATATACTTCTTTCTATATATATGCCCTTTATCTAACATTGAATGCATGTTTATAAGTTCATATGCATCGAATGCCTACATAATTAATACATTCAAACGTACTAATGCATATTTTTTTCCTACATAATCTAACCATGTAGGGATCGGAGATTATATCTATCCTCTTTTTGATGGCTAGTTCGGGTTTGTGAAAGTTGTTATGGTGAGTCTAATCTTCCAATGACAAGTCATCATCCATCTACCTTATGTTTCTTCTACTTATGCTATCTTTACTTTGAGGGTGAGCCTGGGAATGTCTTGGTCCCCCATCCTATTCTATGACTAGAGGCATTGTTGGACAACATGTAGGCTCTTGTACGAATATATATTATGTTATGGTAAATGGAGATTATGGTTATGACTATAATTAGATATGATTATTATGATGTGTATTATGATATGATCTAAGTCCCATTTTGCCCCCATAGAGTGAGTCATACTTACCTACCCCTTGGTCCTTATGTGCTATGTTATATGAATCCATGCAAATCTCTATCCCTACGATATCCCCTTAACGTGAGTCATACTTTTCCATCCCTTGGTTATATGTGTTTGCCACTTCATTATATGCTTCTGAAATGATGATGTGAATATGGATACTTTGAGGCTTGTCATGTCACTCCTAAACCTAGGGTCTAGGTCGTGACACCTTCAAGCAATGCAAATTTTCACTCTTCGCGTATAATCTGAAATGCTGAATATGAACCTGCTCATCCTAGTTCTTGGATCCACTAACATAAACGAGGCATATTTGGAGAGCTTGGTGAACTTGAGAGAATATTTCCTTATGCTCTTATGCCCTTTCTTAAGGTTGATGAATTATTGTGCCTTGGCCTCCCTTAGCTCTAGTGGAAAGAACCGATCTAGAAGACAATCTTAAATTCCTCCCATTCAATTTAACTCGCTCCTTGGCCCCTCTCATCCACCCATTGCTCATACCATATTTTTTGCCAAAGCCTTAAGTTGGTAGGACGCCAACTCGACCTTCTTCTCTGATGGGACTACCAGTTCAACAACGAATCGATGTGCCTCATCAATAAAGTTTGTGGGATCTTCATTTACCTTAGAGCCATGAAATTCTAGTAGACTCATCCTTATTAAATCTCAAGCCCTTGTAGCCAGTGTGAGCACTTGGAGAAGGGATATTAATCTCCCTATTTGCTTTGTTAGCCAACGTTTGGGCTAACATAGTGAAGGTGGCTCTAAACTCCATATGAGACACCCCCTTATCTTGTTGCAATTGAGGAGAGCTTATTGTTTAGGAGTGTTCCTTGGTTGAGGAGCTCTTCTTAGAGACATGAAATAGAAATAGCAAAAAGAAAATCATTAGTTATGGGAGAACCTTAGACAACTCTAAAGGCATGACATGAGTTATGAAGAAGGAAAAATTTTCCTAAACGCCTCATAGCTTCTCAACTATGGTTGTGGCATGATTCACAATTTTGAACAAGACTCTACTCGACGCGGTTTGTTTGGACATCTGACAAACATTTTAAAGCTTCGTGCTCTGATATCAAGTTTGTTAGAACCTAGCTTAAGTTCTAGTCATAACACAACGAATGAGCATTCATAGGTAAACATGTATACATATTGTGAAAATAAAATGGGAAAGGGACTAAGAAAAATCATTTGAGTTAAAAGAAAATCATCTTAACATGCATCATTATCCAAAATCATACCATCTAAACAAGACTTAACGGCAACTGGTGCACAGTTCAGTTTCTCTCAAATAAAAAAGCTGCTAAAATAAGCTAGAAAGTAAAAGCCTCATGTTTTAAAATCCAAAATATACATCAGTCTGAATAGTACATAACATGAAGAAAAATAACTGAATACCCAAACTAAGGGCTCACCACTATAAACTAGTCTTGAACGTCGATAACTAGCCACGTGATAGAGGAGGAGGAGTATTGGTCCTACATGGTGACATCATGTAGGCAAAATATGCATTAGTACATTGAAATTCTTAAAATGCAATGCAAACATAAAATCTTAATATCATTATTCATAAAATTAAAATACTTTAATGTATGAAATGGTAAAGTCAATTATTCGTACAAGCTTAAGCATGCACAAGAAATATCATTCAATATGAAGTAAAGTACTGCATAAGTGAAACAAATGTGATGGGATGAAGTCATCAAATCTCACACATTGTGGGAATAAATCGTAACCGACATATAAGACCATGTATGTTACTATATAGAATCCAACATAACCCCCTACATTGGCATGGGAAGTCCATTTGCCAGGTGGAACTCTGTCACATAACATGCATCATCAATATCATAAATGGGCTATGTGGATCCTCTAACCTAGCCTACAAAGGCTCCTATAGTGGCACGTAGTTAATGGGCCAAAGGGTTGCTTCTAGGGTTTTCTTATCGAAGCCCACCTCAATGCATCATTTGGTGCTAAGTCATCCTACGGAATGCTTGAAAACGTCCGTACTTAGTCAAGTGAGGACACTTAGAATCATAAGTAGCAATTTCAAAGATCAGAGTAGCTTGAAAACTTAGAACCACCAAATGAGAATTATCGTTTAACTTTAGGGACCTTCATAAACATCTTTTAAGGGCATCGCTTATATGTTTACACCTTTGACGAATCATTAACTTAAAATCCTTCTTTTATTCTTTTGTAATCATCAATCAAATCATGAAGACTCATCTTAAACTTAATGGACTTAGTCATTTAGTAGAAAACTTATAAATCAAGACAATAATGCATAAACATGTGGAAATTATGCATCTTTAAATCATATGCTATCAGCCCACACATCATAGTTTAAACCCTAGCCATTGGGGCAAAGTCATCAACCCAATACTCTTAGAAAAGCATAATAAAACATTGTATGACAACATTGGAGACATAGTACGTGGTACCATATCATAAGATTATCATTTAAATCAATGGCATGTAATGATATTTTAAGGAAGGTAAAAAGCTTTAAGAAAGGACTTTGTGGGTGAAATGAACCCACAAATCAACTCACATACCTTGATTAGAGTCTCTGAAGAAGGAGTTTGATGTTTTAGGAAGGCCCTTTCAAACCCTAGCCTTAAGCCTTGATTTCTTGAAAGGGTATTTGACTTCAAATGTTTTTGAAGATGGGGGAATGAAAGGAATGAAGATCCTTAAGGGTTTTAGGTCTGTTTAGGGGCTTAGGGAATCATGAAAATGATATAGTTTAAGTCTAGGATACGTGGAAAGGATGAAAATTCCCTTTATTAAAACTACTGGACTCAGACCATGAGACCCCGATTATGGGTCGTGGACTCAACCACGATTCATGATTTGAGTCATCCTGTTCTCCTTTTTTCAATCTTCAAAGTTTGGTCACCGACTACCCATTCCACGAAATCCATCTACGAGTCGTAAATTGATCCACAAATCATGGATTGTCTTGTGGAACTCTCCTATACTTGGTAAATTTTCCATTTCCCAGGGCTCAATTTGACGAGCACAAACCATGAAATGTAATCAGGACCATGAGCTATCTTGTTGATCGTATTTCTTTTAGAAACTCTAAATTTTCTTTAACTCCTCGAACTCATTCTCTGACTTGTTCTACAATCCATGTTTCCTTCCACTGGCCGTAAATGGTTCTCATGGATCCTTTGTCACTTAGAAAATTTTCACTTTCCTATGGCCCCTATGCACGAGCCTAATCTATGGCTCGTGGATTGAATCACGGACCGTGAACTAGGCTCATGAATCGGCCCTGATCTTCTAGTCCAACTTTTTCTACAGTATCAAAGCTTTCAACTTGAGGGTCCTTAAGCAAGTGTTACTGAAACTTACTCCACATATCTGAAAATAGATTACAAGTAAGACTAGGCATAGGGGATTGATCCTTAAGTATGATGGCCCATTTGAAGTTTTTCAAAAAGTGGGTGAGGTCGCTTATAAGTTGAAGCTTCCAGAAAGGTTGAAAAGTCACCCAACCTTCCATGTTATAGCTATTCTTTTTTATTTTTCCCATAACTTCTAAAAAAATCTAGTATCTCTTTAATGTTAGCATCAAACTGAGTTGATATTGAAGGAGGAGTCCTCTTGGTCCAATTCATATTCAGATCGTCAACATCTGCAAAATAAGGTTTCAAAAAGCTATAAGGCAATTGACTTGTGGTAGTTTGATGACTGAATCGAGGACTATCTCAAAGCAGTCTCGATGAGGGCATCGAGTTCAAGAGGTGGGAGTGGTCTATTAAAAATCTAGTCTAAGTAAACAACATTGGCATGGGCATGTCAAGGACTTCTATATTAGCCTCGGCATGTATGTGGCGAAGCAATGTAGTTTGACTATGCGGCTAAGTGTTGGTAGTGCAGCAAAGTATTCAAGCTACTTGAGTGTTAGCAAGTGACCTTGGAAATAAAGGACCAAGGATGCTGGAGTGATGGCGAAGCAAACACGGGGACAAGGCAAGGCAAAACAAAGACAAGGCAGTGGCATTGGCTAGGCAAGGCACGACATCATGTTGCTTGACAAGATTAAGGCTTCGCAAGGTTGGCATGACTTGACAAGGCAAGGTAGTGGAACTTGACGGTGGAAAGACATTGCTGATTCAAGTGTGGGCACAATGTCAGCAAGAAGGAAGAAATAAGACTAAGTGTTGGAAGGCAGTAAAAATATTCTAAAGGTGCAAATTCGGCTAAGGCGTGGAAGACATGTGTGTGACGCAAGTGTTGCTTTGTTTAAATTCAAAATTTGTAAATAGTTGTTAGAATATGACTATTGCAAAGTTAGTTCATTTCTGATAATGTTTCTTGTAGAGCCTTGTTCCAGGCACATGAGTAGTTGTAACCGCTATAATCTCTGTAACTATGCAAACTTTATTTAATTGGGGCAGAAATTTGTCTAAGGCATAAGAGAGTGTTTTGTGTGTTAGACAAATTCGTAAAGCCTTTTCCTTTATTGTTGTGAGCTCAATAAAAGATTGGGAAGAGTTCTGTAAATGTTCTAATTCAAACGTTACTATGCTGCCTAAAGACAAAAGCAATCTAAGTACTTAGACAAAATTGTGTTGAATGTGTGGCTGAAGTTTATGAGTGTTGCAGACTACCAACTAGTGCTGACAAGAAAAAAAAATCACCCCTTTCAAATATTTATTCTAAAGGAAGAGTAATCTTTTTTTATTACAAAGGATAAGGTACAACAATTGAATTCAAGATAAACAATAATATTTGAATTTAAATATAGTAGACTTTAATACATGTACAATAAATTATGTATACAATAAGTGAAGAGGTTTAGATGAACATCCTTAACCCTAACTACTACTTAATACATTTACGTACGTACACTCAAGTCCATCACTATTAAGACTAGTAGACTACTTATCAGTAAAACATGACTACTTATAACAAGCTTTAACGTACGCCTTATCAGCTGCGTTATTGTTAATAAAATAAATGCTTGTCTGACGTTGATCATGTGTCCTAGTTTTAAGGTCTAGAAATATTTCATTTAGATCTCCAGCATCAGTTGAGTAGTTAATAACTTACCTGCTCTGTTATTAGTTTAAATACAATAGTATTTTAATTGTTACTTAAATTTTATTAATATTATATCGTTAGATAATGAAGAAAAATGTAATTTAAGTAATCACATCTTTACCTTCTTTTTTTATCTTGTTATCTTTTACTAATGATTTAGTAATCCTATTTTATCTTTTATCTTGCCTCTTTTTTATATAATTGTTCTACCTTATATCTTACTTTTCTTATTAATTTAATCTTTAAATTTAAATTATTACTGTGTGACATTATGTAACAATAGAAAATAATACAATATATTCAAATATTATATTTATTAAAAAAAAACAGTAATATAATATGATATATTACGAAATCAATGATAACAAGCACATGTGTAAATTGGCTCAAAATTAGTTTTAGTTCGTACATAGATCCCGAGAATCTGCCATTTCTTGACCATTTTCTAATTGTATATTCCTTTTATTTAGTTTGCAATATCACATAGTATATAAATATCAGCCCATTTTTATTTGCTATCATAGAGACATGTTATTCTACTTTGGCTATGACTCGACTGTCAATTATTATTTTATTAAAATACAAAACAAAACATTCTAATGAAATAATACTCATAGATAGTTTGTGATTCACCGGCAATCCAGCCTAGTATCTAAAGAGAACATGTGGGGATGTCAAACAATATTGGGGACAGATAACTAGTTCAACTCCAATCAATCACCTGAGAATAAGAAAAAGAAAATATTACTAAATATCTTTTGTTGCTTATATAAAACCAAATTGGAAAAAAAATATTGATGATGGAGCGGACAAGGAGTTGGTGAATTTCCGCTACATTTTGGCAAACTGTAGCATTCACTTGTTTTTTTTAACCTCGCAACGTATAATTATACGAATCTTCCATCCCAATTTTTTATTTATTTATTTTAATTAATTTTGTTAACATCATTTTTTTAAAAAAATAATCTTGTAATCTTAAAATAAAACTATGTAGAATGTATAAAAATAACTTTTAATTTTTTGGTCTTAAACATATAAATAGAAAACAACAATCCACAAGTAAAGTCCGGGGAGAGTAAAATGTACGCAGACCTTACATTACCTCATAGAGATAGTTGTTTCCGAAAGACCCTCGTCTTTTGCCTCAAAAACAAAAGATACTATATATGAATCGACTAAAGTGAAAAGTCAATTATAATATATAGATACAATAAAAGTAACAAATATAAACCAGGCAATAGCCGACTAACCTACTATATCACAAGACTAGAGAACATCCTAATCCTACAAGCCTATTAACCTACTACCCTAATATAAACATATTAATAGAAAGTTAAAATCAAATAATTTCCAAAGAAAAAAGAAATTCTTTTTCTTGAACTGACTAAAAAGAATGTATGCAACATATTTGACTGAAAGTTGGAATTAAATAATTTCCCAATAAAGGGAAACAAATTCTTTTCTCATCTGACTAGAAAAAGAATGTAAGACAACTAAATTAAAATGGTAAAAATAATTAAGTTAATTTATTCATTTATGTTTTCTCTAGATATTTTTAATCAGATGATTATTGGATGAGGGAATTCTGCGTTTTACGTTGTCAATCTAACAACTTGCATATCACAGAGTTCCCACAAAATTACATGATTCTAGGCAATTCAAGAACTTCTTCAAAGCTGGTAGAACAAATAGTAGGTACAAAGTATGATTAATCAAGATTAAATCATTAATAATAAAAGTTGATAGATAGATAATCCTTGTCGTACTTGGGGCTAATATTTTTTTTCCGAACATATGGTAAAAAGATTCAAACAAAATATAAATTCAACATATGACATTAGATGTTAATTTTTTTTTTCAAACCCTTATATATAGCTAATGGGTTTTGAGAGGATGGTTCTTCGAAAACAGTTTCTCTGCCTCTATGAGGTAGTGATAAGGTCTGCATACATTTTACCCTCCTCAAACCCCACTAGTGGTATTGTTGTTATATTATTGTAGTTCACCATCAAATAATAGCTTAGAGATGAGGGTTGTCCATAAGTGAAAAATATCTTATTCAACACTGTAACAACACCTTTCAATCTAAGTAAGAAGCAATAAAATGATTTTAGGATTTATTTCTCAGATAATCATTCAACTAATAAGTATTATCTACTAAAATATGGTAACTCAAGTAAAATTATTATTATTGATTAAATAAGGTAGAATCAACTCCAACAACTTTCATGGTAGAGAATTCCTTATTTAGCTAGCAAACGAAGTCACGAACCATGCTTTTAGGACTTTTAACTCTATTTTCTCGTGATAAGTCACAGCAATCCCGTTTGATTTTATAGCAAAAATGGAATCATTTTTTAAAGATGGTTGGTGATATATAGTAAAAAAAAATAAACAGTATTCCACTTGATTCTTCTCGTTAATTACTAGCTTACTAACAAATTAAAAGATCCTTAATATTCTCGGGAGTTTGAAGATGAAGTATGCATGTCTTCCTTGACCTATTTGCTTGAGTAAGAACATTTTTGGAAAAAAAGAAATTAAAAATGATTTCTTTTGTTCTATTAATTTAACTAGTGTATATTTTTTTTGAAATCATGGGACTCTCTTTGACTATAACCTCTAGTTTTAAATTCATATCGTTCAATTATAATTTTGTTATTTTGAGTGACGATAATATTTGGATATATTTTGTAAATTTTTAGACTAAAAAATCTACAGTCAATGACAAAACTTTAATCATAGACATCGGATCTTTTCACATTAGATTTGCGCAAAACAAAAGAAATGATTTACTGCCACACAATTTGTAAAACATAATTAATATGAGTAATTTGATAAACAAGCCCTTGATAAATAATTTCTTAAAAATAAAAGAATGAAACACGTACTTAATTTAACCATAGATTCATGTGTGACAAAGTTCAACAACATGAAAGAGGTTGATAAGTGAGGCACATGATTGTAGATCTTTTGCTCAACTAAATTGTTTATTTTATCTTGTTAAATGTTTAATTATATATACGTCTACTCTCTCCTATCTAATTCTTTCAGCTGCATGTGCAGTTAATTAATCCCATTCTGCTTCAATTAATTTTCTGCCATTCACAATGCCGTCATTTTCGCAATCGAATTCATTATCTTTAATCTTTATTACATAAAGTTTTTATTTTATGTTTTTCAAGATGGTGTCAATTGATAATAGGATATAGCTAGATCATTAATGTTACATAATTTAAATAATCATCATATAAAGCTTAAGAAACTATGTAAGATGTTCATTGTTCAATATGATTATTCATTTAACTATATATTTATTTTGATTAAAACTTTAGTTAATGTATTTGCAATTTTAATTATTTCTATTTAAATCAAAGTTCTTTATTATAAATAGTAAAAATCATTTATCTATTCAAATAGTGCTAGCTCTAAAGTGAATATTTGTATGTTATTTTTGAAATTTGACAAGCGAAAACAATTTAAAAATTGACCAAGTATAAATTATTTTTCTGACATAGGAAAAATAAATTTTCATAAGGATTGACAAAAACCATATTCTACTCTCCTGAAGTACAGTTCTAAAATTTCATTTTGAATAAAATATTTTTTTTCGAATACGTAAATTTTAACAATTTAGCCAAACAAGTACTTAAATTAATTTAATGGAAAATATCTCCACACATTTAGGCTTTAACCGTCAAAGAGATGTTGCTTAGCGTTCAAATTATATTGGGTCTATATTATATTTTAGCGGGTCGGCTAATTGGAGAGGTCATTAAATGACTTAAATAGAAATAGTATTTATTTTTAAAATATTAGTTAGAAATAAAAATTAATAAAAATAGATTGAGTGACTTTGAGAGTAAAAAGTTGATAGTTGAGTGATTTTTGAGTTAAAAATCAAAGTTGAATCACTTTGTGTGTGAAAACAATTCATAGTTGAGTGACTTTGAAGTTAAAGTGAAATTGTGTGACTTTCTGTGAAGAAAAATCCATAGTTGAGTAGATGTGATATCAACTCAATTTTATATGATGTCAAAAAGTTTTTTTTAGTCATATAATAAAGAGTCATAATTTTACATGTTTAATCCTCAAATCATTCAACAAGTGAAGGAGAAGGGAGATTCTTTGGGCTCTATGGGTGAAGGGAACCCAATGGATGAAATACACGTACCTTGGGTGAGATTGATGGAGGAAATCCAAAATTTGGGTAATGGAACTTGAAACCCTAGCCTTAGTCTTCACTTGAGCTTGAGGAAGAGGAAAACTTGAGAGCGTTTGAGTATTTTGGGTGAATGATCTGGAATGAAAGGGCTTGCGATAGTTTGGGCTTATATAGTCACGACTTGAACCTGTTGCCTAGTCGTGTGGTGAATAAGGAACTCGAAGGCACCTTATCCAAGCCTCTTGTTTATATCATATGCATACACAAGGTAAATAGGCATAATAAGAAGTAAAGCAAGCGGAAAACATAAGAATCCATAATCTCCCATTAAAGGGAGTTGCATCCATGCATCCAAACATGTCTCAACATCATAATTTTGGCGGGATCTAGAAATGCTACTAGTTCACCCTCAAGATAAAATGAAAACATCAAAAGTCTCAATGTAACATAGACATAGACATGATTAAGGCTTGTCGTTGAAGCATGGGAACTCACAGAAACTTCAAAGTACTGAATCCAAATTTAGCCACGAAAGTAAGAGTAGTCTCGTCGTCGCCCGTCCCTACATGGTTAAATCATGTAGGCAAAGAGTATGCGTTAGTACGTAGAATGTACTAAGTATGCAAACATGCAATGCATCAAAGAACATCATAATCATATAATAACAATATGCATAATCGTAGCAATAGAATAAGGAAAAGATATGAATGATCAATGCATGTTTAAAATCATGATTGAAAGCATCATAAGACATTTCATAACCTAGCGTACCACATACATGGAAATAAGATTATAACCGAAAAAAGGATCACATGGACTATTACATGGAATCCCAATGTTGCATCTATACTGGAGAAAGAGTAGTCTACGTGCCAAGGTAGACTATACCTCATATTACGGGGCATTTCCATTTCTGTTACTGCTTAACATGAACCTTACGTGCCTTGCCATTTCAGTGAATGCTTCACATGTTTGGATCCAGTAACATGATACCATATAGGCACATAACATAATCCTATGGCGGCACATAGTTATGAAAATGAGAATATAAGGACCCTTAGGGACAATCCTCCCACCTCAAGTTCATTTGGTGCCAATACCCATAGACATCATCATAGTTTAGAAGTCATACTTTCATAACTTGTAAAATAGATATCACAACCTTATTAATATTTCATGTCATAAGAATAGTCCATCTATATGATTGCATAAAGTGTGGGTATACTCCTCATCTTGCAACCACTGCATAAACATTAGTCTTACATCACCATCATAATTATCATCATAACATACTTCCATACTTGAAATTATCATCATGAAAATCATAACTTGATCATATTAAATTAGGGCATAACATGGGTTCATGAACAGTTGAAGTTGCAATCATGAAATTAGATGAAAATCATGTAAGATCAATGCAATTGAAATCAATTTGGATTATTAGTAAATTAAAGGGACACATATCAATTCAAAAAGCCCTAATTATTATATACTTGAAATTAATTGAAATTCATAGACTTCATGCAATTCATTATAATTTATGTATAATTAGGTAAAATAATCATAATCCAACCAATTGAATTGAAATCATGAAAATCTATAAAAATTCATGCTTGAACTTGAAGAAAAAGGAATTTGGAATTTGGGTTCCTTGGATGAATCTAGTCCATGATGAACCCCTACATAGCTCAATAGAGAAATCCTAGAAGGCTAGACAAATTGACCTTGAAATTCTTGACCAAAAGCTTGAATCCATATGCTTCAATGGAGGCTTCACTTGAGAGAGAAAATTTAGAATTTTGAGGGGTAAATTTGAGAATGAATGAGTTAGAATGAGAATAGGGGTAATTTTAATAGATTTAAGGTAATTAAGTCGGTTACAGGGGTCAAAATGATGTAGTTTAGGAGTCAAACAAGTTGGAAATGATCAAAATTCCTTTCATTAATATTCTATCGGTCCCATCTACGAGAGGTATCTACGAGTCATAGAATGAGTTACGGCTCGTTAAACCCTAATCTCATCCTATTGGAATTTGGACTCAGAACATGTCTATGAATCTCATTCTACAAGATCGCTTTTATGACTCGTACATTCTTTTATGAATCATACTTAGCCCGCATAATAGGACCCCATACTTAGAAAGTTTCGCCTCTCAGTGACCCATCTAAAAATCCTATTTACAATTCATAAACTAAATCATGGCTCCTAATCTTTACCTGTAAATCCAGTTCTCACTTAGCCAGATTTTAAGTTCCCAGCACATTCATCCATGACATTTTTTCAAATTGTATTCTCAATTATGACCCGTACTTTAACATCATAAACTCAATTTTCAATTTCTAAAATCTTCATCAAGTCCTAGACCAACCAAGAAGCCTGTCTACGACCCATGGTCCAATTTACGAGCTATATGTGGGCTCGTAATATCAGTCCAGTTTTAACTTTTTTGATACTTTTCCTTTTTCAACTTTTCTGCGTATGGAGTATTACAATATCTCCCCTTTGAGATCATTCATCCTCAAATGAGGTAAAAACAATTTTGACTAGAGTAGAAACATAATCAACATCCCAGCATGAATGCAAAATGCAACTTAAAACATCAATTTCATAAAATCATCAAAACTTATATGTCAAACATCATTTAAAATAGTCTCATAATCATGTATGCATGCAATATGACAAAGACAAATGCATTCGTGCGAATTTGAAGAAATAATTCTCATTTAGGTACCTTAGGATTGGATAGAAGGAAAGATGTAAGGATATCGTCTCATTATGTCCGCCTCCACTTTTTAAGTAGCACTCTCAACTTGTTGATTCCTCCATAATACTTTGATAGATGCAATTTCCTTATTTCTTAATCTCTTCACTTGCCAGTCTAAAATATCAACTTGTACCTCTTTATATGTCAAATTCTCCTTAATGGTCACATCCTTTAAGGGAACAACTGAATTTGGATCACCCATAAACTTCCTCAATATTGACACATGAAATACCAAATGAACCATAGCTAACTCCATTGACAAATCTAACTTATAAGCCACCTTCTCAATTCATTTCACAATCTTGTAAGGTCCCATATACCTAGAACTCAATTTGTCTTTTTAACCAAAACGCATTACACCTTTCATAGGTGAAAACCTTCAAATAGACTCAATCACCTTCTTCAAACTTAAGGTCCCTTCTTCTAAGATTCGAATATGAATTTTGAAGACTTTGGACAGCCTTCGACCTTTTCCTTTTATCTCTTGCCTTCTCCATGAAATCAAGTACAAAATCTAGTCCAATCAAGGACAAAGTGACCTACATCGTCTACCATACAAAGCTTCAAACGGTGCCATCTCGATACTCAAGTAAATTATTATTATAGAAAAATTTTATAAGAGGTAAATAATCATCCCAACTACCTTTGAAATACACGCCCTCAACATATCTTCCAACGTTTGAATTGTTCTTCGGCTTGCCCATCGGTTTGAGGATGTAATGCGATACTTAGTTTCATCTTTGTACCAAGGCCCTTTTGAAATGACTTTAAAAATGAGGAGTGAATCGAATACTATGGTCTGATATGATAGATAATGGAATCCCATTCAATCTTACCAACTCTTGGATGTAAACCTTCGCATAATCCTCGGCATCGTAAGAAGTCTTCACCAGTAAAAAATGGGTTGATTTTGTCATTCTATCCACAACACCCATATTGAGTCAGATTATTTCTGGGTGTTTGACAAACTCATTATGAAATCCATATTCATCCTCTCCCATTTCAAGTAAGAATATCAATATCTTGGGCTAAATCATAGTCTTTGATGTTCTACTTTCACTTGTTGACAATGTGCACACCTTGTCATACACCTTGATATATTCTTCTTCATGTCATTCTACCAATATACCTCTCTCCAATCTCTATACATTTTGGTGGATCTTGAATGAATAAAATATCGAGAGTTATAAGCCTCATATAGAATCTTCTTCCTTAGACCATCAACATTAGGGACACACAACCGCCCCTCGTAACGAAGTATTCCATCTTTCCCCCGTGAGAAAACCTCTATCTTCTTATCAACTACCAAGATAGGATTCATGTCTTATTTTTCTTAAACCTCCATTACAACATATGATCTCGCCCTATTTTTGTACAAGTACACCACCATTGCTTGAACCATTCAACCCCACATCCAAATGAGCCAAATGGTGCACTTCTTTGACTAACTCTTTCTTTCCATTCTCAACTTGCTATGCTGCCAATTAAGACTCTACTAAGTGCATTGATTACAACATTTTCTTTAGTGAGATGATATATCACACTCATATGTAACGACCCCGAATTTTTACCTACTTGAGTGGAAATTATTTTATGGTCCATTTTCTTTACATATATATTTTTAA